>WOXC01012349.1:0-434853 GCA_011680675.1 Gymnobelideus leadbeateri | reverse complement strand
TGCCCTGAGGAGGTTAAAGACCAAAAAAAAAAAAATTGTCCCCTTGCCACCAGAATAATATTAGTAGCATTGGAAACAAAGTGGACATCCACGGATTGGGGAGTGACCAGACATTGGGGCACGTGAATTGGCTAATGCTATGCTGGAAGAAACAGTCATATGAAAGAGTCACATGAACTGACTGAAAACGAAGGAAGCAGAGCCAGGAAAACAGTATGGCGCACTCTCAAAGGTTTTAGTGAAAATTTTAAAATAAAAACAGTGTAAATGAAAGACCAACCCCAAAATAGTGGAAATTTAATGCTGTGAAATTATAATGACCAAACTTGACCCCAATGAAAAAATGGGAAGGTATATCTCTCTCCCTTCTTTGAATAGATTGGGAATGGGGGGAAATGAATTCTGGGGATGGAACATTACAGAAAATTTCAGACTTTATGAACTGGGATTTTTTTTTTCTCTTATAAGAGATATTTCTGGGAGGGAGGGGGGAAAGGATACTTTGGGAAATATAGGTGATGTAAAAACAAAAGATAACAATAAAAGTTTATTTTTAAAAAGTATAAACTAGATATTCTTTTACATTCTATAGGAAATTTATCCTGGGCAATTCCAGCCATCTCTCTGCCATAAATTTATAGCCTTGTCTGATAAGGAAGGAAAGCTACTTCGAAACTACACTCAGAACATAGACACACTGGAACAAGTTGCGGGAATTCAGAGGATTATTCAGTGTCATGGTTAGTAAACTCTTTAGAATTAATTGCTTTTGGGAAATGATTTTCACTTGCAAGAAAAAAATTATTGTTATCGATAAAGCAACTGAGATGTGAAGATTGGAATGAAGTGATAACACCAAATCAGTCAAGAGGCAATTATTACATTCCTCCTGTATGCCAGGCACAGTAAGATACATGTAAGAATGAACTAAAGAACTGAAAGGAACTTTCTTTCCTTATAGGGGGTTAAAAGGGCACCTTTGTGTAAGTACAGGAGAAGCATAAAGAGAACAACAAGAAATAGAAAGCAAGTCTAAAGGGAGGGAAGGAGAGGCCAGTCCAAGCCAGGTGTGGGGGATGGCCATACATAGACACAGAGACAGGAGATAGAGGGATGATGGGCTGGGGCCCATACCAGGAAGGGCTTTGGAACCTCAACAGAGGAGGTTACATTTGACCCAAGCATCAATAGGGAGCCACTGGAGCTGATTGAGTAGGGAAATGACATGGTCAAGCCTCTTTCAAGAAAAATAACTTTGGGTCAAGATGGTGGAGAGAAGGCAGGGACTCACCTAAGCTCCTCCCCACACCCATTCATGCCCTAAACAAGTCTTGGAGAGTGGCAGAACCCACAAAAGGATGGGGTGAAACAATTTTCCAGCCTAAGACAACTTAAAAGTTTGGCAGGAAAGGTCTGTCACACCAGGGTGAGAGTGTAGTGCAGTTCAGTGCAGGCCACACCAACACAGACCAGGCCCCATCAAGCCAGGAGCAAGCCTTGGGAGTGAGTGAATCAGCAATTACTTCCAGAGCCCTCAGCCCACAGCTTAGAAGGAAGTTCCAGGGGTCTCTTTGCTAGCACTTGGGGGCAGGACTCTGTTGCTTTGCTCATACTCAAATCCAGGTTGTCGTCTTAGAGTAAAGAGGAACACTAACACATCAGAGCTTGTGGCCACAGTGGAGCAGGGACCCTTATCATAGTTCTAGGATAGAAAATGCTTTTGCCACTCACAGACCAAAGCACAGGCCAGGAGAGTGGTAACACACCTCTCCTTAGATCATACCATTTTGGAAAAACTGAAAACTTATAGGTCCTTAGAAGTATCTTTGAAAAAAGCTGCACAAAACCCCTGAAGCATGGGACAGTGTGTTCTCCACCTTGGAAACAAGAGCCCCACTTTTACCAAGGAGTTAACAGTCAAGAAATAGGCTGGGGGTGGCGGGGGAATAGGTGGCGCAGTGAGTAAGAACGCTGGCCTTGGAGTTGGGATGACCCAAGATCGAATCCGGCCTCAGAAAATGAGCACCCACGCATAAATAATGACTAGCCGTGTAACCTTGAGCAAGTTACTTAACCCCAATTGCTTTAAAAAAAAAAGAAAAAAAGAAAAGAAATAGGCTGGGAAAATGAACAAACAACAGGAAAAATTCTGACTACAGAAAGTTACTCTGCTGACAATGAAGACCAAAACACTCAGAAGACAGCAGAGTCAAATTTCCTACATCAAAACCTCCAAGAAAAATATGAATTGCATAGTTCAGGCCTTGGAAGAGTTCAAAATGTATTTTAAAAATTAAGTAAGAGAGGTGAAGGCAAAATTGGGTAGAAAAATGAGAGTGATATAAGACAGTCGTGAAAAAAAGTCAACAGCTTGGTAAAGGAGGCAAAAAAAAATGCTGAAGAAAATAGTACCTTAAAACACAAAATAGGACAAATGGTAAAAGAGGCACAAGAATCTCCTGAAGAGAAGAACTCTTCACAAAAATTCACTAAAGTATTTTAAAAATGGCCAAATGGAAAAGGAGGCACAAAACAAGTCCTTAAAAATTAAGAGTTGAGCAAGTAGACGCTAATTGATCCTATGAAACATTTAAGAAACAATAAAACAAAAGAATCAAAAAAATAGAAGCCAGTGTGAAATATCTCATTGGAAAAACAACTGACCTGGAAAATAGATCCAGGAGAGATCATTTAAAAATTACTGGACTACTTGAAAACTATTATTTAAAAAAAAAAAAGAGCCTAGATATTATCTTTCAAGAAATTGTCAAGGAAAACTGCTCCGATATCCTAGAACCAGATGATACAATAATCATTGAAAAAATCCACTGACTACCTCCTGAGATTCCCAAAATGAAAACTCCCAGGAATATTACAGCCACATGCAGAGTTCCCAGGTCAAGGAGAAAATATTGCATGTAGCCGGAAAGAAACAATTCAAGTTTCACTAAGCCATAGTCAGGATGATGCAAGATTTAGCAACTTTTCTACATTAAAGGATTAGAAGACTTGCAGTATGCTATTCCAGAGGGCATAGGAGCTAGGATTACACTCAAGAATCACCTACCCCAGGCAGGTAGGTAATACAGTGAATAGAGCATCGACCCCTAGAGTCAGGAGGACCTAAGTTCAAATCCAGCCTCAGATACTTAGTTAAGCTGTGTGACCTTGAGCAAGTCACTTAACCCCAATTGCCCTGTCTTTCCTCTCCAAAAAAAAAAAAGCCCAAAAGAATCACCTCCCCAGCAAAATTGAGTATAATCCTTCAGGGGGAAAATGGATATTCGGTGAAATAGTGGATTTTCAAGCATTCCTGATATAAAGAGCAGGGCTGAATAGAAAATTTGACTTCCATATACAAGACTCAAAAGAAGCATAAAGAGGTAAACAGGAAAGGGAAATCATTAAGAGAATAAGGGTAAACTGTTTATGTTCCTACTTCGGAAAATGACACTTGTGACTCATAAGAGGTTTTCTCACTCTTAGGGGAGTTAGAAGGAGTATATATAGACAAAGGGCACAGATGTAAGTTGAATATGATGGAATGATATCTGTACAATTAAGGGGTGAGAAAGAGGAATGCGCTGGGAGAAAGGGAAAGGGAGAGATGAAATGGTGAACTAGCTCATAAAGCCAAGGAAGAGCAGTTACATTGGAAGTAAAGATGGAAGAGGTGGGGGGTAACTCCTGAACCTTACTGTCATTGGAATTGACTCAAAGAGGGATTGAAACACACTCAGTTGGGCGTTAGAAATAGAAATAGAAATCTATCTTACCCTACAGGAAAGTTGGAGGGAAAGGGGAGGAGGAGACAAGTGCTCATAGAAGGGAGGGTGAATTGGGGGAGGCAAGGAGAAGGAATAGAATGAATGGGGGGAGAATAGGATGGGGAGAAATACGGTTAGCAGGCTTTTTTTTTTCTTTTTGGAGGGCAGTTGGGGTTAAGTAACTTGCCCAAGGTCACACGGCTAGGTTTTTGTTTGTGTGTGTTAAATGTCTGAGGCTGGATCCAAACTCAGGTCCTTCTGACTCCAGGGCCACCTAGCCACCCCTGGTTGGCAGTCTTTTTTTTTTTTTTTAAAGCAATTGGGGTTAAGTAACTTGCTCAAGGTTACACGGCCAGTCATTATTTGTGTGTGGGTGCTCATTTTCTGAGGCCGGATCCGATCTCAGGTCATCCCAACTCCGAGGCTGGTGCTCTTACTCACTGTGCCAACTAGCTGCCCCTGGTTAGCAGTCTTAACTGAAAAAATTTTGCTAGCAAGTTTCTCTGATACAGGCCTCATCTCTCAGATATATAGAAAAATGAGTCAAATTTATAAAAATAAGAGCCTTTTCCCAATTGACAAATGATCAAAAAATGTGGTCAGTTTTCAGATGAAGTAATCAAAGTTCTCTATAGTCATTTGAAAAAAATACTCTAAATTGATATTGATTGGAGAAATGCAAATTAAAACAATAATAAAGTACTACCTCACACCTATTAGATTAGCTAATAGGACAGAAAAGGAGATTGATAAATGTTGCAGGGGATGTGGGAAAATTGAGGCACTAATGCACTGCTGGTTGACTTGTGAACTGATTCAACCACCACATAGAACAATTGGAGAATGGCAAAACAATTTGTGGTATTTGATTGTGATGAAATACTACTGTGATATAAGAAATGATGAACTAGAATCAGGGGTGGAGAACCTCTGGCCTTGAGGCCACATGTGACCTCTAGGTCCTCAAGTGGGGCCTTTTGACTGAATTCAAACTTCACAGAACAAATCCCCTTTATAAAAGGGCCCCATATAAGTTAGCGACCCACAGTTCAAAGAAGCACTGAAGGGTCACAAGTGAAAAAAGTTTAAGAAACCTTTCCTAATTCTCCAGTTCCTTGTGTACAAAGTGAGATATTGCTGAGTCCTGCTTAACTCTGGGCATGTGTGTGTACTATTTTTTTAATGTTGAAAGACTTTTTATGTTTAGGGGGTGTGTTTTAAGGTCATTTCAGGTATTTTAGTTGTTATTTAACTATTCTAGAATAGCAGGAGAGAATTTGTGCTCATACTCATACAAGAAACTCAAATGTTCCTTTGGTAACACATCTCTATATCTTTTCAGGTTCCTTTGCAACAGCTTCTTGCTTGATTTGTAAATACAAAGTGGATTCTGAAGCCGTACGCGATGATATTTTTAATCAGGTAAAGTGGCTGAGAGTTGAATTCTGTTCTCCGAGCCTGGTAGGAGAAACCTGGGGACTAGTGTTAGAGCCTCTGAGTTGGCCCTGGTGACACAGGCACCCATAGGGGCAACAGCCCTCAAATGGGACTTATAGATGTGTTCTGTGCTTGTCTTACTATTTTTTTAAAGCAATTGGGGTTAAGTAACTTGCTCAAGGTTACACGACTAGTCATTATTTATGTGTGGGTGCTCATTTTCTGAGGCCGGATTTGATCTCGGGTCATCCCAACTCCGAGGCCGGTGCTCTTACTCACTGCAGCCACCTAGCCGCCCCTTTAGGGCAATTGGGGTTGAGTAACTTGCCCAAGGTTACATGGCTAGGTTTTTGTTTGTGTGGATTAAGTGTCTGAGGCTGGCTCCGAACTCAGGTCCTTCTGACTCCAGGGCCGGCGCTCTATTCACTGCGCCACCTAGCCACCCCGCTTGTCTTATTTTTGAAGTAATGGAATTGGCTTTTCACCAAAAATTGAAGGAGAAAAAAAAAGAATTTAAAGTAGTATTTCTATTTACAAACTTAAATGATGATATAACCACAAAAGTTTTTTAAAGATTTTGAATGACTTAACACTTACTAGCTGTGTGACCTTGGGCAAGTCACTTAGACACAATTGCCCTGCCTTCCCCCATCCAAAAAAGGAAAAAGAAAAAAAATTTTGAATGAAGATAGCATACTCCAAGTGACATGTTCTGAAAAGTGTCATCAGTATGTCATAACCAAACACCACCATGACATCACTATTCCATTATAATAGTACATATTATTTCCCAAAAAATGAACTGTTCCTTGTTCAGTCTAATTCATTGTTTTCATAGTATCAGATAACAATATACTTTAAATGCCCATTGATAGTAGGTTTGAGAAAAGTTTTATGGTTTCAGTAACTGATTTCAGAAAAATTGCTCTTGAACGTAATGTTGGCAATGTCAACTTTTATTGACTTTGGGGATTGTGTGTGTCTGTGTGTTCCCATTATGTCTGCTTATAGGTGGTTCCTCGGTGTCCCAGGTGCCCAGCTGATGAGCCACTTGCTATCATGAAGCCAGAGATTGTCTTCTTTGGGGAAAACTTACCAGAGCAATTTCATAGAGCCATGAAATATGACAAAGATGAAGTTGATCTCCTCATTGTTATTGGGTCTTCCCTGAAAGTAAGACCAGTAGCGCTGATTCCGAGTAAGTTGGTGATGGGTTTCTGGGAGAGTGCTAAGATGTGCATGGGACAATTTAATACAGAACTGAGTTGTTGTTAGAAAATGATTCATTGTGTGGAATTTGGTGTAAAGTGGTGCCTCCTGAATTCATAGCCAAGGAAATTAGTTATTGGCAATAGCGATTGTATTCTGGTATAGTAGTACCATGGCATGTTTCCTCAGGGAGTAATAGTAAATTGGTTTTCTGCTTCTGCCCAAAGGGGATTAGGTGACTCTTGTACTTGGAGGGCTCAGGCTAACTGGATACAAATCCAGCCTCAGATGCTACTTTGTAACCCCAGGCAAATCACTTTATTTCTGCCTTATTTTTGCCATCTGTAAAATGGGGATGATAAAAAGCACTTAATTCCTAGAATTACTGTGAGGATCAAATGAGATAATGTTTGTGAAGTACTTTTGCAAACTTTAAACTGCTGTGTAAATGCTAGCCATCATCTTATACCTAACCCTTCTGGAATTGGTGACTCCCCGCCCTTCTCTCTCTTGGTCTTGTGGCTACATCTGTCCCCTTTTTGTTTTGGGTGGTACAGTCACACAGGCTGTTTTAATCTTTACCGCAGATCTCATCATTCTCTTCATAAATTCCCTGTTACTTTTAAGGACCCCATGGTTCATAATCTTGTGATTCTCTTTATCTCCTTTCCTTTGCCTCTGCCCATGGCAATGTTGTCCAATCTTATTTTTCCCCACATCACATTTCTCGGATGTGTTCCCCTCTCTCTGTTCACATGGGTACCACTTTAGCCCAAACCTTGATCACCTCTCTCACCTCAGCTTTGCCTGTAGCCTCCTGTTCTGTCTCCTAGCCTCGTGTGTTCCTTCCTCTGCACAGCTGCCAAAGCGATTTTCCAAAAGATGCAGGCCTGCCCAAGTTGTTCCTTACTCTTTAAACTTTAGTAGTTAGTTCCTTATTGACTCTAGATCAGCTACTATTTCATATTAGTCATCCTTTAAAAATGTTTTTTCTTATTATAATAAGCCTAATTATTAGTACAGTACTACCTAACTTAAATATACACATGGGGGGAGTCATTCTTGTTTTTTGTGATCACTTTGCACTAATGAATACTATGTTCTAGAGTTTTGCCAGGAGTCAGAGTCAAGCTCACTAATGTGGAATTTGCAGGCTTCCCTTTTTGGAAATTCAAGACAGTATTTGCCTTTCACTTGTCTTACGATTCCTCTCCCATTCCCTGGGATCTTTCAGAGGCGACTGACTCCTCACTCACATCAGCTGCTTCTTTCGGTTCCATGGGATGGATTTTGGCTGGGCCCTGATGCCTTGAACTCAAGGGAATCTAGTTGAAACCCAGGAGAGGTGGGGAGAGGATAAGGACCTACTTTTTCCTTGTATTTTCTGGTCTGAACTTCACTTTATGAAGGATGAAATAGTCACAAATGTAGGCTTAGAAGTTATTAGGTGCTATAATGTTAGCAGGCATAAGTCATCGAAATTCCCTTGTCACTGTGACCTCTGAATCATAGGGTTGCATTAACCATTTCCATAACTCACTGACGTCTTCTTTTTGTCCACGTGGCCTGTATTGGACTGAGACTGTAGATTCCTTTTTTGCCTCCAGCATATCCATATGCTGTCCACTTCTCTTAGTACATCCTCTTAGTCCACTGTACTACTGCTCCTCTAACCCTCTAATAGCCCAACCCCGTCTTCATCATTCTTTAGAACAATAGAACGTCTTCAGAAGCCACGGTGTCAGTAATATCGGAGAGCTCAGATTTACCTTTGTGGGAGGATCTGGTTCAGGCTCCTTGGATTTTTGTCTACTGTTAATTTTATGGTGTTTCTGCTATCATTTTCTTTTTAGTTATTCTTTTTATTTAAGCTCTATGCCAGCATTACCCCTTCACCTTTCTTCCCCATCCCTTTTCCCATGGGTCATTTTTTTTTCTGTTCAGAGCCCTTTTGATTTGACTTTCACATCTGGAGGCCATTGTGGTTCACTGTCCCGGTGCAGATGTACTGTCTGAGCAAGAGAGCCTAGTCTACCTGCATTTCAACCTATGGTCCAGAAAGCTAGCTCTGGGTCTCAGATATCCATCCTCTTAAACGTCTGCCTGCCTTGGTAAATATGCCTTTGTTCTTCTGAAGGTCTTGTCTTCACTTGGCAGCAGCGAGCTAAACATTGACCTCAGGTGTTCCCCCCCCCCCCGCCCCCCTCTTGATTTTCTTACACAGTACTTTATTGGGTCCTTCTAGCAATATCATTAGTGTACATGTAAATCACCAGAACTGTGTGTTTCCCATCAAGTCTAATAAGTCTTTGGAGGTTTTAAAAAAATTAATTTTAACCTTTCTCTTTTTCTATCTTTCTGATGTCCCCCCCCACCCTTTTAAAACATTGGTCAGTTCTCAGTGACAGTCATCCTCCTTGTACCTAAGAAATACAGTTAAACAACACAAATGTTCTGATGTACCTACAGCACATAACCTGTATGCCTTAACTCTCTGGTTACTGTGCTGTCAGAATTCTGAAGGCTTTCATGGCTATCTTCCTTTATATTTTTGTAGTCGTTGCATAAATTGTTCAAGATATTTTGTTCTGTAGCAGTTCATACATACAGATCTTCCTTAGTTTCTCTGATCTCTTCATATTCATTTCTTATAGTACAATAACATTCCATTCCATTCAACACCAGTTTGGCTAACTATCTCATAGTCAGTTGGATCCCCAGTTTCATATTGGCAGGGTGTCATCATAAATTCTGGATACACACCCTGGGGAAACGGACCTTTTTATTGGAATTGTTGATGAATCTGAGGTCAAGTCCCTGCTCTGCCACTTCCTGTGTAACCATGGACAAGATGTGGTGATTGTTCCCATTTATACAGTGCTCTGAAGGTTTACAAAGTACTTTCCTCACTGGGTTCTCATGAAATAAGCATCTGACTTGTAAAGTAACTTATAAATGTGAGCTTATTAGTCTTCATTGTCAAGTGATGAATGCAGGTTTCACTGTAGCTACTTTTTCAGACTTAAGTTTGAGAGAACCCACAAAACTTTAAGTTGACTTATTTCAAGGTTTGATAAATTCAAATTGACATGTATTGTTGTGGAAAATTTAGTAGGGAACAAATAGGTATAAAATAAACAAGTAGGTTTAAAATAACTTAAAATAACTACTTCTTGGGGCAGCTAGGTAGAGCAGTGATAGAGCACTGGCCCTGGAGTCAGGAGGACTTGAGTTCAAATCCGGCCTCAGACACTTTACACACACAAACAAAAACCTAGCTGTGTGACCTTGGGCAAGTCACTTAACCCCAACTGCCCTGCCTTCCCCCCGACCCCCAAAACAAAACAAAAATAACTACTTCTTACTCCTTATAGAAAAAGAAATTGAACATGGGCAAACCTCATGTCAGTGATGGGGAAGGAGGCTTGTCGAAGTTCTGCCCTCACTGTACTTTCTCTGTTGTGATCCAAATAATTTATTTTATTTTACTATCATGAGAGGCTTGAAAAGTCTGTGCCTTTAAATATAGTTGGTCTTAAAGGTAGGAATTACTTACTATGAAAGCACATATTATAACAGGGCTGTTCATGTCTAATACACTTTAGTATGTATTTGGGATACAATTATAGGTTACATGGAGGTAGTTGACAAATATAGGCCCTATACCCAAATACTATCTCTTTGAAAGGAAATAGACACGTGTGTGTATTTCATATCCGTTATGAAAGTGGTCATTTTAAACACATGAAATTATTGAGCTCTACTGAGGCATGGAGGGAGATCCAGTCTGCATGGATCAAATGACTATTCACATTGATTAAGTCAAATTGTTAAAAAGAATCTCTACTTAATTACTGTGTTTTATTGCTCAAGTAGAATGAAAACTCGGGGGCAGGAACTGTTTGATTTGTATGGGTGCTAGTTTTGTCCTTTGATCCTCATAAGCTCAGTCAGTGCTTTGCTTATAGAAGGCACTAAATGTTTGTTGAAGTGTTTTGCATTTCTTCCCATTGCAGTCGAAGTTTTATTCCTATTTCTCATCATTGCTCTCCGTCTTTTTTGTTGTCATTTTCTTACAAACACATTTGAGGCCATGCAGGTTTGGGGTTGGGGTTTTTTGGTTTGTTTTTAAAAGTAGGGCCTGTATTTCAGTTAATACAAGTTTTTCAAGTTATTTTTGTGCCTGACACTTCAAGTGAAGTGTGTGCCTCTCCACATTGTAAGGGTTTCTAGAAGGCTTCAGAGCTGTCCACCAGCTCCCAGATTACCCACATGTTAAGTTGGGTGTTGTGTTAACCAGGGCTCCTAAGGAAGGGGTTCCTTGTTGGCTGGTTTAGGTCTGCACAGCCAAGTCAGATGTAGGTGGTGGGCTCTGGTTCTTTGGTTGCCCAGCTTGTTCATGACCCTTGTTCAATTGTCCCCAGGTTCCATACCCCACGAAGTGCCTCAGATCCTAATTAACAGGGAACCGCTGCCTCACCTGCACTTTGACGTCGAGCTTCTGGGGGACTGTGACGTCATTATTAATGAACTGTGCCAGCGGCTGGGTGGTGAATACAGCCGGCTCTGCTCCAACCCGGCAAAGCTTTCAGAGATTACGGAAAAGCCTCCACGAACCCAGAGAGAGTTTGGCACTCACTGGGGAGGATTGCCTCCCACACCTCTTAATATTTCAGAAGACTCTAGTTCCCCCGGCAGAACTTCCCCACCAGACTCTTGGGCAGCTGTGGGCAGACCCGGAGATTCCGAGGATGGGGCCACATCAAGGGGGGGCTGCAAGGTGGAGAAGTCAGCGCTGGAGGGGCGAGCATCTTCAGGACACCCTGCCAGTATTACGGAACAGCTGGAGGATCCTGGAGCCAACAGTGGGGAGAACAGAGAGAAAAATGAAAGAACTTCTGTTGTGGAAACACTGAGGAAATGCTGGCCCAATAGACTCGCGAAAGAGCAAATCAGTAAGCGGCTTGATGGTAAGTAATGGGTGTTGATCCGCTCAGAAAACTTGGTCACGTTGGTAACCCATGTAACAAGGCATCTTGGCAGGTGAGTTATGAGAGCTGTGCCTGGTAGCTGGGTGGGACTATTGGAAGAGGAAGCAGTGAAGACTCTGCAGAAACTGCCACAGCACCTGCTATAAGGAAAGTGTCGGCCATGCACAAAGTGGAGAAGGAGGAAAGGATCGACCCAGCCAGATCCAGCATGAGTTGGAGGGCAGAGCCAGGACACCTGGCAGCCCTAGCTCCAGTCACTTGCCAGGGGGTGGTATGAAGTGAGTCTGGCATCAGCATACATCTTCTCAGAGCACGCACCATCTCCCCTAAATCTAGTGACAGTCTGGGTTATAAGGAATTCCTCTCATTTTCATTCTTTGCCCACACTTGACACTTGTTTCTCAAAAATAATCTGTAAATCAGCCTGGCTTCTTTGCTATAAAGCTGGCCCAGTGGAATAGGCAAGGAAAAAGGCTTCAAGATGCTACTAAAGAAGGTTTATCATCTTTAGAGACAGGTGTCTGCAGAACTGCCTCAAGGGAGAATCAGCGCTGACATGAAAGCACTTTGGCGCTGGCTGCCACTTGGTGCCCAAACTGAATGTTGGGGGAAGGCTGCTGTTGGGTTATGATTATGCAGGGCTTGTGCCGCCTTCCCCCCACCCCCCCAATAATAATGTTTGAAAAGCAATAGCCTCCCCTTTCATTCATTTCTTTTCCTCTCTATTAGAAAATTTTCTCTGGTCCCCAGAAGACAGGCCGGTGCCTGCAGATGTTTCAGGGAGGTAGACTAGATAACCACTAAAAGCCTCTATTCACTACTGATAGGATCCCAGCCTGCTCCCAGTCTTATGTCTTTCGATTTCCACATAGTTTTGTGCTCCTGATAGGTGTGAAACAAGTACTTTGGGCAGGTGTTTTCCTTCCCTTTGGTCCCTGGGTATTTTGACTTGTCAACCACCAAGCTGGTTATGGTGTTTTTTGACCACAGAAGCTCCTACAGTTAGTGTAAAGCAAAAAGGGGATGTGCTGCAGACTGCTTTGGCGGGAGGAGTGCCCAGCTGGATGAAACAGTGGATTCTGGAAGCATTGCAGCATTAATTACTTAAGTCTTCTGGCTGGAACCCTGCAGCCTCCTATGAAGCAGGAAACCCTCTGCTCAGGGGCTTCTCTATAACAGCTGTCCTGGGCACGTGCCTGGGGTTTTCTCTGCTGCTTTGATTCTGTCTCTCCTTCCCAGCCCCCATTTTGTTACCTTGCCGGCAGTGATTTTCGGTAGGGTAATGTCCCAACACACTTTAATGATGTCATTTCCCCCTTACCCACAAAGCTTTGACTCTTGCAAGGAAATAACCTGCTTAGTTTAGGGCTTTGTCTGAAGCCCAGAATTAGTACAACTTTGGGTGTTCAAATATGTTCTTTCTATGTGATCTCAGGAATGAAGGAAAGAGATTAGAGGATATGGAAACATTTATACCTATTCCTCTTCCCATTATTGTTAGATAAAAACCCTTGGGAAACTTGAAAAGTTTTTTGTTTCCTTTAGGGACCAGAGGGAAGGGAAGCAGTGAAAACTACGAGGAATGAAGTGTAGTAGAAAAGGGAAGTGGGCCTTCAGAACAAAAGGAGGTGTCTGGGGAATTTTCTGGGGACTGAGGCACAAGTCCTTTGGGATTCCAAGAGCAGGAAGGTCTTGTTCCAGCCTCAGACCCAAGGCGTCTCACCCCCAACTGCCCTCCTTTCCCACCTGTTTCTCTTATTATGATAGAGCTCCAGGTATACAGCTTTTCAAGGTTACCCTTGAAATATGGGTGTGCATAGCGGTTAGGTTCATACTGTTAGGTCTGTACTATAAATTCAGGTACTTCACAGATCGAATAGTCATTTACAGACTGGCCTAGAGCCCAGCGCATCTGACTTTGATCTTTTGGGGGTTTTGAATGTTGATTTGTTTTTAAGTTGAAGAGGGTCTAATGAGGTAGAGTGTGAATTACTTGTAAAGCACATGACATAATAAATGCTTATTTCCTTCCCCTCCCCCTTTACTTGTAACTTCCTATTTCAGATTTGTGAGTGAGACTGTAAGAGCATGGTTTTGTAAAGCTATCCATCCGTTCTGCCCCTTCAAGTCCTTTTGGCTATTTCTCGGACAACACCATGTTTTAGTGGGATAGAAATGGCTCCATACTAGGATTGTTCACTAATTAAGGCATTGCTGTTGATCTCATTAGTGAAAACTCGGAAGATGACAGATCTCTATTTAGCATTAAACATGCTGGGCAAGTAAGCAAAGCCAAAGAGAGGATAGAAATGTTAACTACTTTAAAAAAAAAAGAGGAATCATGAACCTTCTTTCTGGAGAGAAGCCTCTGTCTTTTAAAATGAGAGATCTGAGAAGAGGTCCCCCTGAAATTTAAGTTCCATCCATACCTTCCTAGGCTGCTAGAAGAGGTGATTAGATCTGCTTTTCCCTTACAAGTGACAGTTACAACTGTTATTTTATACTGGAATAAATCTGTATCTGCATAACCAGAAACAATTTACACATGAGCTTATTTTTGTGAGCAGAAAATAATATCACTCTCCCTTTTGTCTCACAATCTGATTTTAAGGTAACCAGTACCTCTTTTTACCACCAAATCGCTATATTTTTCATGGCGCTGAGGTCTACTCAGACTCTGAAGATGATGTCCTGTCCTCCAGCTCTTGTGGCAGTAATAGTGACAGTGGAACCTGCCACAGTCCAAGCCTAGAAGAACCTATGGATGATGAGAGTGAGCTGGAAGAATTCTATAATGGCTTGGAGGATGCTGACGTTCCTGAGAGAGGCGGACCTGGCTTTGTGTGTGATCTCGATGAGCAGCGGGCAGTTAATGAAGCTGTGTCTGTCAAGGATGAGGCAGCTGAAGTTGACCAGTCATCAAACAGATTATAATTTCATCTTTGCCTGCTTACAGGAACTTTTCCACCAGCATTAGGAACTTTGGCATGTTAGAATGAATGTTTACTTCTGAACTGAAGAGAGCAAGGAAAACTATAAGGGTGTGGTGTTTATTGACAGTTAAACCAGATTTTCATGTATAATTTTTACTTTTTGAGTAATTCTATAATTGTACACTCAACACTAACTTTTTTAAAAGAAAGGTAAGGTACTAAGTATCTTTAGTCAGCTATTAGTCACTATGTTCACTTTTTTCCCAGATTCATTTTGTGTGATAATGCATCTGTATGTATATATGGTTGGGGGGCGGGGGCAGGGTATCTAGTGAATTTCAGCATTTTAAAAGTTTTCCAAAAGCCATTGGATGTTAAATTAATATAAAGGGAACAGCTAATCTAGACCAAAGACTGGTATTTTTCACAATTTTTTTCTTTGTAACATTTTGAATGGTTGTTTCACACCTTCATGCTTCTGTTCTGCTAAATTTTTTATTCAACAAGAGTAGCCCCCCCCCCTTTAAAAACACTGGCATTTTCAAAGACTTTAGTGGCAGCTAACTTTAATTTTTTTGTCTCAAGAACATATAATGTTTGTAGATTGAAGCTGATGGGAAAGCACCAAAAGTCTTTGCTTTCATAAGGCATGGGGATGAAGAGATGATCAGGAACACACAAAAGGCTTTTCAAATTTACTGTGGATGGGTTTGCATTGTCTGTATTGGCTCATAAAGCTAACATGGAGGGAAAAAACTTGGCTAAAAATGCTTTGGAAATGTTTCAGTATGAGGTGCCTAGCTGGATCCCCTCAGTTTAGAAGATACCTTACCATTATTGTGTAAATACCTATCGCTGTGGTACAGCTTGCATTGGTCCTTTTCCATAAACATTAAACTGCCAAGATGTGAATATGCAAAGCTTTTTTGAATCTGTAACAGTGGTACTTCTAACAGGAGAGAGTATTCTCTCGCGTGTGTGTGTGTGTGTTTATGTGTGTGTGTGCATACACACACAGCACACACACACATTTTTTGAATAGCTGTTTTCCCTTCCCAAATACCACAGGGAAGTGACAGAAAGCTGATTATAATTCCACAGTAATGCAACATTCAGTATAGTCTGCCAGAAAGTATATCTCTTGGAGGTCATGCACGTCTCCAATTCTGGAGGATCTGTTATCATAGAAACACTGATTTCTAGTCTAGTATGACAAAGAGCTTGCCATGGTCCCTAGCAGCATAGTCAATGAATGAACCTAGAACGTAGCTTTGTTTAAATGTCATGTAGCCTGCCTTAAAACTACATCTCAGTTCCTCAGCTACAGATTTTCCAGCTTTCTGAAGTTCATATTTTATAAAATTGCACAATAAAGCATTTATTTTCCAAACCACTTTTTCAACATGACCCAAAAACTACAGATTATTCATACTTTGCTTTAATATTTATTACAGTATTTAGTAAGGGTTTTGAAATTGTAGCTGTTCTTTAAGCATAAGACACCAATTAGGACCATAACTGCCAGAGAAACTGAAATTTGTGTTTTAGGAATGGACATTTGTTAATCTAAAAAGATGTTGGCATGTTGTCTTGAAGTCTAAATTCTAAAAGATCTCAGACCTCATTTGCATTTGGATCCATTAAAGAATGCAGTATGTTTAGTTTTCATTTGCATGATACAATGTGTTTGTGCTATAGATGATATTTTAAATGGAAAGATTTGTTTTAAATTATTTTTACAGTGAGGATTGTTTTCAGCTCTTTTTATATTGTATATATAGTGTCTTTTATGTAATCTACTGACATATGTTTTGTAGACTGTTTAAATGACTGGCTCCCTGCAACTTTTGAAATACAAAACCAGTGTTTTATACTTGTACACCCTGTTAAAGTCTATTAAAAATTGTCATTTGACTTTTTTCTGTTAAACAATTGTATTTTTCCAACTATACTAATTAATTGATGAAACTGAGGGGTCTTCCCACCTCTCCATTGAGTAAATTAAACAGTTGTAACGAAGTTGTTACAAGTTGTGGACTAGTCAGCAAGAACTTTTAATAGGTGAAGAAACTTAGGGCCCTCCCTTCCCCAGGATTAAGTGGATGTCTCATTTTGATTAATGGTCAGGTTTCCTGAGATTCCCAGCCCCAGGGCTGCCAGGTGACTACTACTTGTGTATGTTTGCCTAGAAGTGCCAGTCTCAGGGGATGAGTGTTAATGCCAGTATCCCATTTATTCTGGTGACACCTTCAGCTTAACTATGAATAAAGCTGAGTATGACATACTAGGGAAAGACTATGACCAGGACAGTGGAAGTGCCTACAACTTTAGGACACACTTGAAAAGTCACTTACTCTGGGAGAGGATGTTACTGTGGCTGTCACTCAAGAACCTAAGAATTAAGCAATTAGAGTGTGTAGCGGAAAATTCCAAGGTGTGTGGGACGGGCCTATGGGACAGCAGTGAGTACTGCCAACTGCCAATGCAGATCCCAGCTCCTTAAGGTTTGCCTTTTTTTCATACACCACTGAAGAATGTGCCCATATTCTTAGGATCTCTCTACCAGAGTATTGCTATGTGACTACTTCCTTTCCCAGTCATTTTGTTGGACATGTTATAAAGCTGTTTTGTTCTTGTGGCAAATTCATTGCAACCTGCTTATGCCCACCATGCCTACTTCTTTCCCTGGTTGTTTTCATTTTCCTTCTTAGTGTCTAGGATGGTACCACTGGAAAAATACTGGTTTTTAAAGAGATGGGCTTTTGTAGTAGAAAACAATTTGGAGTTACTAGAATTACTGCAGTTTCCCAAACTCAGTCCAGTTTGACCTATGCTCAGCTCAGCACACTAATTTAGGCTTGTTAGGGACTGGACTGGTTCACTTTTGCACTATTTTATTAAAAGGATTTGGCAAGGAACAGTTACAATATTGCAAGGTGTCAAATATACTTTGTGGGTGCACACTTTATGTTGAATTTATACTGACCACATTTATATTAATCATATTCCTTAAAAGATTGCTATTATACAAATATAATGTGTAATTAATTTAATAAATAAGCATTTCTTTTGAAATAACTATAGCTTCTATTTTAGGTCTTACCCAGTAGTCTGGGGGACACACACACACATCCCAAGCCAGTTAAGTGTTCCCTTATTTTAAAAAAATTTCAAAGTAGATGACTGAAGAGTGATCAATAGAGCAGAAAACTGCTTATCTGATAAACTCAAAAGAGACACCAGTAAAGTGTTATAAGTATCTAGAACAAGGAGTAGGAAGAACCTGGCTTAGAGAATCTGATGAAGGGATAAAGTGGGCAGTAACCAACTCTTCCCCTCTCCAGGCTCAGAGCCAGCCTTCCAGAATAAATCCACGGCTGCCATTTGAAGGTTCTTTCCTACAGATGGCTTCATTGGAATTCACACACTCTTGGGATAGTTAAGGGAGACCAGGAGTAGCAATCACTGACACTTTGATAATTTCCTTTGCTATTTATTATTTAGCAAATGCTTTCCAATAGAGCTCAGCCTGTGTAAATTATATTCTGAGCTAGACCCAGAATTTGGAAGGGGTATGGGCAGCTAGAGGACAGAAGGGCACTGAATGCCTAAGGAAAGAGAGGGAAGGAAACACACGAAGGTACCTAAGTTGGGAGGTGAAAAAAAGGGTAGGAATAAGGGAGCATGGAAAAGTAGGAGCCAGCATTGTGTATCTGTGTAAACCGTCTAATGGTGGTATGGTCATTCATCCACTTAGTTATGGGCCTGATCCCTGGAATTAACGGGCAATCTAGTTGGGGAGACAAATGGGGAAAAATTTGGTCCTAAACTCTAGTATTACTTGTATATAAGCCATTTTGAGGGTCAGGAGGTGGAATCTTCTCACTGGGGTTTTTCTGAGGCATTAAGTGAAATATGCTTTTTAATTCAGGACTTGAAACTGTCTTCCTTCTGTTCACTTAGTATGAAATAAGTATTTAATTATGTCAAAGTATTGGAAATAAAGTATCTCAAGTCTATTTAAAGAAGTTGGCCATAAACTGGGAAAAAACCAGTGAATATGGGTCTTTATATGTGCTAATAAAAGCAGGATGTTTCTCCTGTCTTTGGTGTAAATCTGTTGATAATAAACTACTGTTAAAATTTTTGAAACTGCACTTCTGATATTAAAATATTTTAATTTAATCTAAAGACTTTTTCTTTTGTCATCTTAATGAATTTGATTTTTAAGACTGTCTAAAAACTATAGTTGTCAAGAAAAACCAAGTATTTTCTTAACTATCTGCCCAGCAGCTACATGAATTTGTATAAAAGAAGCCCCAAACTGTACTATTTTACTGTGGCAGGGCATTTCTCAATACTGGCCCATGCCATGGTCCAAGATGAAATCCTCTTCCTCTCCCAGCCCCCCAGTTAGAAAAAATAACTATTTGCCCTATCACATTGAGAAAGGTCTGGAGGTTTACATTCCATGGGACAGAAGAGATTGGAAACCATCAGAGAAGCCAACTTGCAACAGTGTCTACGAAATTATCACTTGGGGTCACTGAAAAACCCAGTATTGTTGGACATCACTGTCATGGCTTCTCTCTACTGACAATATTGTTACTATTTCAAAATTTAAAAAGTAACTCCACTAATTTGAAGCAGGAGAAAGGAAAGAGAATTGGTCACAGTCAAATAAAACTGAAGAGTCCATAGGGCAGTTAGGTGGTGCAGTGAATAGAGCACTGGCCCTGGAGTCAAGAGGACCTGAATTCAAATGTGGCCTCAGACACTTGACACACTAGCCATGTGATTTTGGGCAAGTCACTTAACCCCAACTGCCCTCCAAAAAGCAAAAACAAAGTTCAGCAATAGTGACTGCTTTTATGTAATACTTGCTGAAACAGACTTGGTTGCCCAACACTTCGCTGCTTTCCCCCTCCATCTTCCCCAGTCTTCTAGGACTGAAGCCCCAGTTCAGTACTGCACTCTTGTAAGAGAGGCACCTATGCCCAGAAAACGGAGTTTTAGCATCTCTCAAAGCAGTTACTAAGTGTAGACTAATCCACTACCACAAAATTTACTACTGTTTTACTGAAGTCAAGTCAATGTAGGGTCTGCTACATGCAAAAAACGGGGTACAGAGATGAGGAGGGGAAAAAAGGTAGTCCCTGCCCTGAAGAGATTTTTCTCTAAGCCAAAGGCAGGGGTGGAGAAATACTTCTACAGAAATCTGATGCAAAATGAGATGTGATGGAGACAAAGGAGAGCCACAGACAAAGTGAGCAATGATAAGCTGAGACTGATGGGACACTGCAGTGGGGAAGGGGGGCGGCCCCACGGGACGGGGACTGAGGAGTGAAGGAGGCATGAGAAGGCTTCATGGAGGAGGGAGCACTCTAGGAAC
This sequence comes from Gymnobelideus leadbeateri, assembly GCA_011680675.1. NCBI lineage: Eukaryota > Metazoa > Chordata > Mammalia > Diprotodontia > Petauridae > Gymnobelideus > Gymnobelideus leadbeateri. Next base: position 415,124 of record WOXC01012349.1, on the reverse strand, counting down.
AATATATCTCAAATTTAAGTGTGAGATGGAAATCATTATCTCCCCTCTATCCTCTTAACCAAAAAATTCAAAACCAAAACCAAAACCAGTCTTTCCCCTTCTCCTTTGATAGGGAGGCACCAGTATCCTTCTAGGTACTTAGGTTTACAACCTCAAAGTTATCCCCCCAGGATTAGCTAAAGGGATCCCAAATCTTGTCAATTTCTAACCACCAAATCCCTACCAAGAGTCTTCCTAGAGCACAGATCTGACCATGTCACTCCCTCAAGAATTTTTGGTGACATCTTTTATTCCAGCTGGGATAAAATGCCTACTCCTGAGCCAGGCACTTAAATCCCTTTCACAATCTGGTTTCAGCCTGAGTTTTCCTATTTATTTCACATTAATATGCTTCATGAGTTCCAAATTTCAGTCAAAATGGTTATCTGAATTTGGTATTTCAATTCATCCATTCTAACTGCTGTCCTTTTGCAAATGCTATTTTTCAGGCTTTCAATGCACCCTTCTCCTCACTGTCAGAATCCTTAACTTCCTTTAAGATTATGGGTAGCCCTTCTGGATCACTTTTGGATCAGCATTTGTCTTGTATTTACTTATTTGTGTAGGTTTTTTTGCTTTTGTATCATCAGCACCTAGCACAGTGACCTGAACATAACAGATGCTAAATTAATGTGTTTAGTATGGTGTCTGGAACATGGCAGGTGCTTACTGAATGTTTGTTATTGTTGTATTGAAAGGCAGAAATGAGTACAGGTGATGGCCCTTGTGAATCCGGAGGTGGAAGCCATGCCCAGTTTCATAGGGAGTCTTAGTGGTCTATACGACTGAAACAGATTGTTGAACACGACTAATGTGAAACAAGGTGTGATGGGGGCAGGTTATGGTGGGCTTCAATAGAGTCTGTAATTTATTCTAAAGACAAAAGGGAGGTATTAGAGGTTGCTCAGGAATACAGTATGACCTGTTATTAGGAAGATTATCTGGCAGCTATGTGAAGGGTGGACTAAAAAGGAGAAAGAAACAATAGACAGCTGCAATCAACGAAGTGGGTCCAAACTAGAGTGATGAACATGGGAATGGGTGAAAAGATGAATACGATCTGGTATCTGTTTAAAGGGGTGTGTGTGCGAATGAGTAGGGCAGGTACAGTAATGTGAAAGAGGGAAATAAAAAATAGTTCCAAGATGTTCACAGTAGGTGCCTGGGAAGATGACAGTGTTGTCAATGGAAAGAGAGATCGAAAGAACAGATTCATTGAGGGAAGATAAGGAGAAACACTGGTATAGTATACTCAAAGTATTAAAATATCATAGCGTCAGGTTAATGCTATAGGTATAAAGAATTATTCCAAAGAGAGAAAGATGTATTTGAATGGTCATATTTATACTCTGTCAGCCAACATCACAGAAGGAATATGCAGGAAGTCTAAGAAAAGTTGGTATTTCAGGACATTTCCTTATTTCCAAGGGGAATGAGTTTTTCTACATCTTTAGGTTGATGCACTGAAAACTTATCAAAGGAAAAAGATGGATTCAGAGCTTCAGAACACAACAGTGAACCAGCAATGATTCACTAGTAAAGATTTTCATTTCAAATTTACCAAAAAAGTTGGAAAATATTTTAAGTTCATACCTCTGAAAAAAGAAAGGAAAAATACAAATTTACGAGTTCTGTCCTAAAACCTTAGAAATTGTTTTGAAGAGTATTGGATCTTACAGGAGAACCACTGAAAGTTTAATTATAAAAACAATAAATCTTTATTCAAGCATTTTATTTAAAGAGTTTTCATTGCATTTTATAAATTTAAAAAATAAATATCTGCACCATAGCTAAAAGTCACATGTATCGCATATCAACATGCATTCTAGGATTAAAGATATGAGAAGAATAAAATCTAAAAGTGTTTCAGTCACAATCAGCATCCGAAAACAGTTTTCTTCCATTTAAAAAAGCCCGAAGAAAATTCTTCTACATAAGCCAAAAGCACTGTGGAGAATGTAACTCAAATCGAACCTTCACCGTTACTATTTTTTGTGCTGGGTCTCAGAGTGCCACTCATTCCTATTCTTGGCAACCATGGGAAAGCTCTCTTCCACTGCTAAATTAACCATGTTTCATCAGCACTCCCCATTTAGCACCATCACCACAGGACTCCAGAGGAAGGGCCTAGAAGATACTTAGTAGAACCCAGATCTGGGCACATACCAAGATACTACAAGACTGCCCTAGGACAAAATAAGCTCTAAATTTTTACCCTTGTTATCTCTGCTACTTGAATTTCTAAGAAGCCAGAAAAAAATTTAATGGTCACAATTTTTAACCCATAACAGTCATTCCAGTTCAATTACAACATAGAAACTGTACTGGTATCAGAAGGTAACTATTTTATTACAAAAACTTTAACATTATTTACAAAATGAAAAATAATCAAGTGACTATTGCAAACCAAAGTTAAAGGTTTTTCACCCAGTGATTGAAAAGAATTAAGCAACCATTCCATGCACTCACACACCAAGATCATTTCTGTAATATGTAGACCATTAAAATTCATGTTAGTGAAACTTGAATGTATTCACAATACTTGCGTGTTTATTGGTAGATGACAAAAAAAGTGTCCATGGTTCTGTACAATAAGTCTAGTATTAACATAGTTTGTTCATTTTCTTTTAGGACTTTTTGGCTTTCGTGAATATTTGTATGTCACAGAACATTTTGTAAATAAGCAATTAATTATGTTATCATCTCAGTCACCTTGTCCACTGAACTCACCACCACAAGAAAGACACAAAAAGATTAGTTTAATGCAATAGCATTAAACTAAATAGTTCTAATACCTCTAAAGTTATATTAAACTGAAGCCTTCGTTGTGATCAATGGCCTGGATCAGTTTAGATCGGAGAGTTTCTTTCTCTGTGTATTTTGGAAGATCAAGAAGATTAAAACAGGTATGGGAGACTGGGAGATATGCCTCTCCACCTCCAGTGGACTGAATAACCAGTTTAAGACTCTTCATACCAAGGATAGGAATCCGATCACTACCTGTCAAAAATACTATCACAAGAAAGTTTTTTTAAATGAAAACTTAAAGACAAACATCTGCATTATAATAGTACTATTTAGCTACATTTGATCTTTAGTTATTTATCTACTAAAATAATTCTTGTAAATAGGTTTACCTAATTTGTAAATTGATTTAACCCAAAATTGGCTAAAGATATTGCTTACCAGTAAATATTTTAAAAACTGATCTATTAACCTTGAAACATCACTGAAATATATACACAGTGAGGGCCAGTTCACATGCCAAGCAACAACACTGTCCTCAGGAATGGTATCATCCAACTTGATCACTTTATTTACCAGATTTGGGTTTAAATGATATTCTGCTATTTCTAAAATAATATCCTCTCAAAGGACAAATGAAGACTTTACACCTTTAGGGATATTAATGCTGAAGGCGATTTAAAAAGAGAAATTACTACAATGTTCTGAGTAGTAGGCAACATTATCAAAAGCAGCACTTGGCCTCCCACAATGTCTTCTCTGAAAGATGTTAACATTTCAATGCAAAAGTTGTCATGGTTTGCAGGGAGAAGGTCTGATCTGTTTCACCAGTACAGGGCATTCCCAGACGAGAAAACTCCCTTTCCCAATGCAGCTCAGCACCTTCTCTTTGACTCACAGTCTTGCAAAGCTACCTTGAGCACTAAGAGGTTTACTGACAAAGCCACCTATGGCCAAGAGGGGGGCTGATGCCCACGCCAGCTCTCTGCTCACTTTGCCATGTTGCTTTTTCTTATCCCTCAAACAGAACCCTAGTGGAGAGCTGAGAGGGGCCCTAAAGACAATGCACCCCCAACCCCCCATTGCACACACACACAGAAAGTAGGGCCAGTGCCGAGCAGCAAAAGCAGCCCTGGAGCATGGCCCAACACTGGCGCTGCCTCCAAGGTGTGGATAAACTGGGCTACAGCAACTGTACTGCCACCTTTCTCAATGGGCTACAATGATGACGACTGCGCCCTATCACCAGATGCCCTATCACCAGACGCCCTATCACCAGACACCTTATTAAAACATTAGGAAGAAATGACCAATTTAATCTTCAAGATGACACTAGACTGACCAGCAATGTTTCCTATTAGGTTGGCCAAATTCTAGTCAAATATTAAATAACAAGAATATCTCTTTCATAGTTTTCAAAAACAGGATAGCAGCCCTAAATTTGGGATCTATGCAGGCTTAAATGTTTATTAAGGCATACCATCTGAGAGCTTTTTTAAAAAAGATAATTACAAAATTTTCCAATGACTTAGTTACGTATGAAAAGTATTAAAGCACCATCAATCCTAACCTTCCCCCTCTATGTCAGTTTAGGACTGTTTAAAGGGCTCTCAGTAGAATCTGTCACAATTCTATTTACAAAAGAAAAATTTAAAGTTTTGATGTAGAATTTAGATGGGTCCTGTTTAAAAAAAAAGACTCATGGGGCAGCTTGGTGGCACAGTGAGTAGAGCGCCAGCCCTGGAGTCAGGAAGACCTGAGTTCAAATCTGGCCTCAGACATTTAACGCAAAAACTAGTCGTGTGACCTTGGGCAAGTCACTTGACCCCAACTGCCCTCCAAAAAGAAAAAAAAAAACTCATAGAGCTTGCTCAATTGTGATTAAATAATAGTCACAGGAAATTCCCCAATCCCAATATAATAGCATTTTCTTTTTCTTAATTTTATTTTATTTTTGTTTTGTTTTAAAAAGCAATTGGGGTTAAGTAACTTGCTCAAGGTTACATGGCTAGTCATTATTTATGTGTGGGTGCTCATTTTCCGAGGCCGGATTTGATCTCGGGTCATCCCAACTCCGAGGCCGGCGCTCTTACTCACTGCGCCACCTAGCCGCCCCTTTTTCTTAATTTTAAATAAAACACCAAACATTTCTCAAGGAATCAAAACAAAACAACCAGCTAATCAATGATTTTTAGAATTTTTATGTGAAATATTTTAATATAAAAGCTGGATACTAAGACTTTTAAAAATCATCTTAATTATAAGACAGAACAGAATGTTCTGATCTTTTCTGTGACTCAAGCAGTTAATAAAGTGACTAATAAAGATGTATAAAATACACTAATCATGGGCCGGCTAGGTGGTGCAGTGAATAGAGCGCCGGCCCTGGAGTCAGAAGGACCTGAGTTCTGAGCCGGCCTCAGACACTTAACCCACACAAACAAAACAAAACAAAAAAAAAAACAAAAACCTAGCCGTGTGACCTTCGGCAAGTTACTTAACCCCAATTGCTTTAAAAAAAAAATACACTAATCACTATAAAGTTGTTTAATCCCGTAAGGCAGAGATCAGATACAACAATTAAATTCAGTTCTCATCTAAAATAGAATTAAATACTTACAGAGAAATTGTTTTTTCTTCTCCAATGGCAATTCATGAAAAACTTCCCAGAAAATTTTTATTGTAGGATGGTCTGCCCAATATTCCCCTTTGTATTCTGTATTCTAGAAACAACAACAGAGTCAGCTGAGTTTCACATTAATAAAAGGTAGATTTCCTTGGATGTGAAACATTAGCTCAATTAGAAAAGAAGGCTAAAGAGGTTTGGGAACAAGGACTTGGATCCTTGGATCCTTAACTAGATCAGCTGCCTTTCCACTATTTCATTGCTATGGACCCCTAAGGAAAAAAGTAGTCCTAACTTTGATAAGCCATCTTGCAAACTAGTGTCACAAGTTATGTGGAAGAGGGAAAGATAAATTTTCAGAGAAAATTCACTAATACTGGAAAAAAAAATTGAAGTGCACATTTTGTTGGTGGTTGGTCAGTGATATATAGATAGATAGATAGATAGATAGATAGATAGATAGATAGATATAGATATAGATATATTGCTTTTTGGAGGGGGGAAGGCAGGGCAATTGGGGTTAAGTGACTTGCCCAAGGTCACATGGCTAGTAAGTGTTAAGTGTCTGAGGCCACATTTGAACTCAGGGCCTCCAGACTCTGGGGCTGGTGCTCTATTCACTGCGCCACCTAGCTGCCCCAGTCAGTGATATTTTTATATGTGAAAATAATACCACCCCTTGAATTTTTATGTCAACTTATCAAACCACCTCTAGCTTCATTTAAAATTAACTACAATGCTCACATGTACACACAGTAAAGATTTACATAAAGAAAGTAATTTATCCAAATGACAAAAGTATCGTGAAACCTAACTTCCCTTTCTCATTGTCTACTTAAAACATTAAAAATTAGTATCATGGGGCAGCTAGGTGGCGCAGTGAATAGAGTATTGGCCCTGGAATCAGGAGGACCTGAGTTCAAATACAGCCTCAGACACTTAACACTGACTAGCTGTGTGACCTTGGGCAAATCACTTAAACCCCAATTGCCCTGCCTTCCCCCCTCCAAAAAAAAAAAAAAAAAATTAGTATCTTGCTTCACTGATATAATTATTATATTGATAGATACTCTGTTCTCCCAAAACTTCTCAATCACCTGTGACAAATGAAGGACAGAAAAGTATAAATTTTATATTTCCTAGATTTTGGCTTTCCTCATTTGCTTGAAGGTTCTTAGTCAATAATTGTTATTTATTTAATAACATACAAGATTTCTGCATGAAATCTCCTGTGTCTACTACACATACCAGCCAGTGGAAGTGGGGGAAAAAAGTGGGAAGAGACAAGAAAAAAAGTCTTTTAAAAACAATTTTGTTAGTGTATATTCAACATCTCAATATAAAAGGGCATTTTCTAGGCTATAAATTACATCATTACTGCAATAATGAATCAAGAGATATAATGCAAGAAGTAGGCACAAAGGAGAGCCTGCTCAGGACATCTATTTTTAAATGTGCCACTGTTGTAGCTAAGATCATTCTCAAGATAAATTGTCATCATTCCCCTCAAAATACTCAAATATATTCTACTCTGTCACTACAATGTAATCATTTCTTAATGCTGTAATACTAAGCTTACTTCATATTATTCAGAATTTTGTGCAAAGCATTTGAGAGAAAATTTCCAATAATACCAAACTGATGTAGATACAGTAATGCCTTTGGAGATTTCAGCTTGCTTACAGAATTGACGAGATTTTCCTTTGCAACAGGGCAGACTTACAAATGGACGAGTGGCATGGAAAGAGAAATCTCAGTTCTGGGCTTCAAAATCAACTTCTGGCAAGCTTTTTTCTAGAGCCATTAGCCAAACCAGAAATTGGTAGAAATTACCAGAGTAGCAAAATTTCCCAAAAGGAAAGGCAAGGGATGTAAATGTTACATGAATGGAGAACCAGCCCCAAGAGAGCTGAGAAGTGGGTGTAAATACAAAGTATTCCCCAAGCAATATTTTCCCTCCTCTGTACTTCTCCGTATTATGACCACAGGGCTGAGGACTGGGAGGGATGTCTGCTATCACATCGTATAACCGTCTTATCTTCTAGACAAGGAAACTGAGGGTAAGAGCAGAGAAGGAATATGTCCAAGGTCATATTGAGCTTATTGCAGAGCTGGGATCCTCTTACCTAATTTATTAATGGTGCATTAATCAAGAACCTTTAGGCAGATAAGTGGTGCCATTGTGCACAAAGCATTGGCCAGGAAAACTTATGTTCAAATCTAGACTCAGATACTTACTAGCTGTGTGATGCTGGGTAAGTCACCTCACCCCTCCCTGCCTTAGTTTCCTCCTCTGTAAAATGGGGATAACAAGTGCTGATCTCCCAGGATTGTTGTAAGAATCAAATGAAAGAATGATTGTACAACACTCAGTCCAGTGCCTGGCCCACAACAGGTGCTGTAACAATGACTGATTCCTCCCTTCTTCGTTTATTAAGAGTTATGGGCCAGGCACTCCTCCGCACGTACAGGGTACGCTGGAGCCCATCTCTGAGTACAGGCATTACTGTTAACAGGGAGAAGGAAAGATATCTCACAGCAGGTGGGATCTGAGCTGAGACCCAAAGGAGGTCAGAGATGTGAAGGCCAAGAGGCAGAGGTGTGAAGGGAGAGTGTGCCAGGCACATCCAGAAGACAGGTCTTGTGGAAGGAACAACCAGGAGGCCAGTATTTAGCTATCACTGAGTACATGAAAGGGAACAAAGAGTAAAAAAAAGAGGTTGCGTAAAAAGCTCCTATGTGAACTCTGAATATGCCTTAGAGGTTGTTACCATAATTGCAGGAACTTATGCAGCTAATATTTCAAAAAGGAACCAGTAAAGATCTGTTGGAAATTCCCAAATACAGGTAACAACACAAGGCTTCTTTCTGAAGTCATCATCCCTTTAGGAAACACTGTTAATTTAATGCTACTCTTGATGAAGAGATTATTTTTTCAGTGTTATTCTAAAGAGATCGTTTCTAATACTTGCATCATTGAACCTTCTAAGAAAATAACAAATTACTGCTCTTTCTGATTTGAGACTAGTGGGAGGAAAATGTAAACAAAACACTTCAATACCAAGGTTTTTGATAAACTTTCTTTGGCCAATGTGGACAGAAAATCCATGCTGTCCTCCCTGGGGCTGCCACCTGGCCGATGTCACGGGTCACCCATTTTTTTTACAAGAAGAATGCCAGCAACATGAAATACAAAAACTTTAAATCTAATTAAAGCCACTGTTTTCAAACACACATTTCACAAATCATTCACTAACACAAACAAAAGTGGTGTTTTCCTTTCAAATTGCAAGATCAATTTGGGCAAATGTAGGGCAATGAACAATAGGAAAGATTTCTACCAAAACTCAGTATCAGTTTGAAGACAGTAGCTTACTTTTATGTTGCTCTTCTGTTTCTCCTTACCTTTTCAAGTTCTTTCCAATCATAGTTTGTATTCCCAATCACCATTGCCTGTAGTTCATTAGGATGGAAGAGCTGAAGGACTTTCCCACCACATACTTTATGAAAACCCTCATGAAAAGCATCAAATAAGGAAGCCACTGATTTATTGAATATGTAGTCCACATAAGCATCAACAAATTCCTGCCTAGAAATGGGAAGAGAAAATAAAGACAGAAACATCTAATTATTTTTTTTTTAATATAAAGCTGAATTCTCTAGCTGGGAAGACTATCATTCTATTATTATACTATAGCAAGTGACAACTCAATGTGTGCTTATAGATATGATGATGCACTGATGGCCAATTTCCCACAAACTGAGAGTTCAAAAATGGCTATCAATAGAGTCATCTATTACAGATAAAAATTGGGTGACCACCGAAAATGACTCCTAAGTGAGCAAAAATACTTGCATTTAAGCATATGGAAAACTACAAAGAATATGGACCCACTGAGTTTTGGTTCAGAAGATGCTTGTACAAGTATAACTGAAACTGAAAGGAGTTGCTGGCTTCTGAACAACAAAGTCTAATTTTACATTTGGGGAGCTTCATACCATTTAACAGTCTGAAGCCACCATAAGTGCTTGACAATCATTGTGAAATAATACCCTGATGTCAATTAGCTCACCAATAAGGTGCCCTGTGCTGGGCAGTATGCTCAGCCCTTCCACAGTGTCTTATTAGAGGATTCACAATTTAAAGCCCAATCTGATTTCCCAAGGAATGAGGGAGAATAAAGGAGACTACTCCAACAAATTTCAATTTCATGTTCCATGTATCTAAAAAGAAAAAAAAAAGGCAGGGAAATCGTGGCCCTACTAACAATCCCATGTTAATAATAAAATTCAGTCTGCATTCCCTTAGTAAAGCTGACAAGGTAGGAGTACAGACTGTCATCAAACCTAAAATGTGTTAACAAAAAAATCTTTGAAAGTACTTAGGAAGGGTGGCTAGGTGGTGAAGTAAATAGGGCACTGGCCCTGGAGTCAGAAGGACCTGAGTTCAAATCCAGCCTCAGATACTTACCACAAAACTAACCTAGCCATGTGACCTTGGGCAAGTCACTTAACCCCAATCCCTCCCCCCCCACCCCCAAAGAAAGAAAGTACTTAGGAAACTTTCAAAACACTTCTCTCCCCCACACTACAGCTACTACTCAAAGTTTTTAAAATTCTAATCTGAAAATAACTTTTCTAAGTGATCTATAAAACCAGAGGGAAAGACTATGCCCCACCTCAGTGGGGACCTGAAGGCCAGCACAAAAACACTTACCGATTCTGTTTGCTAACAGCAGTGTCTGCCCCATTTGGAATCAGGTCTTTTACTTCAGTCGTACCAAAGTTCTCAACAGTGATCTATTCAATCAGATCAAGCAGATGATTATTATTGTGATTATACTTAAACTGCATTTTTGTGGTTCTTTTAAAAAAGCAAAGACACAGCTGGTGCATGGGTAAGAATCTGTATCTTCTGCTTCTCATTCTTGGATTATTGCAAATAAATGGTAGACCTGTGCTATCTGTCACTGTCTAGTAATACCACTGTCCCTAGGAAACATTTCTGCCTCTGGTAATAGCCTTGCACACAACCAGAGTGAAAGGAACTTTCCATATGTATGTTTCGTTATCTCTGTGAGCTTACTGACTACGAACATACCTTCAATATTCCTACCACCATAACAGGATCCCCTTTTCCACCCTCCCTAAAAGTCCTCTCCTTCCCTCTCTTCTGCTTACTTAAAATCTGAGCTGTCCTGTAAGGCCCCAGTGACTGTCCTTCTTCTCTGATCTTCTCCCAGGGTCCACAAGGGAGTTTATTCAAGTAGGTACCCTACATAGCTCTCTCTAGCATTTATCACAACCTACCAATCATCACAGAGTTTTAGAACTAAAAGGACCTAAGATGTGTGATCTAGCCGCTCAGCAGATCCACAAACTGAGGCCCAGAAAAGCTGTGTGACTGACCAAGGTCACAGAGTTAATCCAGTACCAAGTCTGAAAAAAGAGGTCTTGTCTTTCAACTCTTTGTTCACTGCTCCCACCACAATGACACACTCATTTTTGTTTCTAAACTAGTCTGGATACTCTGGGAAGGCCAGGTTGTGTCTGGCTCAGCAGTTAATAAAGAAAGAGGCCCCAATTTTTACCAAGAAACGAGATAAGGAAAACACCTATGTGTAAAGCACTTCCCAATATTCAACCAGAAGGTGACACAGCTACAAGCAAGTTAACAAGTGGCAGATTGTTCTAGAACACATCCTTCTAACTCACCGTAAAATTGAGACAAAATGTGTCTTCTACATCATCTTCTGGATAATCCAGTAACTGTTGCATGCTTCTGCAAAACAATATATAGGTTCCTTTAAGGTGAAAAAGGATAATCAGGTATTCTGAACACTTTGCCTATACAGAGCAAATTTTTTTCTAATAACAACAGTTAAATTACATAGCACCTATGATGTTCCAAGCACTCTGCTAAGCCTTCTACAATTATGACCTCATTTGAACCTCATAATAACCCTGGAAGGTAAGGGTTATTATCCTCATTTTACAGAAGGGGAAACTGAGGCAGACAATTAAGTGACTTGCCCAGGTTCACAGAGCTAATAAGTATCAATGGTTGCATTTGTCAGGTCTTCCTTAAGCAAAGCCCAGCACTCTGTATCACTCAGCTGCCTAATATTTCTTTTAGTAGCAATTTAAACTCTCATCAACTGTATGGTAAAATTCTGTGAAATCTTTTTATTCAATTTTATTTTGTGTCTCTCTTCATGTCGAGGAACCTTAAAGACAAGCTTGAGAAAATATCCTGATTTTTTTTCTCTTGGTTCATGTGAAAGAAAAAAAAAATCCTCTGGATGCAAATATCAGAGTGTGTTCCCTATCACAATTTTATTCCACACTCTGGGTAATGCAATGAACAAGAAAAAGAAGTTTTTAAAACTTCCAGTTGAGAATCTGACATTTCAAATATAAAACTGATGTAAAAATTTTCATTGACTTTTCAATTTTTTGCCCACGTCATCAAAGAATTCTCAGAAAATTCTGCTCCCCTAAATGTGTTCTCTGGGGCCAACTTTCAGAAAATTAGCAATGGTGCCTCAGATCGTATCTGTGACAGAAAGTGCCATCCCTCTCATTAAACAGTCTTCCTCCAGAGCAATGCTCCATAGCCACCCTGTTAAAAAGTGCTTCTTGTTCTTATTTCATAAACATTTAACAATAATAAAATGAATTTGTTCATTTTAGGCAAATAAATGAAGCTTCTGACAGGAACATGTTTTCCTTCTCCCTTTCCCTCCCCTCCCACTATGCATATCCCACTAACCTCCCAACATCAGGCATTAGCTCCTTCAAATCATCCAAGGAAGCCTTCTTTTTCAGTAGCTTCTTGTATAAAGCCAAAGGAAAATGGAGGTCTACAATAGTAAAGTTATAAATTGCTAATCCACAGATAACTCCAATCAAGTGGAACAAATCACTGTCTTCAAAGGTCTATGAATTTCAAAGGGGAAAAAAAAATCAGTGATAGCTTGAGGTCACAAAAATTCATTCAAAAATTCTTGCTACAGTAAATAAAAATGAATGTAATATTGCATCTTAAATGCAAATAGGCAGTTGGGCTGATTGGTGGGCTCACAGCAATCTGAGACTCCTATTAATAAGATAAGAGTCTTAAACCAGAGCAGGAGTGCCAAACAAAATTCCATTCTGTGTACTAGCATTACAAAGAACTCTTCAAAGACAGTAATACCAAGGTAAAGAACAGAAGTAGATTGACCATTACTAACTTCTTTAAATTCCAAATTCTACAAGTTGAGTAAAGCATCTCAAGGAAGTTTACTCCAATTAATGGCTTCTTTTCTTAAGTAACAAAGCAGAGAAATGGAGACAGTGGTCTTCTATGGAACATAATACAATTATAGTTCTTAGATTTCAATTGTGAAAAAAGATTGCAGTGGAGAGAGTCATCTGAAGCTACCTACTTTTTAATCTCTCCCTGACTTACTAATGAAGCTTATGTGGGGTGAAGATATGGACAAAAAGCTTTCTCATTCTTTCTGACTACTAAATATAGGTACTTTTACACCAAAGCTGTTGAATGATCACTGTTAAAAATCTGGTAGTTGTTCTGACAAATTACTGTTATCAGAAAAACTTGAAATTTAGGTAATTTCTTACCTTGTCAGAAAACCAAATGAGCCTAGAGTCTTCATAATACCTAAACATGCCATATTTCGGATCCAGCAACTCTCTCATGATGAGCAAGAAAAATTCTTTGCGTACACCTCCTGCATCAACAGCATCTTCTCCTACAAAAATAACCTACAAAGGGCACATTAAATTAAAAATGAATGAAATTGTATTTTGTACATTAACAGCTTGAATAAAATACTAAATCATGATTTTTTAAAAAACAAAAGAATATGGGGCAGCTAGGTGGCACAGTGAGTAAGAGCGCCAGCCTCAGAGTCAGGACAACCCAGGATCAGTTCCGGCCTCAGAAAATGAGCACCCACACATAAATAACGACTGGCCGTGTAACCTTGAGCAAGTTACTTAACCCCAATTGCTTTAAACAAAACAATAGATAAATATGCTTGGTTGGCTACATGACAAACACACATGAAGGTCCAAAAGGACAAGGGTCTCTGAATATGCTGCCATCAGAGAGAAAGAAAAACGTTTAATTACCTTAAGTGGCTTTTTGTAATCTATATTCTTCGTCTTCCTAAGGACCTCCATTGCATCACCTACAATATTTTCTCTACGGACTACAAGAATTAGACAAGGATTCACAGACTCAATCACAGGCAGAAAAAGAGAGGAGACATTCTGTCTGTGGGCCTGGTCGATAGCCATCTGTAAAACAAAAGGCTTAAATTTTAGTAGTGGTACTTCTTTGAGGCTACTGCTACAACTATACAACATTCATCAGTCATAAGCATTATGACAAGCACTGGGCTTAAGTGCTAAGGATACAAAAAGAGGCAAAAGATAGTCCCTACCCTCAGGAACTCACACTCCAATAAGGGAGACAACAAATATGTACAAAAGCGTTATTTATACAATAACCAGGAAATAATTAAAAGAGGGAAGGCCCTAGAATTAATAGGGGTTGGGAAAGCAGCCTGAAAAAAAGTGGGATTTTACCGGGGCGGCTAGGCAGCACAGTGAATAGAGCACCAGCCCTGAAGTCAGGAGGACCTAGTTCAAATCTGGCCTCAGATACTTAACACAAAAACTAGCCACGTGACCTTGGGCAAGTCACTTAACACTACTGCCCTCCAAAAAGCAAAAAAACAAACAAACCAAAAAAAAAAAAAATCTAAAGAAAGCCAAGAGGTGCAGATAAGGAGAGAGAACATTCCAGGCATGGGGAACAGCTAGAGAAAATGCCTGGAGAAGCAGTGCCTTATTTATGGAACAATAAGGACGCCTGTGTGTCACTGGACTGAAGCGTACATGGAGGGGTGGAAGGTGAAAGAAGACTGGAAAAGGAGGAGGGATAGAAGGACATAGGTTATTAAGGTTATGAAGGCCAAACAGAAGATTTTGTATCAGATTCAGAATGCTTTAGGAAATTACTGGAGTTTACTGAGTAGGGCTAGAAATGCACTTTAGGAAAACCACTTAGGCAGCTGAATGGAAAATGCATTTGAGCAGGAAGAGACAAGGCAGACAGACCTATTCAGAGACTACTGCAATAGTCTAAGCAGGAGGTGATGAAGGCCTGCACCAGAATGTGGGAGCAATATCAGAGGAGAGAAGAGGGTATATTTGAGAGATGTTGCGAAGGTGAATTCAGCAGACTCTGGCAATAGACTGTATATAGGGAGTAAGAGAGAGTGAGGTACCCAGGATAACTCCTAGGTTGGGAGCCTGGAAGACTAGGAGGATGGTGGTACCTCCACAGTAACAGGGAAGACAGAAGGAATGGAGAGTTTAGGGGAAAAGATAAGGAGTTCTATTTTTGAAGTGACAACTAAGTATGAATTTGACAACAAAAAACCCTTCTTTATGTGATGGGGTGAATATACAGCTTCGTAGTGATATGATGCCATCAACAAGTTCTGAACTTCTAACAAAACTAATGCACTGGAGTCCTGTGCTGGTCTCCTGAGACCTCTTGATAAGAGCAGGGAGTGGAGGCTAAGATTCCGCAGACACCTCTCATTTCTCTTTCTTGCCTGAGCTATGTATGTGATTTCATTTCTATTTATTTTGCCTCTTACTGTCTACAAAACTAGTTTCCCCCTGGTTGCCATTCTGAAAATGTGCATTCTCTATTAAAGCCCTGAAGTGAATAGCTTAGGTTTAGTCAAGATGTCTGAAAAACAAGTCTGCCCATAACTAAAATGGAAACCTATGAAAGCACTCATCTGTTCTGTTAATAAAATGGGACGTGAGTACTTGTCTCAGGAGGGAATTTCCTTAAATGACTGTGGATTTGGGGAACATAAAAACGTATGAAAAAGGAATAATTATCAAAGTTAAGGGGAAAGGTTTCAAAAAAAAGTATGAAATAGGCCAGTCTAAGTGAAGGGTATCTTCCTGGTCCCCCATCCTTATCTTATATTTTTTGACTAGGTTTTCTACCATAGAAACTAAAGTCATGAACCTAAGTATCTCAGAGAAAAAAATAAAACTAGAAACCAGACAGGAAATTCCATTCAAAGACTCAAACATGAATAACTAAACCACGTACTCATCTTCAGAGTAGAATGTAGCTAGGTGTGTGTATACATGTGCTAATGTGGACTGACAGAATGTTCAAGAGAAATAAAAGATCCCGGGGTCTGGTCTACTTGATTCTCATTTGGAGAAGTCGCAATAGGCCATGAAGAATCCCTCTATACCATCTCCACCCCATCTTGCCACTCTCTAGGAAGTGCTCTTTCTAATCATACTTGTAGAGAAGAACAAGGGCCTTGGGACAACCTGGCCTTTGGGCCCCTGGGAGCTTCCCAGAAGGAGCCTCCCCACTTCTACGGAGTGACTGGCTCAGATGCTTATATGGCGCCAGCTCAAGCTTGTGAGCAACTTCAAGTCGAAGAGGTCAGGTTGGGCCTGGTCAGTCCAATGACAGGCCACCTGAAATGCATCTTCCTCTGAACTGCTGCTCAAAATGCAATGCAGGAGAATAATTTTATTTCATTATTACTACTCTTGCAAAGTTTATTTGGGGGTCTTCAAAATCATCTACTGGGGACAAAAAAAGATGACACAACACCCTTCAAGAGGGATATTTTTCTGAATAGGTATAATGGAAATGGGAATTTGAAGATCTTCCCTGCCCCTTAATAGGTCAAATGTAATCACATGGAGCCTGTGGTGGGAGAAGCCTGCTGAACAGGTGGAGCAGGAAGGGTGGAGCAAAGCTGAGAGGAAGCTGAGAGTCAGAGGAGTTAGAACAGAGGAAGGAGAGATGATGCAGCAAGGAGACAGCTAGGTTTGTGAGAAGGCTTTAAGATGGGGGTGCTCTCTATAGTGTTATTGTGCATAGATGTCTTTGTTGCTATGATGAATTTGGTTTTCTGGTGTTGGGGTTTCGCTTGCAGGTGTCCGAACAAATGTTTTGCTTCTATTTTCTATATGGAGAGTCTGTTATATTTTGCAATTCAGAACTATACTGGTATATTTATAGTCTCCATTGGTGTTGTGAATATCACATTGGTGCTACAATAGGAAGCCCCAAGTTTTTGAGAGAAGTTGGAATCTGGGTTGTTTGGCACTCTAAGCTAATTCCTATGGTAACTAGCCAGAACAAAGTAGGCCAATCAAGTACTTAAATACATCCCAACTTCCTCTATATTACTGCTAAACTCCAAAAGCCAGCATAGAGAGAAGTATCTATGAAGCAAAAAGGGGCCATTCATTCTTTTTTTTTGCCTTTTTTGAAGGGCAGTTGGGGTTAAGTGACTTGCCCAAGGTCACATGGCTAGTTTTTGTGTTAAGTGTCTGAGGCCGGATCCGAACCCAGGTCCTCCTGATTCCAGGGCCGGTGCTCTATTCACTGCACCACCTAGCTGCCCCTGGGCCATTCATTCTTGACTTCAAACCTCCTATGCTGGGAACCCACACCCTACAAGGGGCGGGCATTCACTCTACCTCAGAAAGTTCTTTTTCCTGGGAACTTTGGCCTTACAAAGCCCAAACCTGCCACTGTAATTTTTACCTATTGTTCCTAGTTGTGCCCTCTGGGACCAGCTGGAAGACAGTTACCATGTCTCCCTTAAGCCCTCTTATATCCAGGTTCAATCATCAGGGGTTTCTTCAATGGCTTCTTAGGTGCCATGATTTGGAGACCTTCTCTAATTTATCAATGGCATTACTAAAAAGTGAAGCCCTAACTGAAACCCAACACTGCTGCAGATATTGCCTCACTGGAGAAGAGCGCAGGAGTGCAGCCATCATAGCTTACTTTCAGAGCAATACTCCTTGGAATGTTGCCTAGAACCACATAAACTTTTCTCACCATCTTATTTTACTACTGACTCATCTTAAGCTTTCAGTACACTAAAATCTCCAGATTTTTCAGACCTGATATCTTATATTTATAAAGTTGATTTTTTAATCTTTATTAAATTTCATCTTATTAGATTCAGTCCAATCTACTAAATTACTAAACTTCCTTTGATATTAACTCTGCCATCCAACATGTTAATTATCTCTCCAAATTTTACATCTTCTGCAAATTTGAAAAGATTGGCAACATGCTTTCACTGAAGTCACGTATATAAATAAGTTAAAACAGCAGGGGCTATGGAGAAGGTCTGGGGACCCTTCAATAGAGATGTCCCAAGATGACAATAATCCATTAACACAAACTCTTTGGCCAAGTTTCTTCAACCAGTCCCAAGTCTAACTACTGTTGGTGTCCAACTCACAGTTCACCAACTCAACCATTAAAACAGCAAAAGAGACCTGGTCAAATACTTTGTTCAATTAAGTTATAGCCAACAGCATTCCCATAACCTTCCAGTTTCAGTGACCTTTTCTTGATGAACCTATTGATCTTTGTAATCTATTTCCTATTCTAAATGTAAACTAATCATACCTTCAATAAAATTATAAACTTTTGCAAAGAATGAAAGCCAAGCTCACTGAATTATAGTCCATAACCTTATTCTCTTCCCTCCTTGGAAAAATCAAGAAAACCTGATTCATTTATTATGAATGTAATAATTAAACACAAACACCCCAATATAAAAAGAACAAACAAGAGGATTATACGAAACTTTAAACTTAATACATAGTTTTTTGAAACTGCATTAAATTTAACAAGGTAGTAATAAATTTCCTCTATTTGTCTGTGGTCTTTTTTGCCAGTCAATCCTTCTACATGTACAAGCAATCTCAGTCCAACCCCTCTTCTCCAGCAGATTCCCTTATCTTTCACCCCTATTCTCTCACTAATCTTTCATTTCTCCCCTTCTACTGGCTGCCTCTCAAATGCTTCCCCCACCTTCAAATAATCCTCACTTGGTCCTCTGTAGCCTAATGGAACAGGTTCCCTTTCTGGCATCATTTCACTTTACCCAATGACTTTCCAAGGCTTTGCACACATAATCTGAGGCCTCTTGACTGAACGAGACATACTCTTACACAGTTATTTACATAGGACTCACCTGATCACCACATTACCCCATCATAATCTCATCACCAACTAGCAACTGATGGAGACAGCCCTCAAACTGTGATAGAGAGAGATCCTGAAACCAAAAGCTTTTGGAACAGTAATGTCCCCCAAACCACCAGACCTACTTCCAGCACCAGCATCCACACTGACTGGTGAAGTTCCTTCCTCATCACAATCAACAAGGGCTTACCAACTGCCAGCAAGAGGAAAAGAGACATAAGAGCCTGGGAAGATCAAGCACCCATCAAGCCACTTGTCCTACTTCTAGCCCAGGCCTCACAGTCATCATCCAGGGTAAGTGCCTCCTATGAAGGAAGGACCAGCTATGGACAACAACTGCCAATCATGCTATAGGCAACTCCTATCAGGATGCAGCCTGATAATTGTTCCTGCAGGTGCTGCAACCATATATTTTGAAGACCCCAAAAAAGAAAATTCTATTATGAAAGTCCTTGGTAAATTCACATAACAACACACAAGAAATAGATACAATTTTCTCAGAAGAAATGGATTTAAAGAAGAGACATTCTCATCTGCTTTGCGGCTGCACCCTAATGACCTTTCCAGATGACTTAAAGCTGCAACCTTCCCTATGAGAAGTCTCCCCCACTAAATGTGAGCTGTTGAGGGCAGGAACTGTCTAACTTTTCTCTTTGAATCTCCAGAGCTTAGTACAGTGCTCTGCTCAATAAATACTTCCATTCACTCACTCGCTCACTGTGTCCTCTCTTTCATAGCTAACCTCCTTGAGAAGGGCATCGACAGTCAGTGTCTCCACTTCCTGTCCACTTTTTGATCCTGGCTTCCAACCTCATCATTTACCTGAAGCTTCTCTCTCACGTTACCGATGATCTCTTAACTGCCAAACCAGATGTCATTTTCTCATCCTTCTTGACCTTTCTGCAAGCCTTTGACAAGGTCAATAAGCCTCTTCTCACCAATAATCTCTTCCCTCTAGGACTTTGTGACACTGCTCTCTCCTGGTTCTCCTCCTACTGGCCTGATGGTTTCTTCTCAGTCTCCTTTTATGGATCTCATCCAAGGTTGTACCCAATTACTATGGGTACACCTGAAATCGGTCTCCTGGGATTTCTTCTCCTCTCCCTCTAGACTACTTCATTTGACGATCTCATGAATTCCCACTGATTCTAATGCTTATTTCTTAGCCAATGATTGTCAGATCTATTTATCCAGCCCTAATCACTTTCCTGACATCCAGTCTCCTAGCCCCAACAGGATCTCGACTGTAAAGGGCCTCAGAAGCCTCAGAATAATTCCATAAAATTAATGACAGTCTTATTTTAAAGGATACACTATACTTAAATCACAGTCAAACTGAAGAACATAGAAATTCCCATAAAATTTCCAATTACTAGCAAATTTTTAAAATACACGATATTTTGAAATAAAAAGAATACAGTAAATATAATAAATAATCAGTGAAATATTTTTACCTGCATCTGCAAGACTGCATCTGTTTGTAACAGTGTGGTTTTTGCCTGGGCATCAAATACAAATGGATATGTACAAATTGTAACCGGGATTTCTGTTAACTGGAAGAAAAAAAAAATTAAACATTAGCCTATGGCCTTGTGATGGAATGTTCTGTATGGAAAATTGCAGAAAAATGACAAAGTTAATGCCATAAAAACTTATGTACCTTTTTACATTTTCAAAATCATATTAGTTTATTTTGCAAGTTCTGACCCATCCAAAAAGTACTTTATTCTACCTCACATAATAAGATATTGCTCATTTTTTGAGCACTACAAAATACTTATGATTTCATTAGTGTGGATGCACCCTCTAGTGATACAGATTACAATTTATAGCTCAGCAGGCTTGCACGTCTCAATGAGTAGCTGTGGCTGGAACATTGCATTACTTGATGGGTCTTCTCTCTGAATACCTGATCTTCACCTAAGGTATAAAACAAACTGGTTTCTAATTCTAGGTTAGGACAATAGTACTGAGAATGTACAAAATGCCAAATATAGGCATTATACTCTTAAAGATGAATAAAATTACAAGTTTAAGTGTAAGGGAAGGTTGATCAAGGTGAGTAATTCAATTTGATAGGAATGCTTCTCTGTAAAGAGTAGAGATGTTCCCATTGGTACTTCAATAAGAGGACAAAAAGAATGCTTGACTGATTTTCACTGAAGAAGGTTGCCCCTAATATCTGGCTGACTGGGACTAACAGGAGGTCAAACTCTGGGAGAGAACCAACTCTTGTGAGAGAAGCTGTTTCTTTAAACTGGCATATAAAACCAATAGCCTACTAAGCACACTTTTCATTTTTTTCCTGTTCAGAGGACAAATCAGATTACAGTAGAGAGGAGCGAAGTTTGGACAATGAGGTTAAGGAAGCGTGCCTATCATCTCCTTTAGCAAACTGTCAATGGCTGCCTTATAGTAGAAGAACATGGGAGTTACATGTGTTCACTCATATCCTTCCTTCCCACTTAACAAGAGAAAAGATTTCCTGATAAAGGACTTTCTCAACCAAAGAGAGCATAACAGCTGGGACACTAAGGGAATATCAATTATTCCTGCAAAAATATTTGACAGAAGCAGACATATACTTCCATACATGACCCCCCAACTGTTCCCAGACAATGTTCTTCAATGCAACCCTCCTAGAGAAGAGAAGAATTTCTTAGGCATTATGGCCCCAGGATCTAGCCTTCTAGCAGAGGGGGGAGACTTTTGGAGGCTGCTTCATGAATAACCACAAGCTTGAGAATGTAGAGATCTGACATTACAGAGACAGAAGATAAATTCTCAAGCATCTACCACTTAGAAAAAAGAGGAGGATCAAGGAAGGACTAAAGTCTTGAGACATGGTGCTTTGTTTCCTCCTATTATCGGGTGATTCAGACAGTACAGATTGGAAGGTATACTGTTGCCTATCTAGTAATCCCATCATATATTTGCCTCATTATGGCAGTCCAAACCACTTGGGAAATTATGAGCCTGAGAAGGCACTGTGTAGGACCCTGTGAAAGAGCAAGGGAGTAATTAGAATGTTGGAGTATTGCCCTGCTGACAACTCCAAGTTCTGTTTCTTGCAAATAGAGATACTATACAGTGTTTAAGTATTCTCTATCTATTTATGGGCTCCCACGAGTCCCCCGGGCTCCTATGACTTCTGTGCCTTCCCCATTTTCTGTGGGAATGGGGAAAAAAAGCTGTACTACGCCTGTCATGCATTTTTTACTTGAGAGTGCTTACACTGGCACTAGGATCCTCTTTCACCTACATTTGGAGATTTTCCATAAAAAATGTTGAGTGGGAAGCAAAAAAAAGCACAAAAAGGAAAACAGTCCCATTGAATAAGGCCCCCCCAATCTCCCAAGTTTAGATCTGGGCTGTGTAAACCCAGAGTTGGGAAGGAGTGGCACCCCCCAGGTCATAGATTAAATATTTCACTAAGTCACTTAAGAAAAAGCATCCCCCAAATAAAGATTTGGATGATCATGTGCCACTCAACACTCACCATTAACTTTTGCTACTGCCTGTCATAGCATACAGTTTATCTTACTGCAAATAGCTGACATCATAATGATTACCACTTAGTTCAGCTTAACCATAACGCTTTGATATGATTGTGTCCAAAGATTACAGTAGCTACCAGCTGAATAAATGAGTCATTAGCTAAAGGAGGAAAATAATGACTCAATATAAACACAATCAACTTATTTCACAATGTCAGATATTAGTCGGTTAACAGAGAATTCAAAGTCCCAAAAGATACTGGATAGTATTCTACTACTAAGCATCTACTGAACATTTTGATGAAGGAAATCTTGAGGTGCTATTGCCTCCCAATTGTATGCATAACTTCTATTTATGGATGTTGTCACAGATTATACAAATGGATAGCAGGTAAAGCTGTTTGTTTTTAAAATTTATTAAATTTAAGTGATAGAAAAAGAACAAAACAAAAAAAATTCCCTTTTAAAGTTATGTGTGTTAATGACATAGTTTGGGGCTGTACAAACATTCAGCCAAATTGCTAGAGCTGTATTTATAAAGCAATATATAAAAGAAACACAGTTAACAACAATCATCTACCTCTATTCTTTTACTTACAGAATTTAAAGACATAAGCAGTTCATGGTGGGCTACTATATTTTCACTTCTTACATTTTTATTTTTTGGTATTGGGTACCATATGGTATTATTTTAAATATCATAGCAAGTGATTTTTCTTTTTTTTATTTTATTTTTTGTTGTTGTTGTTGCTTTTTGGAGGGCAATTGGGGTTAAGTAACTTGCCCAAGGTCACACGGCTAGGTTTTTGTTAGTGTGTTCATTAAGTGTCTGAGGCCAGATCCAAACTCAGGTCCTTCTGACCCCAGGGCCAGCGCTCTACTCATTGCGCCACCTAGCCGCCCCGAGTGATTTTTCTTTAATGTGTAATATCAAATCTTTACAGCTCTAAGTTTACCTGGTGCTTTGAAGTTCATGAAACATTCTTCACACAACACTATAAGATGCCTAATGTAAAGATCATAATCACCATTTTGCATATTTGTAAACTGAGGTAGAGAGAAGCTAAGTTATTTGCTCATCATATGTGCGGGGGGGGGGGGGGGTAGGGCTGATTCAAGAACAATCTCCTGGGAACACATTTCAGATTTTATTATGAAAGTGATTAGAAAAACAGGAATTCATTTTATAGTGATCTTAGCTGCAACAAACTTAGAACAGAATACCTGTATGTCCACAAAGTTACTCTAAGCTAATTTTCCACAGCAAATGCCTAGACAGGGTCATTTGAACAAATCCATTTTTCTTACATTATACATTTATGATATTTAGAATCATCAGAAATGAAAAGGGTAAGCTCTGGATGTATTGTCACAAAACAATAGATGATTTATTTCATTTGAAAATAAGTTTGTATTACCAAACTTACCTCAGTCAATCCATGGTTGATATCCTAAGACAGCAATGAAGAATGTAGCAACAATGAGGAAACAGGAGTGTTAGTGTCCAAATTTAACTATTTCTATTCAAAGCAGCAATTCAAAATCTTTTTTTTTCCCTGCATGTATTTAACTGAATTAACAGGACAATAAAAACTGCCTTTTGGACTGTCTTTTCTACACAGTGCACTTAAACAATTTTCTTACATTCCTTTGCCTCAGCTTCTTTATCATTATAAGCCTAGGGAGGATGAACAGAATGGAATTTGGTTTTTTTCCAGTTCATTCACCTATGGAGACATCCAAGTGGATTCTTTGCTATTTCCAGGTTACAGAAGCCCTCAAGAATATGTCAATACCTTTCAGAACTGAGATGAACCAAGGGAATGAGGGCTCTCCTGACACAACCTTGGTTCAGTCTTCACAAAGTCACTCAATGGTTCAGTTTTTTCATCTGACAAATGGTAAGAGTGTTTCTCAGAAACTGATTAATTAATTTTAGTAAAATGCTTCAAGTTTGACAAGTGTAAAGTGCTATGATGAAGCAAAAGGATTCTCCTACTTTATGGAAAGAATATGTGGTGAAAGTTGATCAAGGTCCTTGGGCAAGTAACTTCTGCACTAAATGAAGCAGAAAGGACTGAAGCAAATCATTTCCTGTGATCACTAAAGTGAATGGGAAATAGTTTATTAAGTAAAAAGAAATAAATGAAAACATAAGAAAGCAACCAAAGCTTTGGGGGAAGATGAATTCTAGGCTTGTAGATTCCTCAGTATGAAGAGCTATCAACTAGGACACTTCACTTACCACTGCAGATCTGCCACTTACCCCGAGACTTTTAGCCTTGGCAGGGCTCCTGGGCACTAACCAGGAGGTGGCTCAACCTGCTCAGAGAAAGAGCCAGAACTGCCTCTGATGGGAACATGAACCGGAACCCAGGTTATTCCAGCTCTAAGGCTAGCATTCTACTAGACCAGGCTGCCTCTCAAACAAGATATTTGAACATAAAAGTAAAATTTAAGACAAAAATCAAAGGAAAGTCCAAGAAGTTGGAGGGTAGAGAGGGAAAAAGAAAACAGAAGTTTATGAAAGAGATGATGGTTAAAACAGAAGGGAAACTCGAGATGAATTTGAAATGGCAAACTCAGCATGGCCACCAAATCCCAAAGGTGCAGCCAAACTAAGAGATGGAGTTTGACTGTTAAGTGATAAAGATGAAGTAAGAGAACTAAACATTCCTATATGTACAGATCTTCTTGGCCAGTAGAGTTACAGAAAGGAAATAAGTCAGGAAACTGATTTTAAGGCTCTAATTCAACATTTCAATTTGAAGGGCAAAGACAGTTAAAAGTAAGAAAACTAATTACTGTAGTCAGTTCCTCTGAGGAAGCAAATAAAAATCTCCGATGACAACTGGTTGACTGGGGAATATGGTGCAACGAGTTGCTGAACAATAGAACCCTTGGTGCCCTGAAGACCACCTATTTCTGCGCTATGGCTGTTTTCCATCTGGGCTCATGGAAACTAGGTCAGGATGGGTCTAATTTCAGTTTCAATATATTCTGGCAACATGTGCAAGAAAAACCTAGAAGTAACCAGAGTAACCAATCAGATTCCAGGATGGCAAGTTTTAACCTCAAAATTTTAGTGGTCAGTTAAAACGTCTAAGTTAAATAACACAAAAGGCTTCCTGTGACTAATCTCAGGCAGAAGAGTCAACATAAGAAGAACTACTTTTGATTTTTATGACCATGACTGAAAGACTGAATTATAAAAACAGAGTTGAATGTTGAAAGCCAGGGAAGGTAACAAAAAGTTGGTTGATGAAACGGAATTAAAAGATAGAGAAACAAGAGTTTCCATGGCAAACAAAAAGCATGGAACTAAGACATGTTACTTCTTCCCATACTACACAAAATTTGGCAATTTGAAACTGGAGAAAGATGAGAAACAAAAAGAGACTAAGATATGAAGTCCTAACAACACTCCAAAGTATATCAGGACAATAGGTCTGCAGAATACAGGAGCCAAGAGAGAAGATGCCAAGGGGTTCCTCTCCCTTTGTGCCTCTCTTTTAACACAAAATAGCAACAGTAAAACATTCTATATGAAGGATTTAACTCTGGCATTACTAGAAATGGCTAGCAGGATACTTTCAGAAAAACTTGGGAAGACTTAAATGAACTGATGCAAAGTGAAGTGAGCAGAAACAGGAAGAACAATGTACACAGGAAGAGCAATATTGTATGATGATCAATTGTGAATGACATAACCATTCTCAGCAATACAATGATCCAAGACAATTCCAAAGGACTTGTGATAGAAAAACGCTATCCACCTCCAGAGAAAGAACTGATGGAATCTGAATGCAGATTGAAGTGTATTTTTAAAAATTTTTTCTTTTCTTTTTTTTTTTTTGGTGGGTTTTTTTGGGTGGGGTCTGTTTTTTTTTTTTTTTTGCAATTATGGCTAATATGGAAATATATCCTGCATGACTGCACATATTTAATCTACATCAAACTACTTGCCTTTTCAAGGAGAAGAAAGAGGTAAGAAGGAGGAGGGGGAAGGGAGGGGGGAAATTTGGAACTCAAATGTTAAAAATTTTTTACATGTAACTAAGAAAAAACTTTTTAAAAAGACAAAAATAAAAAACCCAAAGAACAGTACCTCCCTGCAAATGCCTTCCCAGAGACTGACCCAGTTCTCTAACTTGCCCCTAGGAGTATAAGTGGTTCTACTTCTGTCCTGTGTAAACTGGAAAAGGAAAAAAACAGCATTTATTTAGAAACCCCCAAGTCTAAACTGAAAAGGTATGCTGCCATTACCACCTAAGGTCTGGCATGGATCAAAAACCTATTTCTTTGGGTGTGGTCAGAAAATGTGATTTTTAAGCCACTTCTATTAACGATAAAAACAATAATAACCACACATATATCTATATATCATTCTACCTACCATTTATCTCTCTATCATCTATCTTTTTATCATCTAGCTTTCAATCTAAAATCTATCATTTCTATCACTCACTCTATTATCTTTAACTACTACCTATCTCCCTATCATCTATCCTCTCTCTCTAGCTATCTCTCATGTAGCTCTCACCTACATTATCTAACATCTCTCTATTCATCTTCTATTTCTCTCCTGACACCATCTATCTAATCTATATATAAATAGTAACTTAAGAGTTTTTAAAGTAATTTTTTCAGTGATCTACTGTAAGGAAGAATGTACAAATATCCCCAAATGAAGACACAAAGTTGAAGTTGTTAAGCAACTTGTCTATGGTCAAATATATCATAATTAATCAACATTTATTAAGCACTAAGCACTGGGAATACAAAAAGAGACAGAAGACAGTCTCTGCCTTCAAGGAGCTTACAATCAAATAAGTGATCTAAGAATAAATGATAAAATGGGGAGCTGAATCCAGATCTCCTTCCTGGGTATAGCACTGGGCTCTGCTATACCATGCAGATTCCCAGGGTAAATTAAAGTTTTAAAATTCCGAACTACTTTGACTAGGGACAAGAGAAGCAATTCTGAAACACCCTAATGAAGCTGGTGAATGAGGGTTTTTGTCCTGGCTCACAAGAAGAGATATTTACATAGTGCTTTAAGGTTTCCAAAACACTTACTTACACACACACACACACACACACACACACACACACAACACACACGTTAATTCATGAGGTACAGTCTAGGTTTTATGTCCCTTTTTCAGATGAGGAAGGTGAGGCTGAGAAGTGTAACATGACTTACCATGATCACAGAGCTATGTGTTTGAGGCAGGATATAAACTCAAATGTGGAGCTACTTGCTCTGAATTCTATTTTTCTAGATCAAATTTTTACACATCTTAGGAAAATTATTCTTTAAAATGACCTTTTAATGGGTATATTTTAAATTAGATGGTGCTTTTTCTGTCATAGGACGCAAGTATCATTACTATGCACAGGAGGACTTGAAACCATATTTTGTGGTCTCTCTATTTAGAATATAAATTTGAAGAGAGGGAAAGGTAGCAAAATAAGTATATACTTATGGCCATGTTTCAAAAACACCAACTATGAAATAAAGACAAACAGAAAAGGGAAAGTAGGGAAAAGAAGAGGTAAAAAAAGGAGAACGCACGACACTTCCTAGTTTGGAGAACTCAGAGGTCTTCCCGCAGTCACTCTGAGATGCTGCTCACCTTTACAATGTTAAGTGTATTCTTCAGACATTCCCAATACCAACTGAATTAAATTTTATTTATTTATTTATTAAATTAAAATTTAATAAAGACCTACTACTATGTTGGATAATGGGAAACATAGATTAAAAACCATCACCATCCCTTTCCTTAAGGAACTTAAAATAGAAACATAAACAAATCCAAGGGAATACAATATCAGACTTGCTTTCTCTGTAAGACATCATCTTGGTCTTTTTCATATAAAGTGGAATACTGATTGATAAATCACATGCCATATACAACTTCTATGCAGTATGTTTAAAATTTAACTCAAATGTTTAAATATATCTCCTATGGTAATGTTTAGCATAGCTACGCATGTACAGCATGTACTGAGTTGCTTATCTTCCTTTTAAAATCAAATTTTTTTCAAAAATATATAAATACTCTGACTAATACTATTTTGCATATAATTGGGAGATAAGATGTACAGGCAAGGGGGCTCAGGGATTCACCTCGCCCTACTGGAAAAGTCAAAGGGAATATGGGAGAAGAGATGGGAAAGAGCAGATTGGTCGAGGGGATATCCTGTATGACTGTTATTCTGGGGTGGTGTGTAGGGGAAAAATGGGGGGAAAATTGTAACTCGAAATCTGACGGAAATGAATGATGTAAACCACAAGTTAAAAAAGCATTTGGAAAAAAAAAAATTCCTAAATGGAGATTTAATCAAGATACCTTAAATAAATAAATAAATAAATAAATAAATAAATGAACAAACAAATGTTTAAGTGTTTAATGTTTGTCTCAAGAAATGGCTCCATTTTGTTTTTCAAAAAAGACAGAAATAGAAAAAGCAATCATAGTATGAATGAGCAGACATACCATTCCATAGGCCTGCTGTTGGACCCAGTTGATGTAGTCATTCCGTATGTCTATTAATTCTTGCACTTCATGAATATAAAACTTGTCATATTGTATAATCTGTCCTGTTCTCTCATTTACCTGTAGGAAAACAAGACTACTATTTACATATCACTGCATTGTATATATGTATGCATGTTTTTAAGTGGCTTAATATAAAGAACATTTTTCACAGACTGAGCAATCCTGAAAAACATTAATGTTCTGGAGTTCTGGTTTGTTTGTTTTTTTAACTTAAATCAATTTAATTCATTCATCAAAAGTTCACTGTAAGCCCACTATGTGCAAGGCACTGAGAGAGAAACACAAGAGAATACAAAGACACAAGACACCATCCCAACTCTGTAAGTGATCAAGTATAGACAGAAGATATATGAAGACAGATACTCCAAGAGAGGAAGTATGTATGCTAGAATGGAAGGAAAATTGGCCTGGTAGCCAAGAAGATATGAGTTCAAGACCTGCCTGACACAGACTCATGCTGTGTGTTCCCAGGGCAAGTCATAGGACCTCATTTCTCAAGCAACTCTAAAATGGTTAAGGTGCAGAGAAGGTGCCAACCTGGAGTTTTTTCATCTGCAAGCTAAGCAATCAAATGAAATCACAAGTCCAATTGTTATCCCTGCCATCCTGTATATTACATGCCATAAGAATGATACAAAACAATAGATATTCTAAGGACTATAATTTCTGTCTAGTGTTGTTAAAGAGGGTTTCATGAATCTCAAACCTGAAGGATGGGAATGATTGTAGTAAGAAAATATGGCCCTGAGGAGACATCTTAGGCAGAAGTACTGCCACAGATAAAACATGTGGCAGTAAGAAGGTAAGCACTGGAGTGGAGGCAAGGGTGCTGAATAGTACAGTTTAGCTGAAGTTAACAGTATACATATTTATCTTCTGAAACAGCAGAATATAAAGCTGGAAAGGGAGGTTGGAAGCTGGTTATAGGGAACCTTGAACATTAGGCTAAAGCTTATGGTTTTATTTAATAAATAATGGGAAGCTCCTAAAGGTTTATAAAGAAGTTAACGAAAGGACTGAAGTATGGTAGTTTACCATGAGTAGTGTCACAGTGCTCTCAGAAAGACTGGAGAAGGGAAAGAAGGGATGTAGGAAGATTCATTAGGAAATGCTGGAAGAGACCAGTCATAAAGTAGGAAGGGTCTGACCTGAGGTAGTCACAAAATGTAGACTGGGAAGAAAGGAATGAATGACAGAGACATTACAAAGGAATAAATTATTAAAGTCAGTAACAAACTTGATTAAGGGATACAATAACACCTTAATAACAGATGCAATTAAGAGAGAGGGAAATAAAAAGGTTTTGAGGAAGGCGGATTACAGAGAAGAGAAACTAAAAATCTGATTTATGATTTGTTTGTGGTGTTGGTAGGACGTTCAAGTAGAATTGTTCAAAGAAAAGGCAATCAGAAAAAAGGTACTGAAGCCTGGGAGAGAGATGTTAGCACAGGAAGCTCTCTAAAGACTGATTTTCAAGAAGATAGAAAAAATCAATTAAGCTCTGGGTAGGTCCAGTTTCTCCAAAGCTCTGTGACATTTATTTCAATCCAAGAAATGCTTATAATGTAACAGTTCACAACGAAAGTACAATTAGTACAAGTACAAAAACAAAAGAATTACTTTAAATTTTATTAATCTCAACTGAAATCTTAATCCCATAATAATTCAAAGACTACAAGGAAAAGGAGTTAAGATTATTTGGAAACCAGAAGGAAAATGATAGATTCACATTGGGAAGCTAAAGGAAAAATCCAGGCAGAAGCCTCATAAGGAATCCAAAAAGTTGTTCTTTTCAAATTTATTTTTTAAATGAAGGATTTATATGGCATTCTGAAAAGGAAACAATAAAGAGTGGGTGGCTCACTCGTATCACCAGACACAGGCCTGACATCTAAAATGTTTAATTAAAACCAGGCTCTTCAGGAATGTAAGCTCCTATTTCAAGATCAACAATCAGTTTTGTCACTAAGCAAAAAACACTTGAGATGATGTTTTACCAATCTGATTTTCCTATTCCCTATAATAAGATAATTATACATCATTTTATGTCATCAAAAAGACAATATGAAACCTGAAGATATAAAGAATATGGTAATGAGGACAACATCATATTCACATTGTGCCTACTATGTGCCAGGCACCGGGCTAAGCACTTTACAACCATCATCTCATTTGATCTTCATGACAACCCTGGGAGGGAGAAGGAGACCAGGCTGAAAGAGGTGAAGTGATTCGCCAAGCGCCTGAGCTGCACCTGAATTCCAGTCTTCCTGACTCCAGGTCAGGGGCACTGTAGCACCACCCAGTCGCACAACATGCTGCATTAAGTCACCAGTTTTTCTGAAGGATCAATCTTAACCACTCTCTCACCAAAGCTAAGTCTTTCATTATGCTATCTGAAATATTAAAAAAGCCTTGGTCAATGTATTTCCAGATGGCATGATGGCAGAGAGAAGCCTATGCTCCCACTAAGGGAGGATTATAAATGTTTTACAGTCGGCTCTTAGGGGTGGAGGATGGTGCACAGATAACCCATTTTTAGTTTAATCTGCACCATTAGCATTTCTTCATCAACAAAACAACAGATCAGGCCCCGATTCACCCTGCTGGCTATTTTTCAAGGCATAGATGCTCACAATGAAAACTTAACAATCTGCTTTCTTCAACCTGGCTCCAGCTCCCCTGAGTACTACTGTGGACAGTCTTCAGTTCTCAATCTCATTCTAAAAACAAGATGGGAAGCAGAATTATTAGAGGACTTTTATGCCTAGTTCTTCATGGGAAAGAAAGAGGATTTATATATTCATGTTAATGGATGGATGTATCTTTGGAGAAACAATCAACAATTCACAATGTCTGAAGTGCCAAATTGCCTCTAAGATAAACGAGAAGTTCCTCTAAATAGCTCTTAGGTGCCAGCCTCACTAGATAGTACTTCTAGGCCAAGCTGGCCTCTTCAAGTCCTCATCCCCAATACTACCTGTCTCCCTGCTCCATGCCATGGCGCTGGGACCCTACACACACTCCCCTCCTGACCATCATAATCTTCTCTTCCTTTAAGATGCAGCCCAAATTGCAGAAATGTGTTTTGCGTGACTTCATCCATATAAACGGTATCATATTTCCTGCCTTCTCAATGCATGGGGGAGGGAATAGAGGGAAGAGAGAAGTTGGTACTGAAAATAAAATAAAATTCCTAGGAAAAAAGGATGAATCCCAAGCATCACCTTCTACACGAGGCCTCTCCCAATCCCCCAAACACTAGATTTCCTCCCTCTCAAACTACATTCTATTTAAATATGTTGTAATGGGGCGGCTAGGTGGCACAGTGAACAGAGCACTGGCCCTGGAGTCAGGAGGACCTGAGTTCAAATTCGGCCTCAGACACTTAACACTTACTAGTCAGGTGACCTTGGGCAAGTCACTTAACCCTAATTGCCCCTCCAAAAAGCAAAAAAATAAAAAATGAAAAAATAAATATGCTGTAATATTTGTATTTATTCACTTTGTATTTATGCTACATATATTTTGATGCATGCTTCTTGTCTCACCCATTAGAATATAACCTTTTGTGAGTATAAATGATTTCTTTCTTTGTACTTGTGTTTCCAGCACTTGGCATGCAGGAGCTTAATACATACTTCTTGATTGTTTCTAAAAAGCAATCAAAAGGTAGAACACTCAAGTATTACTGAGTGAGGAAGTACCACAGGTGACTGTGGTTGAACCATGATGGGATGGAGAGTAAAGGCCAGCTAAGAACAGTAGTTAAATACATACAAAACAAGAAGATTCTGGGTAGAAAACTAGTGAGAGCTTTGTGACTGCTCCTGCAGATTTCAGAAAAGAACTCTGGTTCCTTGCTAAGGAACCAAAGGTAGGGCAACCCTACTCCTTGGGATGTTGTTACTTAGAGCAGAAGAACAGAGTCTCTATAGAGCAAGAGTAGTTTGTTGGCCACTATGAGCCTATGAACTCAGCAACCCAATGAGTATAAGCCCTTATCTGGGATTTTCTTGGCAAAGATACAGGAGTGGCTTGCCTTTTCCTTCTCCAGCTCATTTTACAGATAAGGAGCCCAGGGTCACACAAGCTAGCAAATGTTTAAGATCAGATTCAAACTCATAACAATGAGTCTTCCTGAATCCAAGCCCAGGACTCTATCCACACACCACCTACCTGCTCCCTCCCTCTTAAATTTTTTTTAAAATACTCGTGGCTGGTACTATTGGTGTTCAATTTTATACTTATGTGGTTTTATCCTTCATTCTTAACTTTCTCCCTACCTCCTGCCCCCACATATACGTCTCTGAAAAATAATTTTAGTGTTCAGAATGTTTATTTGCAGTCTTTGGGGTGAGGTGGAAGATTTGTTTAGGACATGGGATAAAAATGCTCAGACTTGGTCATTCTTATCAGCAATGATGCCTTTTCTCTTTTGGACTATACTTACTGGGCTGGTCAGATCACAGGTTCATAGTGGCCAAGAGCAGGTTAACAAACTACTCTTGTTCTACAGAGACCATTAATATTCACATGTTCATCCTGTCTCAAATGATGAGGTGGCCTTCCTCCTAGCCGAGGCCTAACCCTCTCCTTGTTCAGGTGACCCTGCTCCATCCCATCTCCTCTACCACCATCACTCTTTCAATTCTCTTCAGTGTCTCCCTGTCTACCATCTCCTTCCACACTGCTGGAAAATAGCCCTCATTTGATTCATTCGCCCCCACCATGTGATCCTGTATCTTCCCTGCCTTTTGTGGCCAAACTCCTCCAGGAGAGGTCCATGTATAAAGAGAGCTCTCTTCTCCCTTAATCCCACTGCACTTGATCATCTCATCAGCACCCATGCATTTAATTACCATCTCTGTGCTGATGATTCTCAATTCTACCTTTGCTGCACCAATCTCTCTGCTAACCTCTAACCACACATTTCCAACGGCTATTCAGTCATCTCAGACTGGAGGTCCAATAAACATCTTAAACTCAACAATTATTTTTTCCCTAAATCATCCCCCTCTCCAAAGTTCTCTATTACTCTAGAGGCCCCCCACCTTCCATCATCCTACCCCCCCAGGTCTGCAGGCTAAGTACCATCCTTGACTTTTCACTCTCTCACCCACCATATCCAACGTGTTGACAAGACCTGCTGATTTCACTGTGCACGTGTCTTGAACATGCCTCCTTTTCCCCTCCAATATTGCCACCACCCCAGTGAACGCCTTCATCTCCTCACTGCCTACCAGATAGCTTCCCTGCCACAACTATCTACCTCTTTAGTCCATCCTCCATTCAGCTGCCTAAGTGATTTTTGTAAAATGAAGACTCTGACCATGTCACCTCCTCTCCTTAATCAATTCCATTGATTTCTCGTATCCAGAATAAAATGCAAAATCCTCTTAGGCATGTAAAGTCCTCCACAACCTAGTTCAGCCCCATCCCTTCCAATCTTCAATCTAGTAACAAAGGCATCCTTGGTTGTTCCCCAAACAAGACATTCCATCTCTCAGCTCCAGGCATCTTCTCCCGCTGTCCCTCATCTCTGCAAAATTCTCCCTCTTCATCTCTGTCAATTATTTCTTGTTTATCCTGTACAGAGTTTTTGTATAGATTTGTTTACTTGTTGCCTCCCCCATTGGATCATGAGCTCCTTAAGGGCAGGGACTATCTTTCGCCTCTTTTTGCATCCCAAGCACTTTTGCACAGTGTCTGGCACATAGTAGGCACTTAATAAATGCTTACTGACTAACTGGTTGACTTACCTTAATTCCAGGGAGGTTAGGTCTAGAAACCTCCAACTGAGATGGCTGAAAGAGTGAACAAAAGAACTAGTCCAGGTGGGTTTACCAATCACTTCAAGGTTTGGAAACAAAGACTTCACCATTAGATCACATCCTATGAAGACTCTAAATGGTCTAATAGACTCACCTATGGTACCAGCTAGGAGAGGTCACTAAATTGTCTATATGATAAAACAGCAGAGATGTCATTTCTTCATCTAAACTGTAATGTACTGCTAAACATGAAGGTTACTGCAGAGGGGTACGGAAGAACTAGCTTGTGTATTCACTGTCAAAGTCAGAGGTCAATTTGGACTGAGGCCAGGAGACCATATGAACAATAAAAATATATCTAAAATACCCAAAGCAATATGGCACTTAAATGTGACACTTAAAATTAAGGTAAAAATTCTAAAACAAGACAAAAATGTTTTCATGACAAAATGGAAAAGGGAGCCATTAGCTGCTCTCTTGCTAACTGTTCTCCCCTACAACGAATGTACCGGCACACCACAGACAAAGAAGAGATGAAAACTAAAAGCATTTCTTAAAGGGAACTAAGGCAGAAGAATCTTTAGCAGGCTTCTGATAGGAAGTTTTGGCTTCTATCTAAATCTAGAATAAAGTGGGTTACAAATAAACAGTGACATAGCTAACAAAGCCACAGGGAAGGAAAGAGAAAATAAACATACCCTGTGCAGTATTTCCAAAACCTTTAGAGCAGTGTGGAGGAAGCTGTTGAAAACCCTTCTTTCAGAAGGGGGAATTCCGACCTTGTAGAGTTTCAAAAGATGAACCACGACTTCCTTAAACAACTCCACTATTTTCAGGAACAAGGGAGGTTCAAGTACAGACCACCAGTTTTCTGTGATTAAAGGATGAACATGTAAATAAAATATACACAAACCACCACTCCCACTAAGTCTTTTCTATCCTAACATTTCAACAAATGGGAAAAAAAAAAGAACAACAGCATCTTCCTGGACAGGTATTAGCCTTTACTTGCACCTTTGTATTTCTTAGTGTAAAATCAAGTAAGATAACAGAGTCAATAGAAGATATTTAAAAAAGACACAATCTTAACATCAAATCACAACTGGTTTAAATATTCAAATACCTAAGAAACAAATTTAAAATATCTAAACAACAAAAACTTTATTGCTGTTAAGTCACAGGTTTTTTTTTCAAGTATTATTTTCTTATCTAACATAACAGAGATTTCCCACATAAGTATATTTATGAGGCAATACAATTTTGGAAACTGGAGTGAAAAAGTCAAATGTCACAAAGCTGTGCATTGGATCAGATACCTCTGATAACAGCTGCCTTTGGTTTTCCCAACTTCTGCATTAGGCAAGCTGTGTGTCATTAACTTCAAGTCGAGTATGCTCAAGAACCAGCCCCTCCAGGGGAGGAGGACAAAACTATCTGAATACCAGAAAGCAGTATTCTGCAGCTATCAAGTACTTACTGAATTCTGACACAGGCCTTTGTCTCTGATGTACCTTTACCTAGAATGATCATATGTGACTCACTGTCTGGACTCGTTCCTTGTACTGATCTTCCTTACCTGTTCAGTTTGCTCCCATGGCCTGAGCCTTTCTTAATGTCCTTACCTGTGTACACCCCAACCTGGATTGGCAGTGCTAGCCTTTCTTGTAGGCTGCCAGTAAGTTATACAAGCCAGTTACATGGCTAGAAATTAGTATAGGAAGGCCTGTTTTGGGGTACAGAGAAGTGATTAAGTCAAGGTAAAGAGGTCTGCAACAAGGAAGCGAAAAATATGCAAAGAGAATAACAAGGAATTAAAGTAAAGATGATCCAACGTTTCAGGAAGTGACTCTAGAACCAGGAGTCAACAACTGAGGGAAAAGGCCCAGAAAAAAAAAATGTCAGAATCCAAGAAGCACTTGATGTTCTACTCTTAACCAGGATCCTTGGAGGCTTGATAATGCAGGTAACTGAGAATTCTGGCTCAGCAAAAAGAAGGGATGTGATCAAACTCATTCACAAATATTTTTCAAGCCCCTACTAAGTGAAGCATGTCATGTTAACCCAAAGAAGAGTAATGCATCATCCTTTCCCTCATGGAATGTACAGACTTGTAGTAGAAATACAGACATATACAGAAATAACCATAATATAAGGTATAATGTGAATATGAATAAAAGAAGTATGAACTGTTATATTATCTATAAAATGGTAGAGACTACTGAGGAAACAGGAGGAACTGCTTCATGGAAGGGATTGTATTTGAGCTGGGCTTTGAAAAGATAGATAGAAATTGAATAGGGAGAGTTAGGAGAAATAAGGGTACATTTCAAGCAAAAGAAATAATACAGGCAATAGAAAGAATAAGGAAACTGTAGGGAATGTTGATGACAAATGCAGTGCAGTCTGGCTAGAAATTATGGTATATGAAGGAGAAGAGTATAAGGGAGGGCAGGGCCTGAAAAGTCAGAACTGAGATTCTGGACTTAATTGGTTTTCTAAAGAGATGTTACAATTAGCGCTTTGGCAAGACTAAAATAGAAGCAGTGGGCAGGTATGAATGTCCTCCCTTACTCAATAAACTTCCTTGGTTCCCTATCACTTCCTGTTTGTCATTCTCAATCCCTCTTACCCTAGTTCCCTCCCGCCTTTCCAGGCTTCTTGTACCTTACTCCGAACACAAATTCCACTTTGACTCTGGTCTCCAGGCTGTTCCCACATACAAGACCTCCTTGGCTCAAGGCATTCTGTCTGGCTGTCCTCCACATCTGGAACACTCTCCTACTCTACCTACTAACTTCCTAGGCTTCCTTTAAGTCTCAATTAAAACATCTTCTTTTACTGAAAGTCTTCCCTAACCTCTCTTAATTCTAATGCCTTCCCTGTTAATTATTTCCTGTTTATCCTATAAATAACTTGTTTGTACATACTTGTTTGTTCATGGTCTCCCCAATGAGAACGGGAGATCCTGAAAGGCAGGCACTGTCTTTTGTCTCTCTATACCATGCACTTAGCAGGTACTGACTGACTGACTAGAAACCAGGAAACCAATCAGGAGGTTACAGCAACTGTCCAGATGAGTAACATTACTATCAGAGGCATTATGAAACTGAGGGTGCAATGCACTATTGTGTTCTAAGATATTTAGGAAAAATAAGAAAGGGAACTACATGGGAATGTTTGGAAATGGGAAGATGAAACAAGAGCACTGAGTGAGGCAACAGTAAGTGAGGAGAGGCAGGAAGGGACACACACTGCCAGATGCTCAGCATATTCACAGAAAACATCTTACCAAGTACTCTCAATGGAGCCTTTTCAAGATTCACTAGTGCAGTTCCAAAGGGAATGGCTATCGTTGTGAAATTATTGGAATCACTCATCAGTGGACATTCTGGTAAAATGAGATAAAACCTCAATGCTTCAACATCAGGTAAGGAACTAGTCAGTTTTGGAAGAAGATTCTTTTCCAAACTAGCTGCCACCTACATTTTAAACAGAAAATAAAACCTATTTAATTTACACTGAATATTACTGGCCCCCCCCCAAAAAAAACCTTCAATAAAGAAAATAGGAAATTGAAAGAAAAAAAGCATAAGATAAAATTAGAAATTGGAAAACACCACAGTGTAGCCTAAAAACTAATGTCTAAGCCTTTCAAGAAAATTTACAAAGTTAAAGATATTGTTGGTGAAAACTTAACCCTTTGCTCCTTCTCACAATATAGCCTGCACACAAAACTCAAGATTTAAACAGCTCCACTGGTGTCACTACATAAGAGCTTAGCTGTCAAGGCTTGTTCAGCATTTTAACCACAGCTACACCATACAAAATGCAATATAAATGTACAACAGATAAACTGCAGTTGCTCTAAAACAAAATCTCATCATTACTATAATTAGCATCTAAAATATATAATATATTAATATATAATAATATTATAATGATATAATATACAAAAGTACATCATGGTTGAAAAAACATCAAATGGCATACAAAACAGAGAAAAATTATTTGCTAACTTCATAATCATCTTTTCCCCCCAGACTTCACATTTCTGATTACTAGTATGCTATTACTAATTAGAAAAAATAAATGACTATAAATGTTTTCAAAAACATTTAAAATGTCTTTTAAGAAAGAAGATCACAGAATAAGTCTTGCAGGATAAATTATGCAAAATAAGAAAAACCCTTTATGACACACCTGCTGAGCTATCAAAGGGTGGTCAGGCTGTATAAGTTTGTGAAAGAGAAGTCTAGCAGCATTCATATCAACCCCTGAGAACTTGGATCCCGTTCTATAGTGATCATCATTGCTAAAAAAAAAATTAAAAAGATTCTCAGTAGGTAGTAAGAAATCATGTAAGCTTTCTTATTCAATAATATAATTAGTGACATTCAAATACAGTAAA
The DNA here is from genome assembly GCA_011680675.1 of Gymnobelideus leadbeateri. Classification (NCBI taxonomy): domain Eukaryota; kingdom Metazoa; phylum Chordata; class Mammalia; order Diprotodontia; family Petauridae; genus Gymnobelideus; species Gymnobelideus leadbeateri. The sequence continues at coordinate 376,379 of WOXC01012349.1, read as the reverse complement.
AGACTGGCACGTACCTAATAGCTAAAAAACTGCCATTTAGACAAGCAGCCGAAGAAAAGGTTCCATCAATCTCACTGAATAAAAATTTGGAACACAGAAATTGACATGTTAGTTTTTTATCTGTTTGTTCTTATCATTTATATGAATATTTAAATTCTCTTCACTATCAAAGTGCTCTGAACTTGATGCTCAAATAGTGAATCTACAAATTATGCTAATGAATGAATATGGATTCACCAGGTACTATTATTAATTAACTCTGTAATATTTATTTAAATGCTTCTCTGACTCATTTCCTTAAAACAAACAGTTTGGGTTTTTTAGTGTGACTAAAATACATGTATATAATAATGGGTCAGTGCTGGATTTGGAATCAAGACCTCCTCGGTTCAAATTGCACCTGTGACTTACCTGTTTTGTGACCCTGGAGAAGTGATGTGATCTTCTTCTATAAATCCCTAGGCCTCAACTATTAACTCAATTGGTTGTTGAAACACACTAACTACCAAAGAACCTTTGAGCACTAAACACAAAATATGTATTTCTAGGATGTAATGCATCTTTAACAAATACTTTTTTGGCATTGCTTTATAGGCTTTTTAAAAATACTTTTAGTTTTGGGGAATGTGGGTTCCAAAACTGGTTTAATACACAAATACAAAAAATATTAGATATGCCCTTTTGTCAAAATGTGGGAAATTCTTTTGAAATTTCTTACATGCAAAATAGAAATAAGATGTCTAGAATAAGACCAGAAAGAATATGTGTCATAATAAAAGTTGGTCAGGGGAGGCTAGGTGGCGCAGTGAATAGAGCGCCAGCCCTGGAGTCAGAAGGACCTGAGTTCGGAGCTGCCTCAGACACTTAATCCACACAAACAAAAACCTAGCCGTGTAACCTTGGGCAAGTTACTTAACCCCAATTGCCCTAAAGGGGCGGCTAGGTGGCGCAGTGAGTAAGAGCGCCGGCCTTGGAGTTGGGATGACCCGAGATCAAATCCGGCCTCAGAAAATGAGCACCCACACATAAATAATGACTAGCCGTGTAACCTTGAGCAAGTTACTTAACCCCAATTGCTTTAGAAAAAAAAAATTTAAAAAATAAAAAAAAAATAAAAGTTGGTCAAAGGAAAGGAGACAAAGAGAGATAATTAAGATCTAGATTGTGAGGCTGCATAGGACAGAGGGGTAGTTACGTAGCATGATAAAGCTCTAGGCCTGGAGTCAGGAGGCCCTGACAGACAGACACTAGCTGTGTGACCCTGGGCAAGTCACTTATCCCTGTTTGCTTCCTTGAGTTTCCTCGTATGTAAAATGAGCTAGAGAAAGAAATGGCAAACCACTCCACTATCTTTACAAAGAAAACCCTCCCAGAAAGGGGCCATGAAAAGTCAAGCAGGACTGAAAATGACTGAACAAAAATAATATATTGTGACAAATGCTGACTTTGAAGGAATAATACCTAGGCTCAAATCCTGATGGACACTGCTTTCTCTGTGACCTTGAAAAAAATCACTTCCTGCCTGGGTCTCAGTCTCCTCCTCCAGGCAGAGGTCCCCTTCTAGCTTTCACATGGTTCCTGGTACACAGTGAGCACTTAATAATTCTTTTTCACTCATTTATTCATCTATGGTAATATATGACCTATAGCTATGGAGTTTAAAACACTTTAACATTGTCTTATAATTTAGGTGATTCTGATATGGTGCCCTAAATGGAAAATCCCAAGTAAAACTGATTCTATATTTCACTATTTTTGTCACATATGAAGTGTATACTTTATCACTGCTGATAATTTTCTTCCTTACTTGGCTATTTCCAAGGGAAACCTTCCAGAGGAGTAGCTCATCCATTTCTGAATGAGAGATTCATTTATAGTCCAGATCTGCTTTGAAGGGTCAGGACATCTAAAATCATCTGGTGGTCCAAGGCTCTAAATTATGAAAGAGGCAAAACAAATATAAAGAAAAAGAGAGAAATGAGCTTTAAAAAAAAATCATAATGAACTTTGACTTTCCTTGTCATCCTACAATTTAGAATTGACCACGTTAAGACAGAAATGGATTATTATTAAAGAAGTAAAAAATATCAGAAGGGCTTTGATGAATTTGTTTTGTAGATCAGAAGGCAGAGAGGAGGGAGGAAGCTCTAGCGCTGAGCCAGAGGCACCTGGAGCAACAGGGGGAAGGAGAAAGGGGACTGCAGGCCTTCCTTACATGGCTAACAGACCAAAGATTCAGGTGAAAGCTACCACTTATAACCCCTCTCCTTACGGATCAAAGGAAATTCAGAAATCATCTGCTCCTTCCCTAGTTTCCCCTCCCAATCCATATCCATTAACAGACACCATAGAACACTCAATTTCTTTACCCTAAAGTAACCTGAATTTTTGTCTCAATCACACAGAGGCCAGGTGTCAGCCAGAGATAAACAAAAATTCAAATTAGGGTGGAAGTCAAACTTCTGCCTAGATGTTAGAAATTTTCCTGACTGAGGACTCTGAAATACTCTGATCATACACCTAACTTTTATTTTAATATAAATTCCACAAAGTAGCAAAGGAGGGGACCTCAATGACTTTGCAAACAATTATACTGTTCCAGGTTAAAAAAAAAAAAATGAGCTAAAGGCTCTAAGAGGATATGGCTAATTAAATCTCCAGAGGAAAAAGGGATAGAAAGAGAGGTTAGAGACTGCCCTACTGGCCAAAGCAACACCCACAACTACCAGTCTGAAGGAAAGTACTCAATAGTTTCTTATATTATACTAAACAACTTGGATACATAATGCATGTCTCCCAAATAAGAATTCTCTGAAGCATTTTCCCCTCCTTGTCACTCCAGGCAGGGGCCACCAGTCTCATCACCCACAGGGGGAGACAAATGAAACGCTTACACAAAACAACTGTGCAAAGTGGAGCTGGAGGAGCCTTTTTCGTGCACAGAGATACTCCTGAAAATAACCCAGCTACTCCATCTGTTTCCATACCAGAAAACTACAAGAGGATAGAAGCAATTGTAAAGAATTACTCAGAGAGACATAAAGCAACAGGTGTGCTTCCAGTACTGGACTTGGCCCAAAGGCAGAATGGATGGTGGCCCATCTCTGCCATGAACAAGGCTGCTGAAATTTTTTAAGTACCTCCAATGAGAGCATAAGAAGTAGCAACTTTTTATACAATGTATAATCAAAAGCCATTGGAAAGTACCACATTCAAGTCTGCACCACTACACCCTGTATGCTTCGAGATTCTGACAGCATACTGGAGGCCATTCAAAAAAAGCTTGGTATTAAGGTTAGAGAAACTACACCCGAGAAGCTTTTCACACTCATAGAAGTGAAATGTTTAGGTGCCTGTGTAAATGCACTGATGGTACAAATAAATGATAATTACTATGAAGATTTGACACTTAAGGATACCGAAAAGATAACTGATGAGCTGAAAGCTGGCAACGTTCCAAAACCTGGACCAAGGAGTGGCCGTTTCTCTTGAGCCAGCTAGTGGTCTTACATCTTGACTTGAGCCACCAAAGGACCTGGTTTGGTGTGCAGTCAGGCCTCTAAGCAATCTGTATGGCTTTGTCTAAAACCCCAAACAGACCTGTTAAAATATTTCTCCATACATTTAAAATAAAATAAAACTAATCTCTGCCTCTCCCCCCCAAAAAGTTACATGAACTTGAAAATAGTTTACACAACTATATTTTTACCTGTGGACAAGAATAATGGGAGAAACTTTGGTCACCACCTGAAAAAATTCTTTTAACACAGAAGTATTCTTCACCATCTGTAAAAAGAATAATACGTAAACTATTAAAAATGCAAGGCTTCTGTGATGTACTTGATACATCTGCTTCTGCTTCTTGATACACTGACTCTCCTAACATGATGCAGCCTTTCACACATAATCATGGAATCCATGGACAGAAAGTAAAGCGATGCTCAGATTTCCAGAGGGATCAGAATGATCCAATCAAGAACGACAGGGGTTGCAGTGCATGAACATATATTAATTAACAACTCTTGTAGAAAATGGCAGAGAGACCTCGTCCACCACTCCTTCCAAGTGTGTGCCCGCATTAACACTCAATTTCCCTTTACATTCCTATTTAAGACCACATAAGTTCCATTATTAGAATGTATGTTTCTCAAAGGCTGGAACATTGGTAGAGTTGTTTCTATAGCCCTCTCAGGACTTAGCATTGAGACTTATAAGACAGAAGGCCCTCAAAAACTGATGAAAGCATTGCAAACATTACATAAGTCCTTCAAAATTTAGGGCAAAAAAGAAGTACAGTATACAAGAGGTATGAACATAGTAATGAATGAGTGAAAAAATATTCACCTAACAAGAGCTAATTAGAACTAGGGGAAATATAATGAAATTAACAATGTTAATTCTAACAAGTGTTAAAATGAACAATGTTTATTTATTCACTAATAAAATTGTTTTTAGTTGGTATTTCACACTTGAAGTAAAACCAGGATATAATTTTTTTAATTTGCATGAGAAATAGCATTCAAGTAATTTTTTTTTCTCCTTTAGGATTCTTAAGGGTGAACAGCCCTTCTGTCAAGGCAGAATAAGCTAAGAAATATAAAGTACTTATTAAGTATGTATCAGGAACTGTGCTAATTTAATACAAGTCTTAAGCTAGGAAAACCACATTTCCCCCCCCAGGGCTGTAATTTCACTGGTGCAGGAAACTATTAGTGAGGAAACAGCCTCTCTAACAATTAAGACTAACAACTGTTCTTGAACTTGTAGCTAGACAGCACTCCCTGGGGCACTACCAGGTTCAGTGATTTGCCTGAGGACACAATCTTCCTGACTCAGAGAGGGACACCATGCTCCCTTTTAAAAACAACTGCATTCCCCTCAAAAGGCACATAAATATCATGTGGCTAAAAAGGATAAATAGAGAATCAAGACAAAAAGGCTGTCTCACAGTCATTCATCTGTTACCTTCTCTTTAAACTTTAGAATTCTCCCAAATCCTTGTGGATTCTGTTCATCCCGAAGAAATAGATTGGGCAGAACCAGCTCTGTCAATCACTGGGTTCTGAGGCTTTACCCCAGCAACTAGTTTTTAACCCTCTACAATAATCATCTACAACATTGTGAATGTAAATTTATATCATAATTACATTAACATATACTTGGGAAATCCCCAACTTTGAATTATGATCAGCAAATTCAATTTGTGCAACATTCTGTGCTTTTCAAAGTACTAGTACTTTAGTTAATTTATTTGATTTTTTTTTCATCAATCCAGTGAGCTAGACAAATAGTCTGAGTCCTCCTTCCTAATCCTTTCACAGATAGGATCAGTGAGTTAATGATATAGCTAAAGTCAAAATCCAGGTCTCCTGACCCCCAACTCTAGGACTCTTTCTATATCAAACATATATGCCAAAAGTTTTTACATCATTAATCAGGATTTCTCAAAAGGGGTATCAAAATTAACATTTATAAAGCACTCTGTTTTTCAATGGAATTGCCTGTAATATAAATGCTGTTAGTTGTGCTGTACAGTCAAAGGTATGATTTTTATTAATTTTTAAACAGTTGATTCTTGAATACAATATGCTCAATCACTGAAAGGTGATTGGTCAATATCATAGAATGGAATAGATTTGTTACTAAATTAATAATGCTAAATAGCACAGGGGCGGCTAGGTGGCGCATCGAGTTGAGCATTGGCCCTGGAGTCAGAAGGACCTGAGTTCAGTTCCGGCCTCAAACACTTAACGCACACACAAAACAAAAACCTAGCCGTGTGACCTTGGGCAAGTTACCTAACCCCAATTGCCCTCCAAAAAGCAAAAAAAAAAAAATAGCATTCATTTTAATAGCCAATTACTTATTTCACCAATTTCATTTTGGGTATATTGCAGAAAGCAGAATCAAATATCTTTACAAATCAAAATCCCTGATTTAGGGGCACAGAGCGGGAAAAGGACTGTGAGGTCAGAAGTCCTGCTCCAAAAGCCCCGGGGGAAAACATAAGTGGGTTGCAGGCCATAGAGGACCTTAAGAAGGACTTTAAAAATCAATAAGAGAAGTGGAGGAAAAATTGGAAAGAGAAATGAGAAGGATGCAGGAAAAGTATGAAATGAGGGTCAACAGCCTGACTGAGGAAAACAACACCTTAAAAAATAGACTAACTCAAATGGCAAAGGAGGCCCAAAAGGGCAATGAGGAGAAGAATGCCTTAAAAAGTCGAATTTGCCAGATGGAAAAAGAATCTCAAAAGTTCACTGAGGAGATTCATTCCTTCAGAGTTAGACTGGAGCAAATGGAAGCTAATGACTTTATGAGAAATCAAGATGCTGTTAAGCAGATCCAAACAAATGAAAGATTAGAAGGCAATGTGAAATATCTCATGGGAAAAACCACTGACCTGGAAAATAGATCCAGGAGAGACAATTTAAAATTTATTGGACTACCTGAAAGCCATGATCAAAGAAAGAACCTAGAAATCACCCTTCAAGAAATTCTCAAGGAAAACTGCCCTGATGTTTTAGATCCAGAGGGCAAAATAGAGGTTGAAAGAATCCACCAATCACCTCCTGAAAAAGATCCCAAAAAGAAAACTCCCAGGAATATTATAGCCAGGTTCCAGAATCCCCAGATCAAGGAGAAAATACTACAAGCAGCCAGGAAGAAACAATTTCAATATTGTGGAAACACAATCAGAATAGCCCAGGACCTGGCAGCTTCTACACTGAGGGATCGAAGGGCATGGAATATGATATTCCAGAGGGCAAAAGAACTGGGAATGAACCCAAGGGTCACCTACCCAGCAAAACTGAGTATTTTGTTTCAGGGGAAAATATGGTCATTCAGTGGAATAGAGGACTTTCAAGCATTCTTGAGGAAAAAACCAGAGTTGAATAGAAAATTTGACATCCAGACACAAGAAGCAAGAGATGCCTGAGAAGGTAATCAGGGAAAAGAAATTAAAAGGAACTTATCAAAGTTGAACTATTTACATTCCTATATGGAAAAACAATAACTGTGACTGATGAAATCTTTCTCACTACGAAAATAATGGAAGAAGGGTGTACGGTCATATGAATACATATGTGAATGTGTGTATATATGTTTACAATTATATATGGGTAGAGTGCATAGGTTGAATTTGTTGGGAAGGGAGGATACTCAAGAGGTGAAATTATGAGGTGAGAGAGGAAAGTGGCAAGAGGAGATGGGGAGAGACAGGGTATGGTAAACTATCTCATGTGGAAGAAGTAAGTGGAAGAGGCTGCAAGGGAGGGGAAGAATAGGAAGGCAAAAAGGCAAAACCACATTCGCATTGAATTTGGTTCAAGGAGAGAATGACATACATATTAAATGGGATATCTCAACCTGCAGCAGAATAGGGGGAAGAGGGATGAGAGGAGGGATGATGGATGGGAGGGCATCCTTGGGGGGAGGGGAGGTTGGAAGTACCCACTATAGAAGAGAGACAGGATCAAGTAGGGAGTGGACCAGGTGGGGGGGTGGGATGAGTGGGAGGGAATTATGGGCAGCCTTGTACAATATATCTACTATGGTAATGTTTTGCATAGCTAGACATGTACAACATATACTGAATTACTTATCTTCCCAGAGGGAATGGGTGACAAGGGAGGAAGGGAATGGATCCGAAATTCGAAGTCTTGAAATTAAATGTTTCAAATATATATAAATACTATTATTAATACTCTTTTGTTTGTAATTGGGAGATAAGATGTGCAGGCACTGGAACACAGAGATTCACCTTCCTCTAATGGAAAAGTCAAAGGGGGTATGGGAGAAGATATGGGAGAGAGCAGACTGGAGGAAGCAATATCTTGTGGGACTGCTATTCTGGGAGGGTGGGTAGGGGAAAAACAGGGGGGAAAAATAATTGTAACTCAAAATCTGGTGGAAATGAATGATGTAAAACAGAAGTTAATAAAGCATTTGTTAAAAAAAAAAAAATCCCTGATTTATTCTTTTAACCTCAGACTTCACAAAAACTCAAAATAATTTTTTTCTTTTAAAAGTTTTATCTATAGTTCTCTGGACAAAGTATACACTGAATCACTATATGTAAACTTTCAGTGGAATTGTTATATACTAGTAGAATTAAGTGATTTGAATCCTGTCTCCACATGGACGTTCCTGGTTGACAGAATCACTCTTTTGAAGTCAAAGTAGACTTGACCAGTATGTAGCTGGAGTGACTGTAGGTGCATGGGGTCATGGGAGAGGGGCTGAGTGGTAACAAAATCAGCATACCCTTTTCCTAGCTTGATATGGGGTTTTGGTTTTTGGCTTTTTTTTTTAAGTCTTTAATTTAAAAAATTTACAAGCATTTATTTGATCTCACACCCACTGTAATGGGAATGGGAATTTGAAGACCTTCCCTGCTCCTTAATAGACCTAGGGGGAGTGTGAAGACCTCCCCTGCTCTGAAAGTAAACTCTGCCCCCTAATAGGCTGAACGTAATCACATGGAGCTTGTGATGGAGGGAATCTGCTAAAGGGTGCAGCAGAGCCCACAAGAAGCTTCCCCACTGTGAAGATAAACTACCCCCTAATAGGCTGAACGTAGTCACATTGAGCCTATAGTGGGAGGAGTTTGCTGAAGGGAAGCAGAGCCCACAGGAAGCTGGTAGTCAGAGCTAGCCAGACTCTGGGGGAGAGAGGACACTCATTAAGGAGACAGAGAGGTTTGAGAGTAAATACTGATCTTGTATTGGTTGGCTGTATTGGATGGCTGAAGAATGCTATGGCTCTCAGCATTATCATGGCTTCTGACTATCTTTGGTACTATGACAGAATGGGCTTAGTGGTTCTGGGATTCAGTTTTCTGGTGTCTAAATAAATGTTTCAGTTCTGTCCTCTATCTAGAGAGTTTGGCATATTTTGTGATCGAATGTCATGGGACACTTATAGTCACAGTCTTTATCCTGATTGTGGGTGATGTAAATATTGCATTGGCGCTATACCCACCTCCCCCTACTGAAGGGGCAAAAGCTTTTGTCACAATTTAGCCAAGTGGAACAAAACAAAGATCATGCATGAGCTCCACCCCACAATTTAGTAACAAATCCATTCCATTCTACAATATTGACATCATTCTTGCAGTGACCAAGCACACTGCATTCAAGAATCAACTCTGTCTAAAAATTAATAAAAATCATGCCTTTAGCTGTACAGCACAACTAACAGTAACCTACACTGCACTGCCTACTTCTCCCTTACCACCAGAAGGAACACAGCAGTCATTCATCAGTGACATTCATCCACACACAATCATTCCAGTGTCCTAGGAACTACAGGTCACAATGAAGGTGAAGATTTTTATAGTCTTAACTGTCTACATCATTGTCCTCCAGGGTCTACTCACTTCATCCTCTGTTCATTCATACAAACTTTTCCAGGTTTCTCTGAAAAAGTCCTTTTTATCACTTCTTACAAAACAACAAGACATTACATTCATAATCCAATTTTTTTCTAGCTATTCTAAACTTCTGGGCAGCTCCTTAGTTTCTAGTTCTTTGTATCTACAACAAGAGCTACTATAAATACTCTGTTCTTGATTTCTTTGAGGTATAAATCAAAGGAAATGACCAAAAAGTAACCCTGAGAGGCACAGTTCTGAACTACTTCCTAGATCAGAATTCACAGCTTCACCAGCAATATATCAACATGACTGTTTCCCCACAATCCCTCCAACATCTGTTATTTTTCTTTTTTTTCCTTTTTGCCAATCTGATAGGTATGAAGTAGAACATGAGAACTACTTTAATTTACATTTGTCTAATTACTAGTGATTTGGAGAATATTTCATATGGCTGCTGATAGCATGAATTTCTTCCTCTGAAAACTAATTATTCTTATCCTTTCCTAACTTACCAACTGGGGAATGGATCTTATTCTTATAAATTTAAATCAATTCTTTATATGTCTTGGAAATGAGACCCAGAGAAACTAGGTACAAAGATTGCTTTTCAGTTCACAGTTTCCCTTCTAATTTTAGCTTCATCGGTTTTATTTGTACAAAAACCTTCTAAATTTTAAGTAATCAAAACTTTCCAATTACTCTTCTGGGATCCTTTGTACCCCCTGCCTGGCCCTGAGTTCTTCCCTTATCTATAGGTGCAAAGGTAATTTCTTCCTTGATTCTTTAATTTGTTGATATGACTTTTTCCATCTAAGCCATGGAGTCACTGGAAGCTTGTCTTAGCACATGCTGTGACTCCTGCTGGGCTGCTTTAGTTTTCCTGGCAGTTCCGCAAATCCTTGCTTGTTTTAACAACTTTCTCTTCTTGTGACATTTGCTCTTTACCACTATCTCCTTTGTGTATAGCCTGGCCCACTTTCCTCATACTTCTGCTTCCTCTCTTGGCTTAGGGCTTTCGCCTGCATATAGTCCTATAACACAGCTCTGCCTTGCCCATTAACTGATGTTTGCATCCATTCCAATTCTATGCAATGCAACAGCAGTTTTGATGCTAGTGGGATGGACACGAAAAAATTATCCAAGCATTCTAAGATATGCTGCTTCCATGGGAACAAGGAACATTTATAAGTGATGAATCTTTGGAAAATCAGTATGATTACTTATTGTAATCATGCTGTTCCAACTGAATTATGGAGAAACTACACAAAAGTCAGTTGTTAGGACTATTAGCTTTTGCCTTCTTCCAGGAAACTCAAGATGAAATATCAAACATGTTATCAAAAGCTCACTGGCAGGCTAATACCATTAAAACAAATGTGGCCTATTCTCTGAAACATAATGGCGATTAGTAATTTCCCAAAGTGATCCTTTCCTATTTGGTACTAAAAAAAAACCAACATGAGACTCCATCTTGACATTTGTGTAAATGTAATAAAATAACATCCTTTGGTTTGTCAAAAGAATAAAATTTGCCTATACATGGAAACTCTGATGCTATTTACCTTTTAAAAAAAATGTTATAGACAATTTCAAATAACACCCTTACAATATAAGCATCAGTATGCATGAATGACATTGGTTAAGTCTACTCCACACATGAAGCTTCAATCTTGCTTGCCTCAAAAAAGATACCGAATTTTGCTTCTCACTAAAAGTTACCAGGTTTCATCTCAGAAGCCAATAAAAAACACATCTTCATATTTGGACTATCATAACTGAATGAAAATCCCACTCAAAGGGATACAGACATGAAAAAGAGAATGAGAAAACAATTCTGAAATGGCAAAAGGTGATCTAAGACATAAAAGAAAAAAATACTTTGACTGTAGTATCTATTCTCAAATTAATGACACACTTACCACTATTTGGTGGACGCTTCCCACTGTAAGGGAACCAATTTCCTTTCACTGTGAAAGGGCTTTTTCTGTTGCTTGTTGAACCAGTTCCAAGTTGCCCATTACCACCAAGCCCAAAAGAATAAATTCTTCCTGATGAAGGAACAAAAGCAGAAGTGTGCTGCCTAGGGCAAAAAGATATAGAAAAACATAAGACTTAATATGTTACCCTCTAAATAATTGTTCTGGAGGCTAATATAGTTTTGTTTTTTATTTTAAAAAGAGTTTTAACAGATTAAGCAACCACAGAGATTTAAGGAGTTCTTTAAAAGTCATTTTTCAATGACTTCAATCAGGGCACATTTTCACAGTTATAAAACTTAGTGAAAAGTGTAAAGAATACAAGATCCCACTGGATGTAGGATGTAAATGTCTTAAAGGCAAAAGGATTTTTGTTTTCATCTTTGTATCCTCAACATCTAGTACAAGACCTTGAAGTTAATCAACAAGCAGTTATGAGCTGCTTACCAGTCAGAGTACATGGGATAATCAGAGGGACTAGCACCTTTGGGGTGAGGGCTTGCTAAACCCTTTGGGGGGGGGGGGTGGCGACGACTCATTCACCTTTGGTATCCACCTGATTCACCCAACTCTCACCTGTAGCTCCAAAAAGCTGTAACATGCTGCAGTCACACCTCAGTAAATTGTCACTGGGTAGACAGGCTACACCAGGTTGAAGATAACCCACAAAGCCTCAAACCTATGGGGTATATCTACCCTAAGCATGTGAAGACTTCTCCCGGTGGAATGTAAAATATGAGAACAATTTGTTTCAATCGCCATGAAGGTGGATGAAGCAGTCACAATGGAGTACTTAGAACTTGGTCAGACATCAAAGATGCCAAGGTCATTCACTACATCAAGGGCCATGGCTAGACAACCTGATTTTTGTCCTGCCGCTGGACTTTAATAACCCAGGAAAAGAGAGCGAGGCTGATGACTTGGTATAACTTTGCATCCCTTAAATCCAATTCACACATGATGCCACCAGTTCTTTTCAACAACTACAAGCCAGGCACTGTGCTAAATGCTGGGGATACAAGACAAAAGCAAAATCATCCTTCTCCATAGGTAGCTTACACTCTACCTGCTGCTGACTGCACACAGTAGGCATTAAATGGTTGCTGAACTGAAAAAACATTAGATCTTGTAAAACAAAACACAGTCTCAAAGATTCTTATCCAAAAAGGTGTCTTTCATGTGTACACTGTAACTATACACGACTCCTCAACAAATGCCACCAGAAAGATAACTGAGACTCAATAATCTTCTTATTGATGGCAAGGAAAACATAAAAAAATAAAAATGAGACACATTTACCAAAATATATTTGTCACTGTAATAGAAGATGTCCTGAGAAGAGTCCAAATTGAGAAGCACATCGGGTTGATTACAAAGCTCCAATATATTACAGAGCCCAAAATATTTCAAAGACAGGCTTAAGCTACATTAAAAAACAACAACAACAACAACAACAACAACAACAACAAATGGATGAAAAATGTCTCTTCTAAGGCTTGAAGTTAGCCAACAATAAAAAAGCATTTATTAAGCACTTACTAAGCACTAAAGATGCAAATAAAAGCAAAAACAGTCAGGGCCCCTGAGGAGCTGGAATCTCTAAAAAGATCTTGGACAAGCAATATAAACTGATGAGCTATGCCAGTCATCAAAGGAGAGGTTGAACTGAAGCTGAGAAACTGTGTGATCTCAAGCTGCTTCTTGCAAAAAAAAAAAAAAAAAAAGCTGTCTAGTTAGCCCCAGAATTTTTCTCTGCTCATTTTATGACTGAACCACTGAATGTCAAGATCTTAGCACTCAACCCCATTCCTGGCAAAGAGCAGACTCTTAATCAAAAGAACTGACTGAACAATCAAAACTTCGGAGACCCCACAGGCAAAGGGAGATTATAGGTGTGATGAAGCAGTGGCCAGCTCCATCAGAGGCAAGATGGCCAGCTGTGTCCGAGTCAAACAGGAAGCGGGCCAGACATGCAGCACAACCACAAAATTAGAAACACAGAGCCCAAATAAGGTATGGGCACCCGGGGAAGGGCAGAAGACCTAAAGAGCCTTACTGTGCATGGGGAAGATTCCTCCCTGGAGGAGTCATAAAAAGTAAAAAAGAAACACAAAGGATAAAAAGGTACAGATGGGTTGCAAGATATTGGAGATACCATGGATATCTTTAAACAAGGGTGTAGGTGAGAGAACGACCATTATCTTGGGGAAGTAGGTAAGGAGAGCATCAAGAGAGAAGGTAAAAGGAATTTGCCTCAACGAGGTGAAAGAATAACTCTTCTTCTGAGATTGATAATGATAATCTTGAGAAGTCAAGGACAAGAGCTAAAAAAAACCCCAACTTCTCAAAGAAGCAGAAAGTTATCATCTTCTTTAAGTGCTGGGGAGAGGGAAGTGATGATACTAAACATTTGTGAATTTGAAGAAGAAAATATATGGAACAGTGGTGATTAAAAAAAACAAACAAAGTTGCAAATTAAGAGTAGTGTAGAAGGGTTAAACAGCCCTAAAGTAAAGGCAATTAAGTGTGAAATCACTCAATACTGTAACTGTCACCAGAGATGCTTAGCAGCCTAGAAGCAGGAGTAGAGGACCCAGAGAGAATTATCACTCAAGGTTAAGGACATATCAGAAACAGTACAAAGTGAGGACAGTGGTGTAGAATTCTGAGGGGACATCACTGGCCATCTAGACCAATCCAGACTCAAAAGAAATGCCTACTAGGTACACAGTAAGCAAGAAGCTCTCCAGCCTCTGCTCAAAGCCCGAAAACGAGAAGGAACTCATTACTTCCAGACACGGCCTTTCCCACTTTGGGATGGATCTGTTAGAAAAGTTTCCTGATTTAGAACTAAACCTATTTGTAACTTGCAACCCTTGCTCCTGGTTCTGCCCCATGGGACCAATAGAATAAGCCTAATTCCCTTCCACACAATCACTGACATAGACCATACAGTCAAAGCTGGGGATGGAGGAAAGGGATGTCAGAATTCAAGAGACTGACTGGGATAATAAGAAAAGGTAAAGGGGTTAAATGTCACAAGGAAGGCAAAATGACTTCACTTAAGTGAGAGAGTGGGACAAGTGAAAGAACAATAGGTCAGAGGTTGAGAAAGGCAGTTCAGGACCTCAGATACAGTGCCCTCCCAGGGGTCAAAGACGCCCAAGGCATTGTCCCTACAGCACAAGGTTAACATTGTAGAGAAGACTGTTAAAAGGAAATGGCTCAGGAACCATGTAGTCCCGGTCTATAAAGGTTTCAGACATGAATACTAATGTCCCCAAGGAGAATGACCAGAGATGGTTTAGCCAGAAAGACTGAGAGCCACATGCTAAAGTCACCCAAGAAACTGGAAGACTGATGTGGACATCAGAGGTAATTATTTCCTGGTGAGGAAAGGGTAAAGTAAAGAGAATGTATAAAGTCTGAAGGAGGAAAGTTAAGATTACTGCAGTCAATGAAACCACCACAAGTATTCATGAAATGGACAACTCTGTGTCAAATAATGTGCTGCATGCTGGAGACCCAGAGACAACAATTGTTCTGATGGGCCAGGCAGGAGAAAAGAATCTGTGAATCCCTACTCCTGACCCTTGGGAGCAGCAAAGATGGACAACAAGCATTCACCAGTGGAATGGACTAAAGGGATGTGCTATCCTCAAGAAAGGCGAGTTTGCTGTTAATATAAGGATGTAGCAGCACTGGAGAAACTGTTTAATCAGGCAATATTATTTTAAATTTAATTTTTAATATTTTTGTTGTCTTAGTCGTTTCAGTCGTGTCTGACTCTTTGTGACCCTATTTGAAATTTTCTTGGCAAAGATACTAGAGTGGTTTACCATTTCCTTCATTCATTTCATTCATTACCATTTTCCAGATGAGGTAACTGAGGCAAACAGGGCAAAGCGACTTGCCCAGGGTTACACAACTAGTAAGTATCTGAGGCTCAATTTGAACTCGGGTCTTCATGACTCCAGGGCTGGTACTCTATCCACTGTGCCACCTACCTGACTTTTTAACATTACATAGTATGTATAAAACTGTTCTTTATCTTAGACTGGGATACAAAGATGATGGGGAAAGACAAATAATATGTTGCAGGAAAACAGACACCAGAATTCTGTTCTCCAATGTACTTTACCGTCCACAAGCAATCTGTGTGACAATGCTTCCCATAAGCTCAAAAACCTTTCTGGGGTTTATCTCATGACTGGTTGAGTTATGCCCCAATTGACCATAGCCTCCAGCTCCAAATGTAAAGACCCCGCCTTCCTGGAAAAAATACAAAGTACCCAATTTATTACACAAGGACCACACCTCACAAAAATAAGTTTCTTTACTGCAAATCCATTTTTTCCCCTTCTTATGCCTTCCCTACAAGATACTATAATGTAAGGATAAACAATTCTAAATATTTTATAATTTTAAGTTACTTACAGTCTTGGGATGAAGGCTAGTGGTACAATTACACAGCTACTACTACGTTATAAATTTATTCATATAATTACTACATTATTCTGAGATAAATATTAATCATTGTCACTACTAAAAAGATGAAAATCCTCATTTTTCTCTTGGCATATTCGTCTACAGCCATTATTATTGTTGTTGTTGTTGGTATCTTAGTGAATTCTATTCCACTAAACCTAAAAGTGATGGAGTTTTCATATTTTCGTGACATACTTATACCAAACAAAATCTGAAGTGCCACCAGGGGGCATGGGTTTCAAATTATGCAAATATTATTTTTACATTATTGAGAGATCACTTCAGAATTTCTTAAAGTCTATCAGGAAGAACCAGTTTTGTTCTCCATTTAAACCTAAGCAAAAGAAGTCCTCATTCTCTTCTCATTCTACATTATTACAGATGGCATACAAAAACTTTTCAATTCAAATTCTGTAATTCTGCTTTTCTGGTCAGAGCCACCTTAATAAGAGCCTCAAATTGTTCAGCTGCAAAAATGTGTCACCAGTTACAACTGCTACACGAATAATAATTTTTAGAATTCTTTTTTCTTCATTAGATATATAGATATAGTAACTTTGGTGAATGTGAATGACCTCACAAAATAAATTTTAGCTAACAGTATAGTTAATACTATTAATCTTCTTATAATAAATAAAAAACCTTAAAATCAAGCAAATGCTTGAGAAGTAAAATTTTGTAGATTAATAGCAGTTTACTTGCAAATTTGTACTTTTTGCGTTTTGGACATCTTAGATCAACAAATATTTGTTAATGATTAAGAATACCACTTATCATCATAAGTCAATTTTTAAAAAATCAATTCTAAATATGAGGAAATATAAAGTTTCCATTCTAATGAGTACTTCAACTTTCCCAATTCTATCTATCCACCATGCAGAGCAGAAATAAAGACAAATAAACACACTAATTTAAAATCTGGTCAATGCAAGACCTTGCCAGTCCTCTTAGACATAAACGTTACTATGAGAAGGACCCTGAGAAGATTTGGGGGATCATGATGACTTTTTCCTTTCACTCAACTGCTGATCTCTCCATCAGACCAAGCAGCACTGACACTGAATTAGCACTCACCCCAAGACAGGGTGCTCCTTCCAGGTCAGGGTTGAAGCCACTGGCAAGATTGTGTGAGGAAAGGTCATATTGTAACTGCTTGCACAGTACTTGGCCTGTGGATAATAGAGGGCTTCAGTTTCCTCTACTACTTAGTGTAAAATATTTATAAGCCAAATGGATGCTAAATTAAAACAATACACAGCTGTACAGTATAATTTAGAATTAATCTACCCAGCACGGCAAGCCACAAAGCACTGGAGAAAAAGCTTTAACACTGAAAATTTTATGTTTCAGCAATATTTAAGATAGAGCTGTAAAATTATCAACAGAAAGTATCACATGTAATGGCATGCCATTATTTTTTCTTTTCTGATACAAAACTCTGCCAACTGACAGAAAATGAAGACAGCTTGGAGATGACCGCTGAACAATTAGCCTTTATAATATTCCCTTTCATTACTGATATTTTACTAATGACAAACAGCCACCGCACTCACGTTTTAATGCATATGACACTTAAAAGTTTTCATTATGTCCAAGAATTGTCCTGATTTAAAATTATTACATAGAATACAAGAATTAAGGCAACAGTTGTATACCTTAGTAAGAGCTGCTGTATGATCTTCTCCACAACAAATGTAAACTATTTTCTGTGATCTTAGTGATTTCAGCAAATTAGGAACAAACCTATCTGAAAATTTAAACAAAAAAGTTAACACTTTTAAAGGCATTTAATTTTAAAATTATGCATCATGTATTTACTTTACTAAGGTTTATTTTGTTTTCCTTGAATACATCTTTGACAGGAACATACAATGAGTTAGTAATAGCAGCTAGCATTTGTGTAGCACTGACTATGTGCCAGGAAAGACACTAAGTAAGCATCTTACAATTCTTCTCTTATTTGATACTTACAACAACCCTAGGGGGTGGGTACTATTGTTATTCCCATTCTATAAATGGGGAAACTGAGGCAAACAGAGGCTAAGTGATTTGCTCAGCCAAATTTGAACTCAGACCATTCCCCTGGTTCTAGGCCTGGCCCTCTGCACACTGTGGAGCCCTCTGGAAGGCAGCTGTCTTCAATATCTCCAGTTCCTCATGCATTGCCTTGTACCCTTATTAAATGTTTGCTGAAGTTATCTGTTGAATTTCCTAAGTCAAGCAGCAAGTGAACAGGAAAGCTAACATGCTGAATAGGCAGGAGAGGGATCAACTCCATACATTTTAAATTAAATACTGGTGATACAACAAAACATTACGTTGCAGAAACAAACTTTTAAGTAACTTAGAATGACAATGTTGAACTGTTGTTGTTTTTTTAAGGCTGTAACCCTCATCAAATTTAAACTAGACTCAAAGGTTAAAGCACACAATGTTAAAATCCTTCAGAAGATCATGAGAGGTGGTGTGGCATGGTGAAAGTTACCATGGAGTAAGAATCAGGTGATATGGGTTCTGAACTTGGCTCTGTTACACACAGCTGTTTGACCCTTTGCAAGACCCTCAGAACCTCAGGTTTTTCATCACTGATGTCTCTTTATAGGTCAAGCTTCAGTGAGAAGCTCATACCATGTAAGGACAGGAACAAGACCTAGAATTGCATCAGTGTATGATGAATGAAACTCCTGCTGTTAGTACAAATTGGGTCCTTCACTGCAACTGTTTGATTGCCCAGGATCTCACTGTTGGTCAGCTGTAGGACTTGAACATAGTCTTCCTGACTCTCAGGTCAGCTCTCTATCCACTGGTACCACCCTGTTCTTCAAAACTACTCATCCATGTATTTGATGGAACTAAAAGTATTTTATAATAAATCAAGAGGAAGCAGAGGATAACAGATGTAGAGTCAACCTCAAAGCCAGCAAAGCTTGCAAGATACATCCTGGCTATCAATCATGTTATCTCTCAGTGACATCAAACTCAAAAAGACACAGAGGCCACTAAACTGTAACTAAGGACCATTGCAGGGCCCCATTATTGACTTAGTTTTAAATGTAGTACTATCTATGTTCTATTTTATTTTTGTCTTGTTAAATATTTCCTAGTGACATTTTCATCTGGTGTGGGCCACACTTGGGAGTATTGTGGACTGCATGTTTGACACATCAGCCCTAGACAATTCTCTAAGACCCTGAGCTACAGAAAAAATGCTGATCGACACAGAGGTCTGAACTCTTTCACTGAGCAACTAACTATTCTAGGTAGATGGCAATGGGAACCTACCATTTTCATCATTAAGACCTAGCTGACCAAACTTGTTCCGTCCCCATCCAAAGATAGCTCCTGAAAGGGTGAGAACAAAACTGTGGGCTCCGCCTGCGGCTACTTGACTGAAAGGGATTCCAAGGAGAGACTTAAGCAGCTGTGGGGAACTCTGCCTTTTCAACTCAAAACCTAAACCCAGCTGGCCATGCTTATTCTGTCCCCAGGAAAAAACTTCACTTCCTGCAAAAGAAAAAAAAAAGTATGAATTCATATGACCTATATCAATACATTTTATTTAAAAGTTTCTTCAATCAACAAATCATTCAAGGTTTTTCTTTGCATCTTTTATAAAGTATAAGCTCCTATAAACAGGCAGGGAATATTTCAACCTTTGTCTCTGTATCCCAAAATCTGGCAAATATTAGTGAAATGTCCATTAAACTGAAATCAAATTGTAAGGACACAAGAGAAGCTTGCACTGATCATTGTCCTATTTATTTAGCACACAGTCAAACATAAAATTCAAATGGAAACAGAAGATGCTGACTAGTTAGATGTTCTGTGCTGATGCATTTTTAAAAGTCTGTGTAGCTACATGAACCAGGCACAAACTATCACAAAGCATGGTGAGGATTATTTTATTTACCATCAATTGCTGGGAAATAACAAAGAGAAATCTCCTGCTATAAATTTTAGCCACTTTCAAGTGGATGATGGTGCTAGGAAGCGCACCACCCAAATAAGGCAAGACTCTACAGGAAGGGATATGATCATGGAACAGTAAATCCCTCTCACTGGATTTGCTAGAAAATCCAGTTTACATAAATTAAAATTGTAAAGATAATTATAAGGAGATCTCTAGAATACTTATGAAAAACGTCTTTACTACTTATAAAACCCAGTTAGTGCGGTAATTATGCATATTGCTTATCTATGCATTAAAGACAATCCAAGAGGACCTTCTACTGGACAATATTTTGTTAGCCCTAAGTTTGTGCTGTTAAATATACATTAAAGTAATAAAATTCCATTTCTTTTAAAGACAACAAAACAAGCCCTCAGTTTAGAAGTTTCACCAGTTCAAAGTCCCCTCCTCCCTCCTTTCACAAATGCCCTTTTTAGGTGCAATCATGCTACAACTGGATATAAATCACAAACCATATACTTTAGCTACAAGTGCAAAAACAAATATCTTCATAATCTTAGCAAATACTATCAAGATGACATGGAAAGCATATGATGAAATAATGACAGAGGAAGCTAAGGAGGCAGGGGATAAACGGCTGGGCCTGGAGTCAGAAAAATCTGAGTTCAAATCTGACTTCAAATACTCACTAGCTGGGTGACCCTAGGCAAGTCACTTAACCTTTGTTTGCCTCATTTACGAACTGTAAAATGAGAATAATGACAACACCTGCCCCTCACAAGACTGCTGTGAAGATTAAATGAGATAAATTTGTAAAGTGCTAAGCAGGGAGCTTAGCACATGATAGCATCTATATAAATGCTTATTCTCTTCCCTTTCCCCAAAGCAAAATGGGATTATATGGATGAATTTGATTAATCTAAAGATACCTCTTCCTACATAATAAATTACATATCCTATAATGTCCTCTCTCACAAGGAAATATAAACAAGGAGTCTCAAGAGGCTTCTCACTCTCTTACTTTGAGGCAGACAAAAGTCAAAACTAAATATACTTTAGGCAAGCAAAAGTACTCAAAGAAAATACCAAAGTCATAGGCTCACCCTTCCTTAGAATAAGACTTTAAAAAATTTTTATGCTTTCTGTGAATCTGAACTGATATAAAACTTGTTTTATCACCTATTTTGGTCAGATAATTTAATTTGGTTATTTGTGAAAACGTTCCCTTTTTTGCCCTCTATAATAGATTTCTTTTCTCTCTCAAAACAGCATGTCCTAAATGATCAGTCCAAAACTTACATGGCAGGCTAGGCTTCACTATACTCAAAAGAAAACTGCCTGGTTTCAGTCACTTGACTCCAGGTTTGTTCTACAAAAGATAGTCTAAGATCTTGAGATCATCAACTCCAAGCCTGCCAGGGTAGCACAGTGAAAAGAGGCTACTAAGTTCCAGCTCTGCCAGGAGCTGGCTATCCTGGGATCATAAACTTAAAGCAAGAAAGGAACTTTGCAGTCCATTAGTCCAACCTGCTCACATTCAACTTGACCAGGCCACACAAAAGGCCCTAAGTTGGGGTGGTGACTCCAGAGCTCCTGCATCCAAACCCAGACCTCTTTCCATTAGGCCACATTGCTTTTTTCTGAGCTTGTTAACACTGGGACAATAATTCTCACATTATCTAACTCAACAGCAAACATTCAGGAAACTTTAAAACACTATGGAAATGAGAGTCAGAAATGATAGGGTGGGTGCCCAAGTTCCAACTTCTACTAGATGACAAAATACACAGCAAGTTCTCCTCTCTCTCTTCACAATCTGCTTCTAAATCAACACAGAAAAAGCAGAGCAGAGAACTTAGAAAACTCTTAACTAGCTCCACCTTCTCTTTTCTTAACCTGTAAAGTGAAACTAATTAAGTAAATCTGAAAATCTAAAAAAAGTAAGTAGTAATCGGGAATTTCAGTGATCCATTCTTGATCAGTAAAACTCTTCCAGGCAGAGACTGAAGAGTAAAAATTTTAGATGAGATAAATGAAAAATTTTTAAAAGAACAAACAGCTTTATAGACGTCAAGTTAAGAAACCACAGTGGATTTGGTTCTAAATAAGAAAAGCACTGGAAGAGATGTGAATGTATGGATCACTTTAGACAGTAACACTAAGCAAGTGATCATGGCGTCATTATTGTGTCATTTCCTGTGATGACATGATACTGTCTTGCAGGGTCAGCAGACAATGGCCCATGTACCACATTCGGCCTGCCACCTCTTTCTACACAGTCCAAGAGCTAAGCACGGTTTTTACATTTTAAAAGTTGTATGGGAACAGTCAACCCCATTCATTTCCATATCCACTGTAGCTGCTATTATAAACATGGGAAAGTCACGTGATTACAAAAGAGTGTAGGTAGTACTTCTCATCTCATAAAATCTCATTTCAGACCAGCATTAACAGATGAACACTTGCAATCAATTTTGATGATAGGGGACATTAACTCCAAACCACAATTAAGCAAAATGTTATCCCCCAAAAGAGAAGTCTATTCTTCTCTTTAGTAGACTTGTACTACACACACAAAACTATATTCAATCACTGTCATCATTAAATTTTCAAATAAGTCAATAAAAAATTTGTGAAATGTTTTCAGTCTTGTTACATAAATATCTACATGATATCCTTGGTTCTGCTTCTTGGTTTACAGAATCTAAAATATTTGCTATTTGAACCTTTACAGAAAGAGTTTGCTGATCTCTGTGATAACTCAATTTTTTATAAAGAGATACTATGACAAAATTCTAGTATGAAGGGGGAAAAAATGAATGTAAAATACAGACCAGTCTAAAGACTGACTAAAGCACACTGTACTGGAAGCCCCAGAAAAAATGCATCTTTTTATGTGCTTATTTGGTGACTTGAATGAAGGTACATAAATGAATGCAAACATGGGAAAACTTATATTACACTATCTATTTGAATGTCTTCATAAACAGCACTTACTCCACAAGGAACCAGAGTCAAGAGTCACAGATGTAAGAGAGATCACAAATACATCTGGTGTGCCAATGTTAGCAAACAAGACTACTTCCTGCTAACACATTTATTTTCTATTTTCCAGACATCTCTATGTTGCCCTCAAAGACCAAGATTCTAGTTTAACAGTGTTAATGACTTAACGGTGGCTTTAGCTCAATCTGCATCAACCTGAAAGCAAAAGTGAAGTATCTGCTCAGAAGTTTCTCTGTGCTGATAACTAAAATTAGATAAAATCGACTGTTAGCTCAGTTGGACAAAGCTGGGGTGTGACTTTGTGTGTTTATCAACACCAAAAAAGGCAGAATTTTTCCTCTTGTTCTACAGACAACAGACATGTGGCACCTGACTTCCTGCTGAACAGAAGTTCAGTTACCTATCATCATCTTTGGTGATGCATTCCCTGAAGAAACCTATTTAACAGCCTGACAAAAGGCCAGTAAAATTTTTTAATTTAAGCTGTTTTGGGACATCAAAGAAATAATCCAAATATGAAACAGATGGATCTTTTTCCAGAGAGTGCCCACCACCTTACTATATAGATGTGAAAGATGGCCCCTATGCTGTCTTTATACATGGAAATTTGACGAATCTTACATATGGTTCCTGAACAGTTCATAGATTTATAACTGGTAAGACAAGTAATGTGACCAAAATGGCACATCAGTGATATTAAGTTCATTATGATATTTTCAGTTTCACTGGACTGATATTTCATGAAGGAAGGATATTAGAATCCTCTCTCCAATCTTTCCAGCTCAGACAGGAAAAGCATGTCACTGGACATCCCATTAAATAATGCAAAAACTCCCTATAGGGGAACATAAGGTCACCGAATAAGCTATGCGTAAGATTTATCAAATGATGGCTCAGTACATTTATTCCCTAAACTTATCAAACAGGAATAATGGCATTAAAAAAAAAGAGATGCTTACCTTTTGAGAGGGCAAGGGAATGATAGTAACCGCAAGCAATCTGTACTATCTGAATATCTGTCAAACTTTTAATATTTCTAGGAGGGGGAAAAAAGAGAGATCAGTCAAATACAGAAACATATAACCATCTGTTCAAATGGCACATTGCATGGCATTTTCTCTTATTATGATGAGAGCACAAGTCCGAAAAGTTAACAGACAAAATGATGAAAATATTATTTTAGAAAAAGAATTTAAAGCCAGCATGGATTTAAACAAAGCATATACTTATACTCATCGCTGAAATGCTCTCCAGTGTGCTTCCATAATTAATACATGTTATTTTATTACTGGTCCTGGTTCTCCTTACAACTGAACTTGCACTGGTTAGGATTTTGAAGAATGCTGGCAATCCCAAAACACTCATGCTTCATTTTCATTGGTCTTATCGTTTCTTCCCTATTTCTAATATAATATTCCCTCCACTAAGTTCCTTAGTGCAGGACAGTTTTTCTAGTGGTATTAATGCATAAACAAAAAATAGACTCCCTCTTTGCTATCTTGTTGTTTCTATCCCCAAATCAAGCACACTAAATAAGAAAACCTTTTTAAACATTTCTGTGAAAAAAAAAATAACAGAACAATCCCACTTAAAGTTCTCTTCCATAGCTCCCTCTCATATTCAATACCCTAGTTTTCCTTTTACTGAATGGATTTCTAAGAAACAAAATAATAAATACATAAGGAATGTTTCTGATTTCCATTTACCTGATACTGCTATCTGACCTGATTCTGCCAAATGAGTGTCCAGAGCAAGCTCTGACCAGAGTTGATGCCCATGATTTTCACAATGAAAGATTTTCAGCAGTCACATTTTGAGTAGAAAAAAGGAGAGTTACTCTAATTCTACATTTCTATATTATAAATATTTGTTAATTTAGTGTATTTATCTTGTAATACAAAATCTGAAAGTAGCATTACTACTAGTTACCAGCAGCCCACAATTTTTACAGCTTACAAATGGATCTTCTCATGGAAATTTTTCTTACTTAAGAAAATGTCTTATCTTTGCAACAAATAAAATAACAAAGGACTAGTAGCAGGAAATATGCTTGTAACGAACATGAATAAACTTAACCAAAAACATCAAAAATAAGAGACCACTCTACACTACCCCAAGCCCTTAAAAAAGTTGATTCTAATTGTGGCAGAGACACAACAGAAATATATTAACATTTTTACATAGACTGAAAACACCATTTACTTAAGCATGTTGTACACTAGGCTTAAGTGAATGAATTAATTTGAGTAAATCAAGTGAACTGTTAATTTATAATATGAATTCCAGAAAACATTTCCATTGCCACAATAAACTGGATCAGATAAAAAAAAAAACCCTCAAATACCCATATTTGGAGGCTTTAGTATTAATCTTTTTTTTTAATTTTTTGGGTTATTTCTACACTTTATTGAATTGATTTATGTCAGCTTCTGCTTTGTAATACTTTTTTTTTTTTTTTTTTTGCCTTTTGGAGGGCAAACTTGCCCAAGGCCACACGGCAAGGTTTTTGTTTGTGTGTAGGTTAAGTGTCTGAGGCCAGATCCGAACTCAGGTCCTTCTGACTCCAGGGCTGATGCTCTACTCACTGCACCACCTAGACGCCCCTAGTATTAATCTTGTATTAAAAAATTGGGACAAATAAACTCCTAAAGTTGGTCTGCAATAACATCCAATAAACAATGTCTCCACTTCCCAAAGTAAGCCTTACTAATTTTAAGATAATTTGCATGGTACTTTATCTATCATGCACTTGACACATAGTAACAGATGAAAATACTTTCCTATGAACTGTTAAAAGAAAGTTTATCTCCTTGGAATGCACTGTTTAGTCTGATATTTGGTTCCTAAAAAAACAATACAACTGTATATTTTGTAACTTTCACCAGAACAAAGACAAAACTCAATAGGTACAGTGGAAACATAAAATGATCTACCAACTACCGTTTTTGTGAAAAGGCAACTAAATTTTTGTTACAATCACATCTTTAGTGAGTCAGATACTCTCATGAGAAATAGGAATACTTTTTAGTTGCTAAGAGTTTTCTGTTAAAACTCTTAAGTAGCTTTTAACAGAATAAAAAAAAAACCACAACCCAATCCTATATGGTAAGATTACACTTTTCTCTAGTAATCAATTGTGTAGGAGAAAGAGCCAAGTTGGCTTCTCACTTTATTTATCTCATTTATTTATTTATCTATTTATCTATCTATCTCATTTCTGCTTTTTATTCAAGCAATTTATTCTTCCTTCTCCTTTGTCAGCTGTGTGCACAAGTGCAGTTCCCTCTTTCTTATACACTAAAAAACAATCTTAAAAGGCTACTGGATCTCAAATTATATGACAGAACCTGTCATTTAAATATTTTTTATTCATTTAAAGCTTTTTAAATGTATATTTAGGAAATTACGAAAATGCTTCATTCCAAACAATGAATTTCTTTTTTGTTATTGTTTTTTAAAAATAATTTTACTGATATCTTTTGTTTTTTCCATGACTAGAATTTCTCACAGTATTTTTCCCATCATCTACAAGAGAAGACTTCTATATAACTAATATTTATTTCAGAGGAAAAAAACAAAAGGGGAAAAAAATAAAACTGATCAACACATTGAAAACATCTGCAGAAATATTCAGGGTACCACAACAATTACCCTACCACCTCTGTAAAGGAGTAGGGTGGGAATGTCTTCACAAATTTCTACTCTAGGTTCATAGATAAAGAAAAGCTGTTACAGGCCTCTTCAGGGTCTTGGCTGGTCTTTGAACTGATCATGGAGGAGGACTGGTACTGGAAAATGAAACTTCCACATAACCTTGAAGCAGGCAGGAAACATGGCAGTCTACTGAATAGTTAGAGCTGTTTTATTTGCTGGCGCCATTAGTAGTTAAGAGCAGGAGCAAGGTCCAGAAGCCAGTCCATGGAAATGGACTGGATTTGGGAACTTCTTTTCCAAGTCCCCAAAGAGATGTGTCTGATCCTGGGGCAAAGACTTCTATTTTCTCACTTGTCCCTCAATACCAAATCACAGTTACCATAGAGAGAAGCATCAACATCTGGGTTTTCAAAGCCACGGGGCTCTCAACGGCTGCCCAGAGTCTCATCTGGTCAAATCACACAACACTTCTCAAAGTGAGCCCCCCAATGAATTTCTTTAGATAACAACTTTAAAAATTCTGTAGACCAAACTTCTTTTAAATCAAATTCAAAATAAAATGTTTGCTCCTTAAAAGAAAAACTTACGAAGTTTTACGTTTGTCAATCTTTTTCAAGCTACTAAAATCCATAATTTCCAATTTTAAACAGAAATTATAAATTGTTCTATCATGTACAGGAATGAAGATAATGCTAAAAATTAAACAAAATTCCAACAAATAAACCCAAAATTCACATTGATGATCTTGCCAGTAATTACTGACAAATGGTCTGAAATGCCTGTAATTAGACATAACAAAAACTAAACAACACTAATAAGGCTGATAGTTTTAGACATTTGTGTAGCTTAAGTCAACTTTAAAAAGAGGTTTTACCAAATAGTTAACAGAAGCTATTTTGAAACTATGAAATAGTATTCTTTTTTGTTTGTTTTTAATATGGAAAAAATATTTTTCTTGACTGGGATATATATTATTAATTGAAATATTAAACCTAGGTTGGAATTGGAATCATGAATAACTGCTTAAGATCAGGGAAAGCGATAGTTTGACATAGGAAATTAGAGTACACTAACAATCCATGCAAGTAGTTACAGAATCACTTTCATAATCCTCAGAAATGCCATTTACCACAGCCACAATCCTCAGAAGTGCCATATATCATCTAAGTCACCTTTTCATAAAGTTCTACATTAGCCATAAAACCAGGACGTTTGTAAAGTCCAACTTCTTCCAATGTTTTTCTTAAAATGTTAATGTGAAAATTCAGATTTTAATCAACTTACCCTGAACTATTAAGGATAAGGACAAAAATTAAACTAATATTTTTAAGAACACAAACTATCTGTATCCTATCCAAATTCACTGTTTCTTCAAAATTCCTGATTTCCACATATATCCTCAGTTGAATTAGAGAAGCCTTACTAGGAGAATTTAGCAAACAGCCTCCCATTGATATTCACCAGCATATGGAAACATTTCCTATACTAAGTGGTACTGAACTATCTTCCAAAGGAAACTCTAATCCAGCAAAACTTGGGTCATCCTGGACTCTCCTCCATTATATTCCTTAATCTAATGAAGACCACAGAAACAGGCTCTGGTCAATTTCTTAGGCAACAGTGCTCACCAGGAATCCTTTTTCATTTCTCTTACCTCTTCTGAAAGGCACCTAAGCATTAATTTTCGCCCAAGAGAGACTTAAAAATCCTTAAAAATCTTTACCTTCTCCATCCCTGGTTTGTGCAGTAGAAATAATAGTGAACCAAGGTAAGAAGATACAGTTCTATCCCCAGCTCTGAAACTTACTGAGCTAGGTAACCTGGGGCAACCTTTCTACCATTCAGGTTTGTCACTATAAAATGGAGATAATAGCCCTTCTGCCTACCTTATGGAGCTGTTCTTGGGATTAAATGAGAAAAATGAAAGCACTTTATAAAATGGAAATGAAATAACAGAAAGCAATATTATTCCTGTGGTTTAGTTTAATACTAAATGGAAACAATAAGTATTGATTAATGTGAACCACTGGTGGCTTACCAGTATTACAGTTTAAATTGTCTTTAGCAGATGTCTAAAGTATTTTTTACATTACTTTCAGTACTGCCATTTGATATTGCTAGGTCAGTCCTTCATAAAAAATACCCAGTAAAAATCTGAGTGAACTTAAGACGAATTTAAGTTAGGAAAAATGGCAAAATAAATCAAATTTTATTAATAAGACTCATTAGAGACTAAAATGAAACACTAAGAATGATAACTTGGTACCATGTATGTTTTACAAAGACAAATGAGAGAAGTTTAGAGCTGTAGACTTGAGGAAGATTTCCCCCAAAGGTATATTGGATAAGTATATGAAAAAGAAGTTGAAAGGTCAGAAGTGTACCAGCCAGTTTCATGCAATTTTCAAAATACAATTTCACAACTGTTCCCTTCTGTCTTGATTTTTTCCTTCCTTATTACTTTTCAACTCTTAGTTTATTCAATTCATGGTAGAAATGAGAATCTAAAGGAAGAGGATTATTTTTGGTGCCTAATTTAGGGCTATCATCCAGTCCAACTGCCTCAAAACTGAGACTGAGAGAGGTTCCATGACCTGTCCTTGGCAAGACAGGCAGTGAAGGAAAAGAACAGGGGTTCTAACCAAGTATTCCAGTCACTGTACCACGTCGCCTCCCGGATGTAACCCACAGGGGCTGACAGTGCACTTACCCTTTCGTAGAGAGCTAGGCCACAGCTTAAGTGTGGGTTTGAATTTTGGCTCAGTTTACTAGCTCAGTCCCTGGGTGGCATTGGGCAAGTCACCTTATCTCTCTGGGGCTGTCTCCTCATCTGTAAAACACGGGCAGGGGCAGGAGGGGAGGAAATGAGGTGACACCTCCTTTCCTTCCAGCTCTATGATTCTATAAACCCTATGACCCAAATCCCCCAATTAAAAAGAATTTTAAAATAATGTAGAATGAGGAAGACATGAGGGCAGCTAGGGGGCATAGTGAACAGAGCACCAAACCTGGAGTCAGGAAGACCTGAGTTCAAATCCAACCTCAGACACTTAACATTTACTAGCCATGTGACCTTGGGCTAGTCACTTGACTCCAACTACCCTGCCTTCATCCCTCCAAAAAGCAAACAAACAAACAAAAAATCAGAATGAGGAAGACACAAAGGTACAATTCAGAAGAGGATTTGAAGGAGAAAGAAAAGGGGACAAAGAACAACAGTCACTAAAAATGCTGCAACAAATGGCTTTGAAAATATTGATCTGGAAAAGACTGATGTTAGGAGATCTAATATCAAAGATTTTTCCAGTCTTAAGAAGCCGACAGAAATGAGACAAAAGGCTCAAGTGAAAAATGTTTTCAGGAAGAAGTAAAGGAAGGAAAGTAGGGATCAGATGGGTGAAAAGAGCACTGGACTTTGAGGTAGGAGACCTAGGTTCTAGGCTCAATGCTATCACCCACCAGCTGGGTAAAACATCTTCAAAACCAGATGTTGCATCTTTTTTGCTCTTTAGATTTTAAAATCAAGGTATATTCAGTAAGAACAGTGGACTAATTTAGTCAGAATTAGACAGCCAGGTGGTACAGTAGATAAAGTGCTGGGCCTGGAGTCAGAAAGACCTAAGTTTAAAACCAGCACCAGACACTTACTTACTGTGTGAGCCTAAATAGGTTGACCTCTTAGCCTTCACTTCCCATCTGTAAAATGTGGGTAACGGGAAAAGCAGAAGGGAATAAGTACTTATACAACATCTACTATGTGCCAGGTACTACTAACAACTACTAAAGCACTTTTACAAATATTTTCTCATTTGGTCATTACAACAATGCTATTATTAGCCTCATTTTATTTTATAGCTGAGGAAACTGAGGCAGATAGAGGTCAAGTGACTTGGCCAGAGTCACATAGCTATTAAGTGTTTGAGGCTGAATTTTAACTCAGATCCTCCTAACTCCAGACCCAGTGCTCTCTCCACTGCACCATCAGCTGCCTAATAATAGCACCTTAGGGTTGTTTTGAGGATAAAATAAGATAACATTTGTGAAGTGCCTTGCAAAACAAAGTACTACACAAATCTTAGCTATTATTTTTTTCTATGAATTCTTTATATTACCTAATTTGTCAATGTCCAATTTAGCCTGAATTTCTCTGATTTGTTTTGAATGAAACTGAAAGAAACACGATTTAACAGCTTCGATTTTCACAGCTATAAAACAAGATTTTTCCAAACAACTACAATGTTAAAAGAACATCAACAGAGCTCTGGGAATTATGTGGGTTAACGTTATGCTGCTCCAGAAGAAGCAGAAGGAAAATAAAAGTCTTTGTTAATGTTCTACAGCTTTAGGCTACCTAAGTTTGCTATGGAGACAAAGTACAAATGATGGACCCCATGGATCTCATCATATTTTTTCCACTGGAACTGATAGAAAATGTCAAATTAGCAATAAAAATCATTAACAATATACTAAACTTAAGAATTATTTAAACCTGTACTTGTACCTTAAAAAAACAACACAAAACCTCTGGATATATAAAGAAACATGATGTGATTTTTGAAGGGACAAACTGATTCACTTAGTTTAAATAACTTTAAAAAATAAAAGATTTCACCCTGGCATAAATTCATTATGAAGCTTCATCAAACAGCAGAAAGAACTCTAATTCCGCAGTCAGAGAACTTGAGTGCCAATCCTGCCTTACATTCATTTGGAACAAGTCATTTAATCTCTCTCTGCTGGTTTCCTCACCTGCAAAATCAGAGGATTAGATTCCAAGGTCTC
This sequence comes from Gymnobelideus leadbeateri, assembly GCA_011680675.1. NCBI lineage: Eukaryota > Metazoa > Chordata > Mammalia > Diprotodontia > Petauridae > Gymnobelideus > Gymnobelideus leadbeateri. The sequence goes on along the minus strand of WOXC01012349.1, from coordinate 345,184 downwards.
TGAAATCCCTTCCAACTCTAGAGATCGGATCCTATGAGCTTTCACTTTCCTAATACAGTGAATAAACCTAAATTTAACCCTATTTTTGAATCCATGCATTAGCAATCAATGAAGGGTGTAGAGATAGAAAAAAAGGATATTTCAAACTGTTACTTGAAATAAACCTAAAATTAGTTTAGAAATGCCAAATATTGCTTATTTCTTTTGTTCCTGTAACTATCACTAGAATGAGAAGCAAAACGATTTTAAAAAGAGTAAGACTTTTTGTACCCCTACCATCAAAAAGGAACTACAAAGGTTTACAAATTTACATGGATTTTTAAAGTTTAGCTAATGATTATCTCTTATGTAAAAATCATAGTTTTAAAATCTATGTAAAATTATGGCAATAGAGAGGTATTCCTATAGGAGAGAATTAAGATTTTTAAGCAGGTCTATTTTACAAACTTTTGCAAAATAACTTCTATAAGTAAGCATTCTGGTTTCTTAAATTTTTTAAAATTTAATGCAAGGTAAAGATCTCTTTGGGAGGAGGGACCAATAAAGTAAGCTGACATGACATTTCAGAACTACTACTCACCATACATGAAATGAGAAAGCTCACATGGCCTTATTCCAAATTCAAAAGGGAAATATTTCTAAGATAACCCACTTTTGTTCTGCAAAGCACAGGACACTGGCAGAATGCTTAAATAAGATCTTAAAAATAATTTTCACAAAGGATCATTTTCAATTTCCTAATAACTATTAAAGGGTGAAAAAAGACCTCCTCATGGTCTCCTTCATTACCTGGGCACTCTGATATATTCTTCTGTCCCCGGCAGACCCAGCTGTCCATCAGTATCAAGTCCCCAAGCATACACTTGGCCCTTATCATTCAGTGCGAGTGTATGCGCTTCTCCACATGAAACAGCTACAATGTTTTGGGCATCCAAGGCAACAACCTGCTCTACAGAAACCAAAACAGGCAGAAATTATGTTCTAGTTTTACACTTTTGATGAGGATAAATAAAATCACCAAATATATTCATTGTGCAGAAGTTTATATAAGATTAATTGTTCTTAAGACATCTTATAAGAAATTCCAGTCATTTTGAAGATATAAAAAGAAACCATAACATGTTTTTTCTTTCTTACCTATAACATTGTCTTTTTTCACTAATGATACAACACATGTTAATATTTAGAAAATTCATTTATTTGGGTCCTGTTTATACTTCTGCCAAGACAAATTTAATTATTATATTTCAATAATGCTCTGTCTTCATTAAAGCCATTGGTGCCTGGAATAAACAGCATATTTTAATCTCCAAAGATGTTTAAATTTATTTCATAACAAAAATGTAGGGTCAGTCATATAATAATCATGATATCTGTAATAAGGGAGTTAAGTATTATTTTTCCATAAAAGAAATACAAATAGCTCCCTGATTACTGAACTTGTAGGTCGTTTTCTTATTCTCAAAGGTCTTTAGGTAGTACTCTGTGTGGGTTTGTATGTGTGTGTGTGTCTGTCTGTCTGTCTCCAAGGAAAACTCTTCATTCTCCACCTGTTCAGGGTACCAATTCACTTAGACTGATAAACGTGTTCTAACTGTGGAACAGAGATGTCAACGTACAAGTTCATCTGATACACACTGGCAGCAAAAATACTTTTCTCATAAGCTTTCCCTAAGCTTTACTGACTAAGCACATACAAATGAACAGAGGTTGCACAGCTGCCAGTGACAAGGAAGAGATTGGCTGAAGTCAATGGACATACTTAATAAACTCCAAACAGAGGAAAACCTAGGTAAAGTTATGCACTGTGATATAAGGTAAATATAATTCAAAACCAAAAAGATCTGCACAATACCTATATATCTGAGTCAACATACAAGAAAAGCAAAACTACCTAAGCACAGTACCTGGCACATAGTGGGAGCTTAATAATTGTTGACTAATATAAAAGATCAAGAATAAAACTTACCATGTTTTTCCTATTTTGTAATATTGACAAGAAACAGGAAATATACATCACCTGATTTGTTCTTTTAAAAAAATATTTTCCCCAGTTATGTGTAAAAATTTTTAACATTCTTTTTTTTTTAAGTTTTGAGTTCCAAAATTTATCCCTCTTCTCCCTTTCTGAGATGCTAAGCAATATGATATAGGTTACACATGTACAATCCTGTAAAACATTTCCACATTAGTCATTTTGTGGAAGAAAACTCAAAGAAAAAAAAATGAAAATGAAAAACAGTATTCTTTGATTTGTATTCAGAAACCCTCAGTTCTTTCTCTGGAAGCAGATATCATTTTTTGTCATGAGTCCTTTGAGATGATCTTGGATCATTGTATCCCTGAGATAGCTAAGTCATTCACAGTTGATCTTCATAGAATATTGCTGTTATTGTGTACAACTTTCTGCTTATTTCACTTTGGAGCAGTTCATGTAAGTCTTTCCAAGTTTTTCTGAAACCATCCTAATTGTCATTTCATTACAATCATATGCCAAAATTCGTTCAGTTATTCCCCAATTGATCAGCATTCCCTCAATTTCCAATTCTTAGCCATCATATTTTTGAACAAATAGGCTCTTTTCCCATTCTTTGATCTCTTTGGGATACAGACCTAGTATTGGTATTGCTGGATCAAAAGCTATGCATAGTTTGACAGCCTTTTGGCATAGTTCCAAACTGCTCTCCAGAATGGTTCTATCAGTTCACAATTCTACCAACAATGCATTAGTGTCCCAATTTTCCCATATCCCCTCCAATATTTATCATTTCCCTTTTCTGTTATCTAGCCATTGATCTGTCCTTCAATAACAGGTTCCAAATGGAATGAGAGTATGAAATAGACATTAAGAAATTTTTAGCAAAATGCAAGTCAAGTGACCATTTGCAGAACAAATATATTTATTCAAGTAAATCAAATTATTCCGCCACCATTCTATAAGCACTGAGAAAAAATTGACTCAGCTTCAATTTTTTTAAAAAATGTTTGCTCAGAACAGATGACCTAACTATAAAAACTGCAGGTTTTAAATTTTAAGTAGTATTCAAATGAAAATGCTAGCATACATTTCATGACTTTATTATATATCCATGAAGCAGAAGGAAGAGTTCAAATGTGAATCAGAATATAATTCTTATAACTGAAGGCATAATTCAGCTTACAAATCAACTAATTTCACGAAAGGCATACTTTGTAAGAATAAATTGTTTTCTCTCACAGGACAAGAGATATGATCCTGGGCAAGTCACTTAACCCTGTCTGCCTCAGTTTTCTCATCTGTAAAATAAGTTGGAAAAATAAATGGCAAACCACTCCAATATCTTTACCAAGAAAACCCCAAATGGGGTCACAAAAAGTGACACAATTAAAATGGCTGAACAACTTTATACAAAAATTTCAACTAGTATATACATTTATTTTTATCATTAGCATGCTTAATCTTCTAACATTAAAAGCAGGATACTTAATTGCAAAATATGACCAAGTTATGTTTATGAATTAAATTTAACATGGTCCCACTAACCAGAATCTAGCTCCTTCTGCCAATCCAAATATTTATCTTTACATATGAGTCATAAATACAAGAAAAAAAGGGCATGCTTAAAATCCATAGAGTTGTGCTTATTCCCTAGTATTTTAAGAACAAAGAATATTAAAATTCTATGTATTAAATAAGGAAATATTAACTTACAGAAGCTGGTCTACCAAGCATACAAAAATCTTAACTCAGAATGTATCTTGAAATTGTACTTCAAGTACATGAACATATTTTCCCAGTTTATGTCCTATTTAGTCAGATGTTAACAGTACAAAGTCACAAGCCTACAAATGGAGCATCTGGCTGGCCAAATGTGGATATATCCTCAAAGAGAATTCTAGTATATTAAAATATACTCGAACTGCCATGTACAAAAGGAAAAATCGTTAAGGAAAGCCTTTCATGACTGGTGTGTGTATATTTTAAAATTTGTTTTTCTTGGCAGAACAACTGCTGCTGCTGTATGTCCTTTCTTCTTGAAGAGGACCATGACATCAGGGAAGTGATGCCATAACATACAAGTGAACTGGATTTAAATTGAGGGAGAGTCGTGCAAAGTCACCAATCTCACTTTCTCCTCCCAAGACATTTGGATCTAGTGGCCAGATATGGATCAGGACTACTGGAGATGGCCTTGGACCCAATGGCAGACCTTGACCTTTTCAAGCTAAGATCTTTACCAGGTCTCAGTTTGACTGAGGCACCACACATTCAATGATTAAGGCTTAATAAAAAATGAGGCAAAGAATGGCCTCTTTTAAAAAAGAAATAGACCTGGGAGGTGAAGACTCTCAGAGTTCCTGGCCAAAAATAGTCCAGACATGAGGTAATGAGGGCCAGTATCAGACAGGTGTCTAAGGAGAAGACACATAAATGAGAGATGTTACAAGTGTAACATGGACAGGACTTATGACAGAATACAAAGTAGAGATAAAAGAATGGCTCAGGCTCCCGTCCAATTCTAATTGGTTCTTTTCTCCCTCTGTTGTTCTGATGACTTAATGGAGTCTCCAAAAGTTAAAAAAAAATGTAGTTAATGCTTGTGTTGGACTCATCAAGTTTTAAAATCTCAACCTGTGATGATATACACTAATAAATTTCCTCTTCAAAGGAATAAAAGAAAAGGAAATAAGTATTCCAGCAAATGCATAAAAAAGACAGGATTCAGCCATATTCTCAGAGTTAAATGACTAACAAGGTTAACCAGAGTTAGCAAAAGCCAGACAGCTCAGTGGCTTAGAGAATGACCCTGTCAACAGGACGGTTTGGGTTCTTAAAAGTACAGCTTCCGGGGCGGATTCAAGATGACAGAGTAGAAACAGGACTTCCACGGGGCTCCGGATTCCACCTCCCCCAATTCATGTAAAAGGGGACTCTGAACAGACAGAGCCCACAAAATGACACAGAGGAGCTAACTTCCCACTGAGGACAGCCCAGCAGGCCAGCAGGAAGTGGCCAGCACAGGGCTCTGGGTGCTGACCCCAGCCCCTGCAAGCCAGAGGTTTTAGCCTCAGGGTGGTCTGACCAGCCACCAGCTGGAGTGACTTCAGATCACCAGCAGCTATGGCGGTTTGCAGGATTATCAACCCATAGATGCTAAGGACAAAGTGAGAGGTCAGTGCAGTATGGACTTTGGGATCCAGTAGTTGGGAGTGCAGTCGGCCTTTGCCCCAGGGAGAGAAGCAAGTGAGGCACAGCAGCTGTGCAGCCACAGGGCAGCTTCAACTCCTGGTCTGAAGATTGTAGGGGGACCAAGTGACCAGTCTGAGGGGTAATCACTCTTGCTTTAACCTGCGTGGATCTGGATTGCTGTCTAGGGTGGAGGTCCTGGAGTATGTGACCAGCTTGCCAGAACATGTGGAGGCTTCAGAGAGTACACCCAACTAATACCTTCGGCAGCTGAGAAAACCCCAGTGATTGGGATGAAGCTCCCCTGTCTGGCAGCAGGGTCCTTTTGTGGCAAAAAGCCCGAAAGTCAAGTAATTGAGTGGCAACATAAGTAAATGAGGGAAGCAAAGCAAACAGAGAAATCCAACATTAGACTCTCATTTTGGGGTCAAAAAGATCAAAGCATGGAATAGGAGGAAGACAGTGAAGTGAGAACCTGCATCAAAAGCTTCAAAGAAAAATACAATCTGGTTACAAGCCATAGAGGAGCTTAAGAAGGATTGTGAAAACCAAATAAAAGAAGTGGAGGAAAAATTGGGAAGAGAAATGAGAACGAAGCAAAAAAATTATGAAATGAGAGTCAACAACCTGACTGAAGAAAATAATACATTAAAAAATAGACTAACTCAATGGCAAAAGAGGTTCAAAAAGGCAATGAGGAAAAGAATGCCTTAAAAAGGTGAATTTGCCACATGGAAAAAGAATCTCAAAAGCTCACTGAAGAGAATCATTCCTTCAGGATTAGATTAGAGCAAATGGAAGCTCGTGACTTTATGAGAAATCAAGATACTATTAAAAAGATCCAAACAAATGAAAAAATAGAAGACAATGTGAAATATCTCACTGGGAAAACCACTGACCTGGAAAATAGATGCAGGAGAGATCATTTAAAAATTATTGGACTACCTGAAAGCCATGATCAAAAAAGAACCTAGAAATCATCCTCCAAGAAATTCTCAAGGAAAACTGCCCTGATGTTTTAGAGCCAGAGGGCAAAATAGAGTTTGAAAGAATCTACCAATCACCTCCTGAAAAAGATCCCAAAAAGAAAACTCCTAGATATTATAGCCAGGTTCTGAAATTCCCAGATCAAGTAGAAAATATTACAAGTAGCCAGGAAGAAACAATTCTACACCGAGGGATCAAAGGGCTTGGAATATGATATTCCAGAGGCCAAAGGAGCTGGGATTAAAACCAAGAATCACCTACCCAGCAAAACTGAGTATCATATTTCATGGGAAAATATGGTCATTCAGTGGAATAGAGGACTTTCAAGCATTCTTGTTGAAAAACACAGATTTGAATAGAAAATCTGACATTCAGATACAAGAAGCAAGAGAAGCATGAGAAGGTAAACAGGGAAAAGAAATCATAAGGAATTTATCTAAGTTGAACTATTTACATTCCTACATGGAAAAACAATAATTGTAAAACTTATGAAACTTTTCTCAGTATGAGAATAGTTGAAGGGAATAGAAATGTGTGTGTGTGTGTGTGTGTGTGTGTATGTATACACATACATATATATGTCTATATAGGAGGGTATATGGGCATATGAATACATATGTGAATGTGTGTATATCTGTGTACAGGTATACACAGACAGAGGGCACAGGACCAACTGAATAGGAAGGGATGGCACTTAAAAGGTGAAACTGAGAGGTGAGAGAAGAATATAATGAGAGGAGATAGGAAGAGACAGAATGGGGTAAACTATCTCATATAGAAGAAGCAAGGGAAAATGGTTACAATGGAGGGGAAGAACAGGAAGACAAAAGGGAATGGGTCGACCTTATTCTCATTGAATATGGCTTAGGGAGGGAATGACATACACATTAAATAGAGTATCTCACCCTACAGGAGAGTAGGGGGGAAGGGGATAAGAGGGGAGATGATGGAAGATGGGGCAGGCTGGTGGGGAGGGCAGTTGGAAGCACCCACTTTTGAAAAGGGACAGGATCAAAGCAGAGAATAGAACAAGTGGGAGGTAGGATACGAGGGAGAGAAATATAGTCAGTCTTTTACAATATATCCACTATGGAAATGTTTTGCATTGCTACACATGTACAACCTATACTGAATTGCTTATCTTCCCAGTAAGGGTGGGAATGGAAAGGAAGGGAATGAATCTGGAACTCAAAGTTTTAAAATCAAATGTATATTCTATTATTAATAGTATCTTACATGTAACTGGGAAATAAGCTATACAAGCACTGGGGCATATAGATCCACTGTGCCTTACTGGAAAATCAGAGGAGGTATGGGAGAAGATATGGGAGAGAATAGATTGGTGGAGGGGATATCCAGTGGGATTACTATTTTGGGGTGGTGGGTAGAGGGAAAATGGGGAGAAAATTTGTAACTCAAAATCTTGTGGAAATGAATGATGTAAACTAAAAGTTATTAAAGCATTTGATAAAAAAAAAAAGAAAAGAAAAAAAGGGGTGGCTGGGTGGTGCAGTAAGAGCGCCAGCCCCAGAGTCAGGATGACCTGGGATCAGTTCCGCCTCAGAAAATGAGCACCCACACATAAATAATGACTGGCCTTGTAAACTTGAGCAAGTTACTTAACCTCATTTGATTTGATTTGATTTGAAAGAAAAAAAAGAGCAGCTTCCATTTCTACAGCACTCCAAGTTTGACAAGCACCTTCCTCACATTATCTTTGTAAGATAAGGAGGAAGGACAAATTTTAGTCACCAGATCTTATAGGCTCAGAGTTGAACAAACTTGCTTAGGCTCACACACCTAATAACTGGAAAAATAAAGTATCCTCTCTCCAAGTGTCAGACTCTCTCCAGGCACTTAGTCTCAGAATCAGAGAACATGCCCTGAAGAACTGAACATTTTCTGCTCTAACACTCCAGCCAAGACCTTCACTGTCCTGTCCCACCCCCAACTGGTGGGGGTGGCCAATCATATCTAAGACACAGTCATGCTTCACCCCACCCCCCATCACATTACAAGCCTGAGTACCCTCATTAGCCCCTACACATCTCACTGCTGTTTTCCAATTCTAGAATCATAATCAAATCAACACGACCATGGCTAATGAGAAAGGTCTGCTGATCTACTCCCCATCACCATTTCTGTTGTTTGGTCCATTCAGTTGTCTGCCTCTCTGTGACCCTATTTGGAGTTTCCTTGGCAAAGATCCTAGAGTAGCCTGCCATCACCAGACTATCCCAGTAACTTTCCAAACCAAAATACCCATCCCTTGCCACCACTCCCTTATGTATGTTGTCTTCCCTTATTAAAATGTAAGCTTCTAGAGGGCAGAGACTAGTTTTACTTTTGAATTTGTATTCTTAGCACTTAGCCTGGCACATTGCAAATGCTGAATAAATAAATGCTTATTCATTCATTCATTCATTCCACAGTCAAATATGACAATTGTCCAAATGACTAATTCTGTAACATCTCAATTTACTCAACTATCAGATTGCCATAAACCAACCCTCAGAAATAGCCTTCACCTGAAGCATCAATGAGAAATGCCAAAAATGAGAAGATGCAACATTACTGGTCAATTTACTAACCCACAAGGTGTGATTTCACTAGCTAGTAAGGACTATAAAATCCAAGGGGGGAAAGAGAAGAAATGAGAGAAAAAGAGAAGGGACCACAAAAAAAAAGAAGGAAAGAAGAACAGAGCGGCAGGTGAAAATACAAAGTATCCATGAAGCAGACCCATGGAGAGCAAAGAAATGAAAAGAATAACAAGTGGGAAGGAGTCTGAGAGACAGTGGTACCAGAGCAAACAACTCTGACCAAATCAACAGGATCTTTCAATGACAACATTAAAGATGAACCAATGAAAATAATCCATAAGACTGAAAACATTTAGTTGAGGGATAAATTTTCCTACATGCTAATATCTGCTAAATAATGGCAAATAGATTTCTACAGTACTGAAGAGAACCAAAAAACACTGATATAGTCATCCCATTACAGGTGGTACAGTGGAGTAAGCAGACTGCTAAATTTGGAAGTAGGAAAACCTGAACTCCAATTTTGTCTCAGAAACATCCTAGACGTCTTAAAATCACTTAACCCCTCTCAGTTTCTGTGTCTTTATTTGCAAAATGAGCATAACAATAGCACTCTACCTCACAGGTGTCTGTGAAGAGCAAATGAAATATTTTATATAAAATGTTTTAGAAAACTTAAAGCATTACATAAATGTTTAAATTATTTAGATCATTAATATTCATGATGATTTTGAGACACCAAGAAAATTTATTCAATTAGTATACCACTTGCAAAAGCTAAAAAATAGATTTCACATTGAAAGATTTCTATCAAAATCTGTTAAAACAAAGCATTGGCACATAAAGGAATTTTTTTTTCCTGAATAACATTATTATTGATAATACCTTAACAACTTAATGAATCCACAGCTTCAACAATGTGGATATGCTCATCTGGATCACTTCTTATTCTTGTTCTCCCCTGAAGCCAGACCCAAACAACTGAAGGTCTCTCAAGACTCCATAGGTATCAAGGCTACCACTTCTCATGGCTCATGCTACATGATGGCCCACCTCTTTTTAGTATTCTATTATACTTTTTATAATATATTTTACAATATAACATTTAATTTATATGTAATGACTAGTTTATTATTAATCTTTTCATATTATAGGGATTGTGTTTTACAGAAGGAGAATCCTCTAGACCAATATACCCCAGCTATTACCTAGGCCTTCCAGATAACTACAAGCTTATTATACAGGATAAATTATTCTACATTGGTTACGTAAGTGAAAAGCCTGCCTTTCCTGTGACTGCTGTTGAATTTAAGTCACTAAATAATTATCTAAAAAAGAAAAAGATGATACTGCAGAACGCTCAGAACAACTGCAATGTTGCCTACACAAGAGTAATATTATATAAGGGCAGCTAGGTGGTGCTGCAGTGGATAGCGTACTAGCCTGGAGTCAGGAAGATTCACCTTCCCGTGTTCAAATCTGGTCTCAAGACACTTACTAGCTGGCCAAATCCCTCAACCCTGCTGGCCTCAGTGTCATCATCTGTAAATCTGAGTTGAAGAAGGAAATGGCAAACCACTCCAGTACCTCTGCCAAGAAAACCCCAAATAGGGCCATGAAGAGTCAGACACCACTGAAAAATGACTGAACCACATCACAAAAAGTTCCACTTCCACCAAACAGAAACCAAATCCACAAAATAAATTGGTTTCAAATATGCACTTTCTGGAGTACCGAAAAGATACTGGTTACTCCAACAAAATAAATATAAGAGGGAAAAAAAGGCAAAAAGAGCCAAGAAGTCATAGGAGCTAAGGCACTTTTTATTCTACTTCCAGGAAATATAGGAAGTTCCCCTCCTGGTTGTCCCAATTACCCCACGCCCTCAAATGATACAAGCAGTTTGTCCTTTATAACTCAACAGATGTTCTTGAAGAGTTGCAGTAGCTAAAAAAAAAAAAAATCACGCAGAATAACCTGGTCCTGAGCCTCTCCAAACTTAGTGGGGCTAGTTCTCTATCAGTAGGCAAACAATCTATCAGCTACTGGATCCTGAAAGACAAAAATAAAAGTCTCTGACATCAAGTAGCTTATGTTCTACTGAGGGAAAACAAGTATATACCTAAGTCAACACAAAATATATAAAAGTGGGGGAGGGGGGGGTGGCTGGGAAAGGGCTTGAGCTGAAGCCTTGAATGGAGCTAGGTATTCCAGAGTTTGTAGAGAGAACATTCCACCAGTTACAAGAATTATTTTGGAAATGTTGAGTGTGAAATGCCCAGGGGGAATTCAGGTAGATGTCCAGGAGGCAGTTGGTGCAGCAGGAGTTCAAGAAAGAAGGCAGCTGGATATGTAGATTTGGTCCACAGTCCTGGCATAACCTGCCAGAATCTGCACTCTCCTGATACAGCCTTTGTTTCCCCAGTCAGCTCTGGGGAATGATGAGGCACTGATGACAGAACTGAATCCTCCTCTAATGTACTAACAGGAATCAGATCTGTCCTTCTGTTCTCCATGTACTTTTCCTATATGTTCTACTTCAAGCTTATCCTGGTTTTTCTTATCTATTCCTATCTACTGAAACTCTAATACAGAGAAAAGTAACTTTTCTCCCTTAGGATTCTGGTTCACTATTGTATTACTTCACTTGACCTCAGGGCCAGACCCTGCAAGTTCATGTGACCTGCTTGCCCTACTTTAATTTTGTCTCTTTTCCCACCTGTCCTTTAGGTGTAAAAGGATTCCAAACCTCCTCCATTTCTCTCTTTCCATGTTCCTGGAGAAAAGTGCTTTTCTGAAGGCTCTCTTCTCTTTTCACCTTCCACTTGCTCCCTAGTGGAGCAGAAGCAAAAAATGAATGACCACAGTCATTCTGCAGATGTCCGAGACATGTTGGCTCCCTCCGCTGCCCAACAGTACCTGATGATTCACCAGTGAGCCAGCCTGTTGATTCTGGAGCTTGACAGTCATGCTGCTTCTCTGGAAAGCCTCCTCACTGCACAACAGAGACAAAGGGACTTCCAGGGCTAAATTTAGAAGCAACAGCAACATTGATCTCTTCCAAAGAAAATTTGTGAAGACAAGTACAATCTGCCCACTGTTAAAGCCACCCTCTTGCTGCCCCATTTTTGTATCCCTAGAACCTAGGAAAGATACTTGATACCCAGTAGGTCTTTATTAAAACCTGAATGGAACTGAGAGAGAAAACGATGAAATGAGACAGCTCTTGCTTTATGTAAGTTCACATTATGCAAGTTCTACTTTATGTAAAAAAATCTGGAAGAAATCCACTTCCAAAAAAATTACAATTCTTTACACAAAGCAGATGCTATATAAGACACAGTAGGTATGGTGCAGGTAGTATGATGCAGGCAACATAAATGGTAGTGAAAAGCAAGGAAGTAATCTCTATGTCAATTCCCAGTGAGTGATACTGTGTCTCTCTCTATGTTCAACAGTGATCCTTATATTTTCCCCACGGCTGGCAGCAAACATGCTCTCAAGGGGAAAAGTGAACCATCCCAAAAACATAAGCCAACAGATTTGGAAATGAAAATTAAAATCAGAAAATATGAAGGACAAAAACTGACATGGAAAGCACATGAATTTAGGCTTGTGGAGTCAACTACAAACACCATAGTAAAGGATGATGCCCAATTTATAAAGGTGCATGCAAAAGGCAGGGCTTCTATGAAGTCAACTTATCTTTCAAAGCAAAGAGAAGGTGCTATTCTAGAGATGGAGAAACTATTAACTATGTGGACAGAAGACCAGGCTCAAAGCCTCTTGGAAGACTTAAATGTAAAGTAGCCTAAAGGAACACAGGTATTTACAACAAACAGCACTTGGTTTGCATGATTTTAAAACTGTGCAACCTTTCATAATGTGTAAGTATCAAGAGAGGCTACTAGTGCAGATACTGAAACAACAAAGAAGTTCCTGAGTTCCTGCAAAAAATAACAGATGAAGGTCCTTTATTTGCTGAAGCAAATCTTTAATGTAAACAAAATCAGCCTATTTTACCAAAAAATGCCATCTTGAAGCTGTAACTTGGTGGAGCAAAAAACCATGCCAGAGCATAAAGCTTCAAAAAAAATGTTATTCTTCTGCTGTGTAGGGAATGCTTCTGGGACCTGCAAATTACAACTTGCTCTTATACATTACTTGAAAAATCCCAGAGCACTAAAAAGAATCTGCAAGGCACTACTACCTGTGCATTATTTCACTAAACCTAAGGCAGAATTATCATTTTGAATATCAGTTTATGCACTGCTGCATTCCAGACCTTTTGTAATAATAATGGAAATCCTTTAAAGGATTATGGATAATGCCCCAGGTCACCCTCCCTATCTAGATGGTTTTAATGAAACTGTACAAGTGGTCTGTTTTGTAGTTCAATTGTGTGTCTGACTCTTTATGGCTGTGAGGGGACTTGTTGGTGAAGATACTGGGCTGGTTTACATTTTCTTCTCCAGTGGTCTACCTTCCCCCAAATACTACTTCATTACTACAACCTGTGGATCAGGGAGTTACTGTAAATTTACATGCTACATTTGCCCAGGCAATTTCAGTTTCAGACATAGATAAGGACTTGATGTTAAGAGATATTTGGAAATCCTATATTTACCATGTAATCTGAAATATTGCTAAGGCATGGGAAGACGGAAATTTTGGAAAAAAGTTTGCCCTCAGTTTGTTCCAACTTTTGTTGATTTGACGAAGATGAAACATTCAAAGAAGTAACAAGATTGTAAAATTAACACAAAAACTAGAGCTAGAAGTGAATGAGGGGGCGGAGCAGAAACAGCTCATCCAAGCCACTCTGCCCCCAGATTCCCCCCAAACTACGTAAAAGGGGACTCTGAACAACTTCTGGAGCCCCAGCACCCACAGAACGACAAAGAGAAGCTAACCTCCCGCTGAGGACAGCCCAGCAGCTCTGCAGGAAGGACCAGCGCAGCGGTCTGGGAGCCAGCAGCACTCAACGCGGAAGCGTTGAGGAAGCGGAGCCGAGCGGAGCCCAGGTCTGCCTGAGCCGAGGTTTTAGCCCCAGGGCGGCAGGGCCAGCAGCCGGCTGGAGGAACCCCAGAACACCAGCAGCTGTGGCGACTCCAGAATTATCAACATAGACATGCCTAGGACAAAGTAAGAGGTTAGTGTCCTATGGACTTTGGGACCTGTTTTGGGGGAATGCGTCAGCTCCCTCCCCTGGGGGCTAGAAGCCGCTGAGGACAAACGCCATTTTGTAGTTTTCAGAGGCAGCTCCCGCTCCCAGCCTGCAAATTTGTAGGGAGATCCAGCAATCAGTCTTGGGGGGTAATCATCTTGCTTTAACCTCCCTGGATCTGGATTGTGATCTAGGGTGGAAGTCGTGGGTGGGTTTACAGCTTGCCAGAAACGGAAGTTGCCCCCCACACGTTCGGGACGAAAATTCCTCTATCTGGCCTTAAAGCCATAGTGTGGCAACAAGCCCAAAAGTCAAGCAATTAAGTGGCAACATGCCAAGGCAAAGGGAAACAGAAAAATGCAACCCTAGACTCCTATTTTGGGGGCATAGAGCGGGAAAAGGACTGTGAGGTCAGAAGTCCTGCTCCAAAAGCCCCAGGGGAAAACATGAGCGGGTTGCAGGCCATAGAGGACCTTAAGAAGGACTTTAAAAATCAAATAAGAGAAGTGGAGGAAAAATTGGAAAGAGAAATGAGAAGGATGCAGGAAAAGTATGAAATGAGGGTCAACAGCCTGACTGAGGAAAACAACACCTTAAAAAATAGACTAACTCAAATGGCAAAGGAGGCCCAAAAGGGCAATGAGGAGAAGAATGCCTTAAAAAGTCGAATTTGCCAGATGGAAAAAGAATCTCAAAAGTTCACTGAGGAGATTCATTCCTTCAGAGTTAGACTGGAGCAAATGGAAGCTAATGACTTTATGAGAAATCAAGATGCTGTTAAGCAGATCCAAACAAATGAAAGATTAGAAGGCAATGTGAAATATCTCATGGGAAAAACCACTGACCTGGAAAATAGATCCAGGAGAGACAATTTAAAAATTATTGGACTACCTGAAAGCCATGATCAAAGAAAGGACCTAGAAATCACCCTTCAAGAAATTCTCAAGGAAAACTGCCCTGATGTTTTAGATCCAGAGGGCAAAATAGAGGTTGAAAGAATCCACCAATCACCTCCTGAAAAAGATCCCAAAAAGAAAACTCCCAGGAATATTATAGCCAGGTTCCAGAATCCCAGATCAAGGAGAAAATACTACAAGCAGCCAGGAAGAAACAATTTCAATATTGTGGAAACACAATCAGAATAGCCCAGGACCTGGCAGCTTCTACACTGAGGGATCGAAGGGCATGGAATATGATATTCCAGAGGGCAAAAGAACTGGGAATGAACCCAAGGGTCACCTACCCAGCAAAACTGAGTATTTTGTTTCAGGGGAAAATATGGTCATTCAGTGGAATAGAGGACTTTCAAGCATTCTTGAGGAAAAAACCAGAATTGAATAGAAAATTTGACACCCAGACACAAGAAGCAAGAGATGCTTGAGAAGCTAAACAGGGAAAAGAAATCATAAGGAACTTATCAAAGTTGAACTATTTACATTCCTATATGGAAAAGCAATAACTGTGACAATGCTAGTGCCAGTAGGACAGAGGATCACTGAAAGCCTGTCAGTAGGTACCAGGTCATCAATCCTAGCTCATCTGAATAATGCATGTATTTAGGAAATGAAGACAGCCTAAATATGCAGTACCCAGTGGAGAAACAATTAATGACAAAATCTTGGCTATCACTGCTATTTCCTGGATCAGTGGATTATTTGTTTTGCCCCTCATGTCCAAACATGACAAATGATTTGGAGAGTATAATGAAAGATGAGAAATGAGATAGAAGGTGAGTGAGCAAGAAGGCCAACTTATCCTCTAAACATGTTTTGGCATATTACAAACACATGAATCCCCAACAGTCCAAGAACTAAGTTAGGAGCCCCAGAGGGAGCCTTGAAGATGAGAAGAGCCTCTAAGGCATAAAGCCCAAGATCTAGGGCTTCCCCTCAGGTTCCGTTACACTAAATCCAGCACTGTTCCAAGTATATTACACTGCTGCACAACACCCAGAGACTCTGAGACTTGTAAAAGAAAAAAACACCATCACTAATAATGTTCTATTTTTTGTATACAAAAATGATGCTCCTGACCTATAATAATAGGCCAAAGAGTAGCTTATAAAAATTGTTATCCCGTTCAAAACTATAATAGAGGTGTTTGGGAAGCAATCCACATATTATGCTACTATTTCTATCCTTTTATCTGTAGGTGTCAAAGGCTTGTAAAAGCACTAAAGGAGGCTTACAACAGCCTTGTAAGATGAGGCTTGTATTGCTATTCCTATTTTAGATGGCACAGAAAAAAAAAAAGGAACATCTCTGAAACAACTCAGTGAGTCACGGGGGAAAACAGAGTTTCTGATTCATAGTTCCATGCACCAAAAGACTTTTTTTAAAGGTTTCAAGAAAAGAAGACAACAGTAAATAAGAGACCTATTTCTCCTTAAAGTTCTAAAATCTACACAAAAAATCTATTCAAAATCTTGTGGTTAATATAGCAAATTTCTAGTGGCCCAGAATCCAAAGAAAGTTCATGTTACTATATTTTAAAGGTTGTGTTTTAAAGATGCTATATATTTAATTTTTATGAAAAAGAAACATTCTAAGTAAACAAAATGTCAGGTATTCACAAAAATTACGTTTTGTGATCAGAATTCAATACAGATTCAGTACAATATCTTAAACGTTCATTAAAAATAAAGTCCTCATTTATATTATCTTAAGTGATAAACAACTTACAAGGTTTACCACATGATTTCAGCACAAGAATATTTTGTATTCACTAATTGTCTCGTGAAGTTTAGTTATTCTCACTATGCTATAAACACAGCTTATATCAAATTTGAATCAAACTTTTTGTTCTGTGAAGTTTGGATTCAGTCAAAGGGCTGTACCTGAGGACCTAGAGTGCCAATGTGGCCTCTAGGCCAAAGATTCCCCACCGCTGGTATAAGCTCTTTATGGGCAGGGGCCATAAATCAGACTTCCCTGAAACTGCCCTCTTGTACAGCACTAGATATATAAACATTTGGTTTCTTATTCTTTCTAGAAGTAAAATACCACTAACCTTCATGGTTTAGATTGTACCTACTACTTTTAACATTATTTCTATAGTAATCAACATTCCAAATCTCAAAGTATTTATAAATATGAACTAGACCACAACCGTTTTTTGGGTAAGCTGTAGTCTGCTTACCAGAAGGTACTACTATTATGAATGATCCAGGTCAAGAATAAAAACTTCTTAGTTCAAAGAAGATAGGAAACTGACATGTAAATAATTATATACATTTTTAAATGCTATAAACTTGAAGAGTGTTTGTATGTCTGCCCAAGTCCCAGTTTCTAAACTTTTTAACTGTGTGTGCTGTCATGGACAGGTCACTTCTCTGAGCTTGTTTCCTCATCTATGATGGGGAGGTAGCAATAATTACTTTCCTCCTAGGATAGTTGGAAAGCACAATATAAAGTGAGTTATATATCTCTGCTTCTAAGTTTTTAAAGTATACACACAGGCTAATTAGCTTTTCGTAGCACCCTGCAAGGCAAGTGCTTAACAAAAACTTCCATGATGGCACCAATGAGGCTCCTCATAATGATAATTAATAATAATGACATCTGGTGCTTCAAATGAGGGTCTACTTCAAAACTCAATTATCTGTTCAATTCCACAAGAATTAATCCACATAAAGTGATTCCTAGGAATTTTTTTCATGGTACACTTAGCCTCTTTACTTTTAATAACAGCTGTTGCATTTTAAAAATATACAGAAAACATACAATTCACATTATACAGTCATCCTACTCTATGTAGTTATAAGCATAAACACACATACACAATCTCAATCCAACTAGTAACATAATATCTAACTTAATATTATGAATAATTCACAGCCCAGTAAATCCATTTTGTTGCGTTAGATACAAGAAATTCTGTTGAATTCAAAAAAACCTTAACAGATACTATGCAAAATACCTATTTATTATCAAGATTTGATTATCTTTTAGTGGGGGGTAAGGATTACAAATGTACAGAACTCCCATTATGGAAATTTCCACTATCAATGAAGATCAGCAACTATAACTTAAGTCTTAGGGAGTTACCGGGACATCGGGAGTGCAAATGATTTACTCCATAGAATATGCCACACACAACTTGAAATTAGGTCTTCCTGACCCAAGGTGGCCCCTGTCTACTTGACTAACAGGTCATACTAAATAAAATTATTGTCATTTCTGCATAGAAAACATGCTAACTATTTGAATAGTCTATACAATAAACTCAACAGAATCAGAATCTCAGCATTAGAAGGAACCGCAGAGGTCATCTATTGGGACCTATGCAAACTAACATCTGCTTGAAGAATTACAATATTAAAAAAAACTCACTACTGGAGTAATTTATTCCAGTTTGGGATGGAATTACAGTTTTCCATAATTTTCTGAGTAGAAATCTGCCTCACTGTAACTTCTCTGGTCCTAGTTCTGAAGCTCAGAACTAAGAAGAACAAGTTAAGTTCCTCCTTCACATGACACCCTTCAAATTCTTAACAGCTGTTAAATCACACGCCTACCAAGTCCTCTCTTCTGAAACCATACATTATCAATACCCTCAACCAACCCTTCTAGGACAAAGCTCTCATATTTCTCTTGATATGTGGATCCAAATCACTTTTCTAGTCATTTTATAAATACAAGCTTTTTAATGGGGGAAAAAGATGGGGGAGATAAAAAAAAAAGTTATGGCTATAGGGAAACAATTGAGGCATAAAATCACCTGAAAATTATTTTGCTAGAGATAGGATTGCAGTAGCAGAAGTCACGCATTTTTGCTAACCAACTATAATAACTCTTATTTATATATAGCATTTTAAGGTTTACAAAGTCATTTCCTCCCAACAATACTGTGAAGGAAGTGCAGTAATATTATACCCACTTTACTGATGAGGAAAAGAGGCTCAGAGAAATTAACACCTGTCCAAGACCTCAAGCTGGTGATAGTGTTAGCTCCAGGATTCAAAACCTGGTCTGCTAAGAAATCAAAGCAAAGAAAATTACCTATTTAAGGGGCGGCTGGGTGGTTCAGTGAGTAGAGCGCCAGCCCTGAGTCAGAAGGACCTGACTTCGGATCCGGCCTCAGACACTTAACACACACAAACAACAACAACAACAAAAAAACCTAGCCATGTGACCTTGGGCAAGTTACTTAACCCCAATTGCCCTCCAAAAAAAAAAAGCAAAAAAAATTACCTATTTATACAAAAAATTTGTAGCAGCTCTTTTTGTGATGTCAAAGAATTGGAAACTGAGAGGATGCCAATCAACTGAAGAATGGCTGAACAGGTTGTGGTATATGATTGTGTTGGAATACTATTAAAATGAGAGGGGTGGCTCAGAAAAACCTGGGAAGACCTGTGTGAAGTGACACAAAGTGAAGTGAACAGAACTAAGAAAATAATTTATAAAATAATAATATTGCAAAGACTGATCAACAGTTCCCAAGAACTTGTGATGAAACATATTCTCTTATCTCTAGATAGAGAGCTAATAGACTTGGAGGGCAGAATTAGATTTATTTTATTTTTATTTTTTGGATATATATAACGTAGGAATTTGTTTTGCATAACTATACATTTTCCTAATCTGTTTTGGTTTTCTTGACTTCTCAGTGGATAGGACAAGGGTAAAACAATGGAGAATTCGAACTGAAAATAAAATAAAATTGAATTTTTTTTTAAAAGAAGAAAGGGTTGGGGTGGCTAGGTGGCACAATGAATAGAGCACCAGCCTTGAAGTCAGGAGGACCTGAGTTCAAATCTGACCCCAGACAATTAACACAAAAACTAGCCATCTGTCCTTGGGCAAGTCACTTAACCCCAATTGCCCTCCAAAAAAAAAAAAGAAGAAGAAGAAGAAGAAGGGGTTATATGAGGCCCCTTTTAGTTCCAAATCTAAGATACTATGATTCTAACCTGTTTGGAACAGTAGAAAGAACATTGCATGAGGAGTCCAGAGAACTAGCTTCTAGTTCTAACTAGTATAATATTGGGGAAAATAAACTTTACCTCTGGTGTCCCCAATTTCTCACTTTAAAATGATATTAAGACTAGAAGTGCCCTCTAGCTCTAATTATGAACTTGACTATTCCTGACAATGGTTGGTATCAACATCCTTCTCATCTCCTAATTTGAAATTTGAGTCTTCACTTCTTAACTCAAAACCCTTTAATAACTTCCCACTGCCAACTGAATAAAATCCAGTCCTTGCTGACTTTAGTTTACAAGGATCTTCATTAGCTAGCCCCAATGTACCTTTCCAGTCATTTCACAGTACTCCTTATAATGTATACCATATTCTAGCTAAATTAGACTGCCTACTGTTTCCCAAATATACCCTAATCCTTAATCCTCCCAGCTTTATACATACTATTCCCTCAAAAGAACTCCATTTCCCAATAGACACAATTATACAGCTTCAGGAGTTATGGAACCATATTTCCTTCATCTTTATATCAGTCTGGTTCACAGAGGAAATTCATTAAATATTTTCTAAGTGAACTGTAAGCCATCAATTAACATACAAAATTAAGCTACATATACTGTTTTGTACAACTAGGGACAAAATAAGATAAATTTAGTGACTTAAAATTAGTTTTTACATCTTAAAAAACTTTATTTTGCTGCAATTACTTGTTACGACAATTAACAATAACTTTAATATTGTACCTATGGTATACACTTTATAAATATTATCTCATTTGATCCTCACAACAACCTTGAGAGAAGCTCTTATTATCTTTATTTTATAAATAAGGAAACTGAGGGGCAGCTAGGTGGCGCAGTGAGTAGAGTGTTGGCCCTGGAGTCAGAAGGACCTGAGTTCGGATCCGACCTCAGACACTTAATGCACACACAAACAAAAACCTAGCCGTGTGACCTTGGGCAAGTTACTTAACCCCAATTGCCCTCCAAAAAAAAAGCAAATAAGGAAACTGAGGCAAATAGCAGTTAAGTGACTTCCCTAGGGTCACAAAATTCATAAATGTCAGAGACCAAATGTGAACTCAAGTCGTCCTGACTCCAGGCCCAGTCTTCTGTCTATTGTGCCACCTAGCTACCCCTAGGTTTTACTCAATTTGGCATTAACTTCACAAGATTTTGAAATACATTCTTTAATTCTTCGTTAAAGAACGTTAAGGGATCTCCTGAACTTGTCTTTTTGAGTTGCCCTATTTTCCAGAAACACAGGACCTAGAGAATGCAAGAGGCCCTGAATGAGTCAAGGACAAAGTCCCACTCTGAGCTGACATAAGGTGCTGTTTGCATCCCAAACCGGACTCCCTGCGTGTCCCTGGGAGTCAAGAGAGGCTCCAGTCAGTCTGTGCTGGGCTGAGAAACTGCTTGTGCAGCTGGGACCCTTGTAGATAAGCAGACCATCCTATCTTTCATAGTCTAGCAGTTCCCAAGGGAAAAGAATCCAGCTTTTGCCATTGCCTTGCTCCTCCCCTTCAGGACCGGTTTTGACCCTTTCCCAATCTTTACTGCACCTTTCCCCCTCCATGCCCCATCAGGTAGAGATCTCTGGTACCTCCTCTTCCTTTTGTCCCTCTGTTATAAAAATGTAAACTTCTGTATGCATTATGAAGTCTTTGGGTTTCATACACATGTTCATTTCTCTTATAATAAACCTATTTTTCACATAAGTTTCATCAAGCTGTGATTGCCTGTTCACGCCTTCAACATGAAACCATACTTAATACTGGATATTAAGCATACGTTTAACAAACATTTCATTTTTTCCAAGTCTAGCCTCAATTTTTAGCCCATAGGTTTTAAAGGGATTTAACTGAGATGAATTCCCAGGCCATTTGAAAGCACGTTTATCACCATCTCTTCATTAAATTTCTGTTCTTCTGTGCTTGGTGACATGTTCTAATATTGTGCTGCAATATTCTATTTCTCTTTGGAGAATTTTTGTGATTCTGAAACAATTTTGTTTTCTGGATTTATTATTTCCTCAATGGGGCCAACATTTCCAGACCTCTGGAAGTAAAAATATTCCCCAAATATTTTTTGATGAACATTTTACACTGTGATGAAGAACCCTGGATATTACCAGCTCATCTGAATCTTTTCTGACAATGTTTCCAGTATGGCCTTGAAATAAAAAGTACTTAATCAATAAAAATTACCATTGCCCAATCTTAAGTACTCCAGTATTTGTCTTGTCTCACCAATGACAAGTGTTTTACCTTCACAACAATGGTTAGTAGTTGTTTTTCCATCTCACAGAAGCCCACATCCCACTGACAGGACTCAACAATAACCCCTCCAATTTCCAGGTCCCTTTTAGAAGTCTTTGCTTCTTTTCTAAGGATTTATTAGGCTCTTATATAACAACAATTTATCAGTTCTTACCTCTGCTTTTAGTTTTCATCTACACTTGATTGTGCATTGTGGTATGACTGATTCTGTTTCATTGTGTGCTTGCATGATCCTTAAAACAACTGAATCTTCCAAACCAATAGCTATTACAATACCTCAGTCATTAGTAGCTCCATAAGAGTTACAACTTTTGTGTGTTTCATCTACATAATACACACTCTTCTAAGCCACAAAATTTTAAGTACAACAAAAGAGAACAAAGAAACAACATAGCTACATTTTCTAAATTAGAAAACAACGAACCATCTTATGAAACCAAAGACGTCTGACACAAAATCCAACACTCAAGTGACAAAGTAACTGAAGGTGAGGAAAGCAGCTCAGCCTGGTTTCATCTGGTCAAGGTCAAACCTTCTGTGCAGTGAAAAGTAGAAGCACAATGCACGACCCCTACAGTCACAAAATTAAATCATATCAAATTGCTTGTCCCAAGTAATCTGTACACACCACTGCATATAAAAACCACTGGGAATTACTTCATATGATTTGCTCTTGGTAGTTCTGATAAAATTAAAAACTGATTCCAATTGCAGAACAGTAATGATACCCAGAAAAATCATAAAATCTAGCCATGTACAATACAAAAAATGAGTGAAATGATTTATTAACTAGTTTAGCTATTTAAAAGCTCCAATATGTACAAAATGCCATCCAATATCTTTGGAATAAGCCATGTCAAAGAGAAGTAAGCAGCAGGGTCACATAACAAATGTTTACCATGTCAGAAATGGAAAAAAGAGTGAATATGAAAATAAAAATGATTGACCAAATGATCATTTTAGTAACTTCCAGAATTTTCTTCATATACTCATATACTATACAGGTTTTTATTTTGAACCTGCATGATACTATAAAAATTCTATATGGAATCAGATTTCTTTAATGCTCATTTTTAAAAAGATTTTAATTTGGATTTTTAAAAATCCAAAATAAAGTCTCTACAGGAAGTTTCCCTCATTAACATACTTATATTTTTCAAACTATATCCACATCCCTAACACTACTATATTCACTTTTATAGTTATATTGATACACATATATTTCTGTTGACTATATTATTATTTCTTCTATTAAACTACATGCTCCATAATGAGAGACTACAACTTTTCTTTAGTATGTGTTTCATGAATCTGATATGAGCTCAAGAGATAACTACTTGAAATATCTATCCTATGAGCACTTAACATCTACTGACTCTGGAATTTTCTGGGTGCCCTTTCCTCTTAATTTATGTTACTTTTATATTTCAGAGGTGGAAAAAAACACATCAATTGGACATCATTAACAAGAAGTGTATGGGGGCGGCTAGGTGGCGCAGTGAATAGAGTGCCGGCCCTGGAGTCAGAAGGACCTGAGTTCGGAGCCCAGCCTCAGACACTTAACCCACACAAACAAAAACCTAGCCGTGTAACCTTGGGCAAGTTACTTAACCCCAATTGCCCTAAAGGGGCGGCTAGGTGGCGCAGTGAGTAAGAGCGCCGGCCTCGGAGTTGGGATGACCCGAGATCAGATCTGGCCTCAGAAAATGAGCACCCACGCATAAATAATGACTAGCCGTGTAACTTTGAGCAAGTTACTTAACCCCAATTGCTTTAAAAAAAAAAAAAAACAAGAAGTGTATGGAAAGTATCATTTAAATTTTGTCTTCACTACATTGCATTATTTTTATTAATCACAGCAAATCCCAGAGACATGGAGAAGGATCTGTATTTGGAAAAAATAGAAACTCAAGCAGGTCATTTCCTTTCAACAGAAACCAACCTGAGCTATTTGCTATTTGCCATAGGAAATCTTGCTGACTGTCCAAATTGCCATATGCTTCCTATTCCTTTAGGAATAGTACCTTTCATTCTTCCAAATGGGTTAAAAATACATGGACACAGAAACAGAATGTGTTCCTTAGCAGTCAACACTTGACATCTCCAGAGCCCCCTCAGCTCCTTTGCCTACTGCTCCTATGCTAAAATAATTTAAATATTTCAAATGGGAAAACCACTCAGAATCAGAGGAGCAACTAATTGTACATCACCAAAGCAGCCTCCAGATGTGCATCCCATTGTGGCACTGTATAACTATACTCTCAAACTGCAAGAGTAAACATCAACCTTAGACCATCAGCTAGTCAAGGAATGACCAGCACTCAGGAGAGAAGAACATTAGAGAGTGGAAAAGTTCACAAAAGAAGGGGACAAAGGTTTAGCATTACAGAAGCTTGTTCCGTATTATTATATGATTTTGTACAATTATCTGATGCCATTTTGTACAAATTACTTTGCCCTCTGGATCTCAATTTCCTGATCTGTACAACGAGGAGGCTGGACTTGACGATCTCTTGGATTCCTTCCAGAACTAGATCCTATTATAGATCCTATATCTCACAGGGTTTTCTCAAGGTTAACATGACATCAGAAAGTAAACCTCTTATTACATACATGCAAAATGACAATTATATTAATAACCAGGAAGATGGCAAGGTATCTAAGCCAGGATTTGCTCTGGCTCAAACAAAAGATATGAAAAATTCTAAACAAGCATATAATGTAGTGATTAAAGCAAGAGACAGGTAGGCTAAAGGTCTTCGGTTGCATTGCTTTTCTTCACTGCCAGCCACTAACATATGATAGGCTACTTAGCAATTTGTACCTCCATTTCCCTACAAACATATTCCCTAAGGTAAAGAAAATTCTTGCTTCTTATGTCATGTATTTTGTAAGGAACCACGAGTTAACTGACAATGCTCTTGAAATTCTTCAGACGTAGGGTCTTCTACAAAATGAAGTATTATTATATATCTAATAGACATCTCTCTCCATTCATTTCCATTATGAAAATTTTTTTTCTACCCTGGACATGCTGTTTCTTATTTATGAGTCTCTAATCTAGACAACATAATTGTTTTCATTAATTGTTTTTTTTAAAAGCCTTCATTTTTTTTTCTGCCTGCAGAATTATGTGCAACATAATGGACTATCTAGAAAACAAGAACTCACTCTTTTAGTTTTAACAGTCTTGTTTCACTTTGATCATATGAAAAAGTTATGGAATAATTGGGAAATTAGAGTCTTCTTTAACTAAAGCTGATTTGTCCCTGGAGATATTCCAATAGTAATTGCAATTATTTGTAAAATTTTGAATGAGCGAAATTTCTTCATTCAAAGATCAACAGAGAACCAAGGCAAGAAAGATAGGGAGCTACCATGGTACAAGGATGTATATAAGTGACCTGAAATCAGCCACCAGGTTTTTGGGGAATTCTGGGAAAAGAAAAATCACATCATGTGGCATCAACGGAAATATCTCCAGATCTCAACTGTACAGCTGAGCTGAGTTCAGAACAGATTTGGGCTTCACCTCTTCATGGCAGTGCTAATCAAGGTGTCTCCTGTTAGGCACTTGGAGAATAAAAGTTCTAAAGTCTGAACTAATGCCAGTATTATACTCAAGTACTTATTTCAGACGGTCCCCTTACTTTAAGAACCATTCATTGTCAGAGAGAAAAATAGTTTTCCTTTTCAGTGTATACTCAGAAATGGGTTAATATCAAGCAAAATGACATTTGGAAACTTTTGGTTTTTATGTAAATTCAACTGAACGAAGAACTAAAATGCTGAAGATGAGAAATTGTTCTATAACATTTATGAAGATGTACTCTTCATCTAAGTAAAGGGGCATTCTTCTACCAGCTGAATATTTCAAGAGATTCAGACTCTGTAATGATATGTTTTTTAAAAAGTGATCAAACAATGCTTATTACAAAAGATACATCATAAAATATAAACAGCTACACAGAAAGGATTATCTAGAACCACATATCCTAGTTAGTTGTATGTAAAATAAGTCAACGATTAAACTTTTAAAGGGTAGTAAGAGGACGTACTCCCATTAGGTCTGTGTATCAGCTTTCAAGTAATGATTCTTGAAGAGACAAGGTAGAATAAAAACATAACACATCACAAATTTAAAAGGACAGATAAGGCATGGGATAATCAATTTGCCTGTTAGACTTTGAACTGAAAAAGTGAAATAGGCAAAAAACAGTTAAGATTCTTTTGTGAAAAAAGTTATACACAGAAGGATGAAATGGAAACATGCTATTCTAGATATAATACAGAAAGTTAACAATAACAGGAAATGGTAATGGACAAATGGATATGCATTTATGGCCCTTCCAAGATGTCAAAAGGAAACATGAATCAGGAACTTGTGATTTGTACCGTTTGTTTCAAAAATCAGGAGGGTACAATTACCGTGTTTGCATGGTGCCTAAGAATGTCCAGAGGAAAACTCATTTTAGGTTACAGGACAAGTGTGTCTGGTATATTATAAGCTATCATTATGACCCTTAAAGGACACAGCAATGATGAATAAGAGGCCTTGGCACTTTGCTACCCTTTCCAGCCCCTAACCATTCACAGTGATGTCCAATTCCTTTAAAAACTCAGCTCTTGTGCTGAGCTAAAAACCTGCCTGTTGCCTTTACAGGAGCTTCTTCTTTCTCACCCTGGTGTTAATTTCCAATTAAGTAGAATCCTATCCTGAGTGGCTCTAGTATTATGGCTGGACATGTTCAGAAACCAGGATATATTTAGAAAGCAATTTTAAAAATCTAATAATTTAGTTTCTCTAATCTTCATTCCTTACTGCCAAGGGTCTTTGGAAATGGAGATGGAGAGGGAACAGATATTTAAGTGATCAGGGAATTAAATTATTGCTAAAAGAATTATTTTTTTCTCAAGTATGACACTTCTTTGTACTTCTTCAATGGATGGGACCCATTAATGTGGGTGGGCTCCTTCCATCAGCACAAGTCACATCACGTTTGTGCCTAATGTCCCGTTCAATTCTTGCCCAATACATTCCACAGATCCTTCACAAAAAGCCACCCAACATGAAGAAGACCATGCTGTCACATCTTTCTAAAGGCCATAGGATTCAGTGGGATACTCTGACGTTCATCCTTTGTGCTTACTGTTTTTTTTTTTTTTTTAAAGCAATTGGGGCTAAGTAACTTGCTCAAGGTTACACGGCTAGTCATTATTTATGCGTGGGTGCTCATTTTCTGAGGCCGGATCTGATCTCGGGTCATCCAAACTCCGAGGCCGGCACTCTTACTCACTGCACCACCTAGCCGCCCCTTTAGGGCAATTGGGGTTAAGTAACTTGCCCAAGGTTACACGGCTAGGTTTTTTGTTTGTGCGGATTAGGTGTCAGAGGCCGGCTCCGAACTCAGGTCCTTCTGATTCCAGGGCCGGCGCTCTATTCACTGCGCCACCTAGCCGCCCCCTGTGCTTACTGTTTTTTGACTATAAAAAAAAAAGCATCTGATTAGGCAGCTAAGAGGCAGTGGACATGGAGTCAGGAAGATCAAAGGCTCCAATCTCCAACAATTACTAGCTGTGTGATCCTAGTCAAGTTACTTAATCACTATTTACCTCAGTTTCTTCACCTATAAAATGGAGATGATAATAAGAGCATGTAACTCTCAGGGTTGCTCTGAGCATTAAATGAGATAATATTTATAAAGGGCTTGGAAAATGTTTAAGCACTATAGAAAAGCTAGCCAGCTCTAGGGCAACATGCCATTTCTATTAAGGTGACACCAAGAAATGCTAAAATTATGCAAGATTCCTTAAAAGCTGTAACAACAAAGAGAGTTCTGTTCCACAACCCTCTGATTATTATCAAGCAAAGCATAAAAGGAGACAGAAGCTCCCTACAGGGATTTGCCACTGCTATGAAGGTTGTTCAGCAAAGAATCTAACTAGAAGATGGATTCCCTATAGTGAGGAAAGATGTCCAGATGTTCCTTCTGCAAAGGCTACTATGCTCTGAAATACTACAGAACCTCCTATGTGGCACAGTAGATAGAGCACTAAGATTGAAGTCAGGAAGACTCATCTTTGTGAGTTCAAATCTGGCCTCAGACACTTACTAGCTGTGTGACCCTGGGCAAGTTACTCAACCCTGTTTGCCTCAGTTTCTTCATCTGTAAAATGAGCTGGAGGAGGAAATGACAAATCACTTTCTTTGCCAAGAAAACCCCAATAGGGTCACAGTCGGACACAACTGAAATGACTCAACAGCTCTTAAATGAAATCCTTAATCATCCAAAAGAATTTATCCTAACTATGCATGTTTCTTGTCTAGACTATGATATAAAATTGTGTAGGAAATCTATAGAGCTGTTCCAGAGGACATTCCTTGGACAGACCCTGAGGATAGACAATGAATTAGGCCCACAACTGAAGAGGAAGAGGTGAAGTAGACAATATTAAGGACTGTAGCAGGCTTTCAACAACCCCAACCTTCTCCCTGAAACATAAGCCCATCTTTTAATCTCTATAGCCTTGTGGTGATGCTGATAGATGTGATGTGAGTCATACACTATCATAGTCTCAGAAGAATTAAAGATTTAAGTCACTCAAAAGGCAACAGAGTGATGCATAAAGAGCGAGTAGAACATAGTAATTACCAACAATGAACTGAAATGGCACAAAATACATAACCAGAGAAATATGACTGGAAAAGAAAGTAAGCAGATCAAGTAGAAAGAGCAAGAGAAACTGACAGCCATGTGTTTCAATCATATCCACTTGATGTCAAGAGGTGTAAATAAGAGCTCCCCAGCCCCAACATCTTAGATGAATCCCTAGAGAAGTTTTATGGCAAAGCTTGGAGAAGCTGTGACTAGCATATGACTAGGATGAGAAGGTATGGAAGAGAGGCACTCTACACCATGGAAGCAGTACCCACACCAATGAATCACTGATGGAGTGCATCCCTGGAAATATGCTGCAGGCCCTCTGCACCCTCTAGGTCTGCCCCTGAAGCTTTTCTGTATTACCCACAACTCAGATTTTCCTAACATTACGATGTTTCAAGATTAACAACCATATAGCACTGCCACAAATAACACTATTTTATGTTAAAAGGATAAGCTTCCTGCACCAGAGAAAAGATTTAAATTGTTTAAAGCACCATGTAACTTCCCAAATGAAATCTTGAAGTGCTCATCTTCCTATGAAATCTTAGTGCCAACTCACTGTTTAAGGCCTGACCCACACGAATGCGCTGATGTACAAGTGGACTGGACCACTACATGCCTGCTTAAAAACAAACTAAAATGTCCTGGCTTTTTTCACCCAAGCATGTTACATCAAGAATGGGGAGGTGATATAGCAAGGGGGCACTGAAGAGGGCATCACTGGAACCACCCTTCTCCCAGAAAACAGACTTTACTCTCTTTTCTCCTAGTTCTGTACCATCAGTGTTGTTTATGGCCCAACTCCCACTAAGCCTGGGCTCTTTATGGTAAAATGCTTCACTAGAGTCTCCTACTAAATTCTACAAACTTAGGAGGGGCCTATTTCATTTTTATTTTCTGGTTATTTGTAAGCTCCTCCATACAACTCCAACTCAGTAAATCAACAAGCCTTTATTAAGCACCAGGCACTATTATTAAGCACTAAGCACTGGGGAAACAGAAAGCAGCAAAAGACAATCCCTGCTCTCAAGGAGCCTGCAATCTAATGGGGAGACAACATGCAAATAAATATATAGAAAGCAAGCTACATAAAGGATAAAAAGGAAATAATTAAGAAAAGGAAAGCACTAGAATTAAGAGGGATTGGGAAAGGATTCTTGTGAAAGACAAGATTTTACTTAGAACTTAAAGGAAGCCAAGAAAATCAGCATGTGGAGAGGAGGAGGGAAAGCGTTCCAGGTATGGGGGACATCCAGAGAAAACGTGTGTACAGTCAAGAGACAGAGTGTCTTGTTCAGGTAACAACCAGGGGGCCAGTATCACTAGATTAACATATATCTATCAGCAAACAAGATAAGTAAAAGGATAGGTAGGAGGGGGTTAGCTTATAAAAGGCTTTTAATGATAAACAAAACTTTTTTTTGGAGGGGCGGAAGGCAAGGAAATTGGGGTTAGGTTACTTGCCCAAGGTTACACAGTTACTAAGTGTGTCAAGTGTGTGAGGCTGGATTTGAACTCAGGTCCTCCTGACTCTAGAGCCGGTGCTCTATTCACTGTGCCACCTAGTTGCCCCTAAACAGCACATTTTGTATTTGATCCTAGAACTAGTAGGGAGCCACAAAAGATCACTGGAGAGGAATAAGGGGGGAAACAGAGGGAGGGAGTGACATGATTAAACCTAAACTTTGGGAAAAGTTAATGAAGATGGATTAAAGTGGAGAAAGACTTGAAGCAGGCAGATCCACCAGCGGCTATTAACAGTAGTTCAGATATGAGGTAATGAGGGTCTGCACCAGCATGAGGGCTGGTGAGAAAGAGGTATACTTGAGAGGTGGTACAAAGGTGAAATCTACAGGCTTTGATAACAGCTTGGAGGTGGGGGGGTATGAGATGGTGAAGAAGTCAGGGATGACTCCTAGGTTGTGAGCCTGGGTGAGTTACTGGTAGAATGGGTTGCCCTTGACAGTAACAGGAAAGGGGGGGAAGAGATAACAAGTTTTTGTTTTGGATGTACCAAGTTTAAGCTGTCTACTGGACACCCAGTTCAAGATGTCTAAAAGACAGTTGGAGGTCTTTTGAAGACTTTGAAGGTCAGCAATAAGATTGGGGCAACACAGGTATATCTGACTCATCAGCACAGAGATGGTAATTAAATCTATGCAAGCTGATTAAGTTCACCAAGTGAAGCAGTATAGAGAAGAGGGCCTAGGATAGATTCCTAAAGGGCACCTATAGTTAGAGGGAGATCTGGAAGAGGATCCAGCAAAGGAGACAGAAAGATGGTTAGACAGGTAGGAGAACTAGGAGAGAGTGCTATCCTCAAAACCTCAAGAAACAACAGCATCAAGAAAAAGAAAGTAATCAACTACATCAAAAGCTGAAGAGAGGGCAAAGAGAATGAGGGCTGAGAAAAGGTCACTGGATTTGACAACTAAGAAATCATTAGTAACTTTGGAGTTAGGTTAGAATGGTTAGTATATAGTTAGCAGGTAATGACTAGTTCTTTAGAATGATTATCATCATTTGGTCAGAAGCTGGATTGTCAGAAGTTGAGAAGAGAGTAAAAGGAAGGAAGTGGAGGTATCTACAGTTAGCTACAAAGTGCAGGAGATAGATACAGGAAGATAGCAGGAGTGAAAGGATGAAGTGAGGGTTTTTTCAGGATAGGGGAGACATAGGTATTTTTGCAAGCAGCAGAGAAAGAGCCAGTAGACAGGGAAAGACTGAAATTAAGTGAAAAGAGTGGCAATGATAAAGGGGCAATCTGTTAGAGGAGATAGGATGGAACGGGGTATTCGAAGAAGTAGGGGGGTAAGTAAGGTCACTTCATCACCTGAGACAGGAGGGAAGAAAGGGAGAGCGACAGATGTCCAAGTGATAGGAGATGAGGAAAAAAGAGGCAATGCATAGCAAATGGCTTTAATTTTTTCTGTAAAATATAAGTTAAGGTTCTCAGCTGAGAGAGTTGGGGAAGGGAAGACTACAGGAGGTTTGAGGAAGAATGAGGTCTGGAAGAGTCACTAAGGAGAGTGAGATAGTGAGTTGACAATGGGGGTATAGTTAGGATTGCCTAGAAGCAACGAAAACCCAGTTGAAACTGTGTAGCATAAACCTGAGGTGGACCCAGTCAGAGCAGTTATGTGATTTTTCTTCATCTTTGACCAGCAGCACATGTGTAGGAGCAAAGGCAGCAAATGGTAGGAGAGCTAAAAGCTAGGGCTTGGCTAAGTTTCATGGCATGGAAAGTTATCATTGGTTCTCAAAGGTTAGATCAGCAGACCACAAGCTTTAGCAGATACTACCAAGCTAAAACAGCTTTAAGTATAGGCCCAGGAACAAGCTGGTTTGAGACAGATTCAGAGAAATTCACTACTTTCAAAAGACCCCATCAAGTGACGGGGTTTTTGGTTCATAGCAGCTCATAAACACCACTTTCTAAGTAGTGGAGGAATTAAGATCTGTGTAAGTAAAGAAAATACCAAGAATGATGAAATCACAAATCTTTTCAAAGTAACTAATCAATGATTACTTATATGATCCTTTGTTGGATTAAACTAAAGACCTTGTACCTCCTTCAGAGAGTTTTTCCTAATTCTATCTCATAATATATCTCTTACTTTAAATTCCCAAGTCCACTGTTACATCTTCTCCAACTTATCTACTGCCTTAGAATTAAATGGTTGTTTCACATATGAATCTTCCCATCCCCAAATATAAAAAACTACTTTTTTCTGCATCTTCCATAGTCAAGGATGCATATGGGAAGTAAACAATTTTCTCAGGCACATTAGTGGAGTACAATGTTAACAGTGTTACAGAGTAGGGAAACCCTTTACCTTCAATACTATAAAATGACAGTTCTTGGTGTTGAATGTGATACTGATGTCACAATGCTTTCATCATAATGTCAACATGACCATAAAGAACACTAAAAATCCTTATGGCTTCTCTAATGTCTCAGAGTCCCACTCCCAGGGTGAGCAGTTATAGGTACTAAACATTTCATACTAGATATTTCTGAACACAGGGTAAAATGTTCGATATATTTTAGAAAGTTTTATCTTCCAAAATAAATCTTCACAAGCCCCAGTGACTAAGTGGACAAACTCTATTCTTCCCAACCCCCTCTTCTCTTTGGTGTACAACTCCCAAGAAATAACAGAAATAGAGAAATGCTAGAATATAAAGACTTGAATGTCTATTTTGAGAAATAAATGATAGGAACCATGTTCATACCGTAAAAATGTACCACAGAAATAGTTAGGACAAAGTAGAGAAAAAGAAAGCCTTGTTTCTGTCTGAAGCAAAGACAACAGTAGATCAATGAATGGGAACTTCTTGTTCTTTTCTGTCAGTATGGTCACCTTGATGCTAATGATTTTAAAAAATGACAGGAATCTGTGACAAACTCTTAAGTGTTAAAGTACAGGTGGTAATTAACTTAAATCTTGTAGCTGTTACATATTGGACTAACTTTTCTATGATTCAGAAAAAAACTTAGAAAATAAAACTAAAAAGAAAAATAAGAGTAAAATGGCAATTGAAAAAAAGGCTTTACAAACCCTTATATACAAGGTAAAGACGGCAAGATAATAAAGATGTAATAAAAGATCTCAATTTAAAATCACAGCATTCTATGCTATGATTAGCCTTCAAAAATAGACTAAATAATATAAATGGCTTAAATAATGAGGTCAGCTAATTAAAATGACTGCCAAGGGAAATATTCATGTCATTACTAAGTTAAATATATGTCAAAATATGAAATAATGCCAGACTTGTCAAGATTTAAATTAAGCTAAAAGTCATTTGTACTTTGTCACATTGAGACACTTTATATTTATAGTCTCAATTAGTCACTTTGCCTATTTGAAAATCAGAAATTAACATTACTATTTCAAACAGACAAAATAAAAGTATATTCAAATAAAATAAAAGTATATAAGAAAAATAAATAAATATATGATTATGATTAGGATAAATAAATATATGATTATGATAATATGATTATATATATAAATATATGATTATGATAAATAAATATATGATTATGAATTTTCAAATTAAACAAAAACTGGGAGTGAAGGTGGCAAATGTCTTTAGGTCTCTTTTGCAGCACAAATCAAGGTGCAAGATACAGCTATTTTTATCCTCAGAGCCTGGCACCCTAAAGAACAGCAATGTGGGAAGATTGGAGTGGGGCGAGGGGAAAGTCCATAAACACCCAACCACAGGAGGCCAAAACAATTGGGGAAAACAGCCAACAAGGCAGCAACCCCCTGGGAAAGGGATAAATAAATAAAAGTATATAAGAAAAAAAACCAAGCTTAATCTGCATATCAAGCAAATAATTATGAAACATTTTAATATTAAAATGAAAAGCTTAACACAAAGTATTGTTGGTTGTTCGGTATAATACCTGTGAAATTATACCTGAGTATGGCTAGGCAAGATGTAAGTAGTAGTAGCAGTAGTCTGTGGTATTCTAAAAGTGATCACATCATACCCAGAATACTGTTTTTTTCCCTGCTTATATGTCATTAAAATTTTGCTACAAAACTAAAACTCCCTAAGAGACATTTATGTCACTGGTAACAGCAAAGATAGACAGATCTGAGATATTCAGAAAGCTGACACTCCCAATTCCACTTTCAATTCCCTCTTAACCTTACAACTGTTTGTTTTTTATTCCAAATGGAAAATTTAACTAGAAACTATATTTGGGAAGTAGATTTTAAAACCTTTCACCAAAGATGCAAGTTTGAGAAAGAAAAATTATACAAAGATTCAAAAATTAAGCTACTGACTATCAAAACATGCCTTGAATAGGACAAGCAAATTTGAAAGTTAACTTACCTGGCTTCTTCCTGGACTTTTCATGACCCAGTTGTCCTAGATCATTACATCCACAAGTATATACTGTCCCATCATCCAGGACAAATACTGTATGTCTGAGTCCACATCCTACATCTTGGACCTTTTTGTTTATGAAAAAGTCACTTTTCCTGGGCTCTAGTACGATTTCTTCATCAATTCCACCCAATCCTAGCTGTCCAAAGGATGCGTTTCCCCAGCACAACATACTTGTATTTCTTTTGATTTTCCAGATTCAATGATTTTAAAAACTCCCTTCTGTATGGAAGTAGGATGTGTCCCTGTGTCAGAGGAGATGAAAAAAAAATGTCAACATAGCTTCAAAAGAAACCTTATGTCAGTACCCTTTTTCAAGTACCATACATATCTATATACTTTTCATAATACACTGAACAGTAAATATAATACCTTGAACGAGCTACTGTTCATTTTCAATGTTGCTTTTTATTTTGGGTTTGGTTTTTTTTGTTTTTTGTTTTTTTTGCTTTTTGGAGGGTAATTGGTGTTAAGTGACTTTCCCAAAGTCACACAGCTAGTAAGTGTGTCAAGTGTCTGGGGCCAAATTTGAACTCAGGTCCTCCTGACTCCAGGGCTGGTGCTCTATTTACTGGGCCACCTAGACACCCAAATGTTGCTTCTTAAAAAATGCTTCAGAAACGTTTTGCAAGATAACAAACACACTACAATTGATTCTGCACTTATGGATTGAAACAACTTTTCACATCTGACAACTAATTTTGACTTTTCTTTTATCTTTTGACAGACAATAATTCAAGGAAAATCATTATAAGCATCTTTAATAGATCTATTTTTATGTTTTTGAGTATTTCCTAAAATTATTTCAATTAGAATAATAAGAATTCTCCACAGATAAAAATAAGTTTATAAAGATATTATTTATCTTACTGCAATTGTTGCAACAAAGCAGCATAACTAAAAAGGAAAAACCAAGTGCCCAAAGCTACATTACATAATCCTCTTCTAGAATAAACTTTGTCACATTTGTGAAGGAAACATTGTAGAAGATATATACATACTGGAGGATCTGATGACTTTATAGAAAACATCAACTACAGCACCCAACTTTTTCAGGCTCTTTACTAAACTGTCTTTTAGTTAGAATAGAATTAAAGCTGATCCACATCAACACCAGTTGCATGAAGCAAGTTCTGCCCAACAGAAGAGAAGAGAAACAATTATAAGAACTTGAACATTTCCATAATTTAAAAAAAAATCTTCTAATTATTCATAATAATTTTACTACTTATAAGTCAATAGGGAAATAACCTCAACCTATCAATACACAGCCCTATGACAGTCAAACCCAAATAAATATTTTTTAAAATGTATTCTCACTTCATTCTAAGTTTAAATTTAAAATGAAAATGAGCTACAAATGTACAAACATTAAAAATATACAGTTTTAACTCATGGTCTTTCCTGATATTTTCTATGCACAATAAAAAAAAATCCAATGCAGTCTTCCACTTCTCTCTCTGGTAAGACTGATTAAAAAAAAAAAAGGCAAATAACACAGGCACAGTCAACTTTTCAAGGGTTGGAGAGGGGGAAGGGACACTCATAGTTTACACTGGTGGTGAAATCCCTGGAACTTTCCAGTTCGATGATTATTCCTTTACTGTAAAGACAGATTAACAAGAGGGTCCAATACAGCTAAATAGGCAGCATTTCTTAAAGACACTGCATTAGTAAATCATAGCATTTACAGCAAGTCAGCATTTAGTCAGCTCCACTCCTGACTCAAAACTGTCCCAACAAGTTTAAAACCAAGTTTTCCCATATCCATGACAAGCACAGATTCTGCTGAGTCTCTATGACAGACCCTTTCTGAGAAATAGAGCTCTCTCTCTAAAAGTCAAGACAGAACTTGGCATTATTCTTTTGTTTGGGAAAGGGACATGTGGAATGATTATGAATTTTCAAATTAAACAAAAACTGGGAGTGAAGGTGGCAAATGTCTTTAGGTCTCTTTTGCAGCACAAATCAAGGTGTGAGATACAGCTATTTTTATCCTCAGAGCCTGGCACCCTAAAGAACAGCAATGTGGGAAGACTGGAGTGGGGCAAGGGGAAAGTCCATAAACACCCAACCACAGGAGGCCAAAACAATTGGGGAAAACAGCCAACAAGGCAGCAACCCCCTGGGAAAGGGAGACAGAGAATTGTCTCATTACCTAAAGAAAGTGAGGCCCCGAATTTCTAAGTGACTTGCCTAAAGAGGGGTATTACATTGACTTAGTACCAGCAAGGACCTTAAAGAACATCGAAAACAGAGGTGTCAAGCTCCTGGCTCCAAGCTGCAGGTAAAAACTGAGTGCTGCCCCAACAAGATTAAAACATAATTAGATAACTAAAAAAAAAAATACATCATAGATCATTTAAATTGTGGGGACTCCCGGCAAGGATTCGTTTCTATGAGTTTGACACCACTGACGTAGAGCAAATCCCTCATTTTCCAGACGTGGAAACTGAGGCTGGAAGTTGAGGAACTTGCTAGAAAAGACGGGGACCCATGACCTGGATCTAGCGCCAGGAGGAGTCTCAGAGATATCACCTCCTCCACCTGGCTCAGGTACTTATGGACTCGTAAGCAGTAAGATCAGAGGCTAGAAATCCGGGGAATGACCCCCCCCCCCCACGACCATCCAGTCCATTCGGACCCGGAATTAGCTGCCTTTAACGCCAGGAGACAATGCAAGGCTTAGAGAGGGAGAGACTCTCAGCGACCCTCGTAGGGGGGGGAAACTGAGTCTGGGGAAAGGCTGTGACCACTTGCCTTCCCCACAAAGTCTGGCCAAGAGTCCAGGAACCCCCACTGTCCACAGGAGCGCCCCGGGGTTCAGAAGGGGGGCTGTCGGGGCTCGCCCCTCCAGACACAGACCCCCGTGGGAGAAAGGGGCCGTGGGGATCGCATCCCACCCCCACCCCGGCCCCTCACTTCCCAAAGGCTGGGGGCCTGAGAGCCAGGATGGGGAGGGGAAGGAGACCCGCCCCCGGGCCGAGCAGCGGAGTCCCCGGGGCGATCCCAGGATCCCAGCCCGGGAAGGTGGTCGCGTTTTCAGCCGCGGCCCAGAAGAGCGAAGTGACTTTCCCAGGAGAAGTCCCCGATTTAAAGACGGAGGGACCCTGGGGGCAGTCAGGGCCAGCCCCGCATTTTACAGAGGTGGAAACTGAGGCCCCGCCGGAGGGAGGAGGAAGGAGGCGGAGGGGCGGCCCTCGGGGTCCCCACGGGTGGGGAGGGTGTGCGGGCTCCGGCCCCGCCCGACCCCGACCCAGTCCCCTCCCCCTCCCCCGGTGGGGCCACACTCACTCACCGGGCTCCGCAGGAAGGGCAGCGGAGTCCCCGAGCGCGGGGCTCGGCCCCTCCCGAGGCTGCTCCTCCGGGGTCGCGGCCGCAGCCGCGGTCCCTGTCGCCGCCCGCGGCAGCCGGGAAACTTTCGCAGGTCCCCTCCCCGGGCGGCGCGGGCGTGGGGGGCGCGGCGGGCGCGGAGCAGTCGAGGAGAGCGCGAGGAGAAGAGCCGCTGCTGCCGCCGCCGTCCAGTCCCGAGCCAGCCCCAGCGACCCGGATGGAGATGGGGGAGGGAGGAGAGGAGGAGGAGGAGGGAGCGGCGAGGAGGGCAGGGCCGGGAGAGAGAGGGGCGGGGAGCCCGGGAAGGGAGAGGAGGGGGAGGAGAGGCAGGGAGGGAGGGGCCGGGGCCCCGGCCGGGCGGAAGTAGCCAGGAGCGCGCTCCCGCTCACTTCCTCGCCGCTACGCGCCTGCGCAGGAGACTGCAGCGGCCCGCCCCCTCCTCTCCTCTCCCCTCCCCTCGCGTCCCTACGCAGGGGGATGGTGGGGAGAGAGCCGATCGTGGACGCACAAATCCGTGCGTCGAGCCTACTCTCGCTCTCTGGGAAGGTGTGGACCAAAGGCTGAGGGAGAAAATTCGAGGCGGGCATTGGTCCACTGGGTCCTGGGGCTAGTGCTGAGAGGGTCGGCCGGAGCAGTCCGGCCAGCCTCCTCCGGTTCGGTTTTTCTTTTGGAGGGGAAATGACCTGCCCAAGGCTAAACACCAACCCCGGGTGGTCCGAGGGAACATTTGATCCCAAAGCTGCTGGTTCCAGGGCCCGGACTCCTTCCACCCGGCCCAAACTCGAGATTTCGGAGGGGAAAAGCGCCCTGTTTCGCCCGTGGAGAGCGCTTCAGGATGCCCAAGCACTTTCATCCCGGCTTCCGCGTGGGGAGGCGGGGCTCGGGTGGGGGAGGGGCGTCGCCCTTGCCCCTCCCCCACTCGGGAGGAGGGCGAGGCGCCGAGGGGGCGGCGAGCTCGGACTCTTCTACCCGCACCTAAGATGGGCAGTGGCTGCGCTGCTCGGGCGTCCCCTCCGCGACGCCTTTCGCTGGCCGGCTGAAGTTTCCTTAGGGGCGTAGACTGGAGATCGGAGCCTCTCCCCCCAATAACGGCCAGCGTTTCCCCGGCGCTCGGCCCCTGGTTTCTCCTTGGGTCCTCCCCGAGACGCTCGGAGATGGGTCCTGCTGTTAGCATCTCCATCTTGCAGACAAGGTACCGTGACCTACCCAAGGTCACAGCGCTGACCCGTGTCTGAGGCAGGGTTCCATCTGTGGAGCTCTTTCGAACCCAGGCGCCTTGACTCTCAAACCCAGCCCTGCAAAACGCTAGTTCCCTCGCCCCTAAGACAGGGAGCACAAAAGCCCTGACCTTCTCTCGACCAGACCCTCGATAGTGACAATCACATGAGCAGATGTGTTTCAAGTGCTTTGCAAACTTTAAAGCGCTGCGTGCACGCTGGCTGGTTCGGGGAGTTATCTAAGCTAACTATGCTAACGCTTAGGGTAGCATCGGCCCTGTTATTAACAGATTAGGAAACTGAGGCAAATGGGGGTACGAGACCTGCCCAGAGTCACACAGCAAAGCCAGTACGGGAGGCCCATCTTCCGGACTCCGGCCACGGTACCACCGCTGCCCGCTCCGGTCAGCTCCTGCGCCAGCCCCTGGAAGGCTCACTCAGAGGGGCACCACCACTTCTATCCGCTCAAATTGTCAGACTCTTTATTTCCCAGCTTACTGACTCCCATGCAGTTCCTGTCACTTCTTCAAGAGAGCCAAGAAGTCCTTTTTCCATGAGAGAAGCTAAATTTATTCTTTCAAGACCATAGGATTTTGAGCTGGAAGGCACTGTAGACGTCCTCTAAATCCTTTATGCAGGTGGGTAACTACGGTCGCAGAGGTATTAAGGAGATAACTGTCAAGACCCCTCTGCACGTTCCAAACCCAGCCTTCTTTCCCCTATCCTCAATTGTCTGAGGTAGTTTTATCAGTGAGTTAAAGGAACGGCTCAAAAGAATTATAATGTAACCCTACAGAAATCCATTCCAGGAAGGAAAGTCCTTTTATGCCAAGAATGAAGGAGGTTTCGTTTAAAGATTGGCATCCAAAAGAGATCTGTTTAACATCCTTAACACTGAAGTGAAATTTTTAAGTGGCTGTATCAGCTGTCCAGAATATTTGAAGTGTCATCAGTATTCTTATTTTCTAATTTGCTGTATTTTTCCCAAAAATAATT
Source organism: Gymnobelideus leadbeateri (assembly GCA_011680675.1). NCBI lineage: Eukaryota > Metazoa > Chordata > Mammalia > Diprotodontia > Petauridae > Gymnobelideus > Gymnobelideus leadbeateri. Next base: position 304,994 of record WOXC01012349.1, on the reverse strand, counting down.
TAAAAGAAAAAATCAGACATTTTCGCATTTCCTGAAATAGGCATTAATACTCCTATCTAATCTTAGTATATCAGTAGTCTAGGTTGAACCAGTGGTCAGCTTGAACCTAGAAGGCCTTGCTTGTTGATCACTTTCAGTCAAAGGGTAAAGTTCAAAGATGACTCAAAATGTTCATGTTCTGCTAGTAAAATAATGATAGGATGAGGTAATATCATGTCCATTATCACCTGCTTGTCATCTTTGGATTTTTGTTACATGTCTGTGCATTAAAAGAACTCATTGGTGGTTCTTCACCTTGCTCTGGAAATAAAACAAAGCAATTGTCCTTTACAGCGAAGAGTACCAGTCTTCAGTTAAAGCGTACGACTAGATAGGACCTTGTTCAGGAAGCCACCAGTAAACAAAATCTGAGTCAAAAAGATTTGACTAACACATGTAAACAGAAACTAAAATTTCTGACCTTTGTATAAAATACACAATACAACCTCCATCATTTAATTGCCTTTTGAAAACCCTCCACTAACGCCCCATCATGTGCCTCCTTATGGCCAGGAGGTGATCCAGGTTCTAAGGCTCTGCCAGGAAAGTGCTCTTTCTGGCAGGTTCTACCAAACTGGCAGGTTCTGTTTATGGGCCTGTTGATGTTCCAAGTGTCTGTTGTCCAAAGATCATCAAATATAAGTTCAGAGAGCTTTATCACTAGGTTGTCTTCCCAGTGGTCGATATTTTAGCCACAGCTACTCTGGAAAGCTATCTGCAATCATGCCTCAACATTGGAGCCTTTAACTTTGCCTGTTGTGATTTTATTAGTAACCTCATTCTCACTTTTCAGTTTGCAATCTCCAACAGTTGTGCTATCCACAGTAGAGAAAAAAATAAGAGAGGAGATTGGTGTGTGTTTGTAGAAAGGCTGGTACTCGTAGGCACTTCACTGGTCTCATTCACCCTGCCATTGTAGCATATAGAGATCCTCATGCATCTGCTACATATTTTTCCTTATTTGCCTTTAAAACTTGAGTTTTGTGTTGCGGTTATTCCTGGTGCAAGCCCTTTGGGTCTCTTAAGATGATGCTGAGACCTCATCAGTCTCAGCTTCTTCCAAAAGTAGTAACTAATGTCCCAGCAACCCCCTCCCTTGGTTTTCATATGGCAGCCAAGGAAGAGAGGTTTACATCATATACAGAATAACAAGGTCCTTACCCCACCATCTGACACAGTGGAAGGTAAGCGTCAAATTAAATTTTTTTGTTTTAAGAATTTTATTTACAGTATTTAGGGTACTGTAGAGTTCATGTGTTACAAAAAATGAATATTGCCTAAAATCAATTTATTTTATTGAGATGTTAACACAAAAAGTCGTAGATTTCAGGGAATTACAAGGAAGAAAAAATGCTTTGCATGTTACCAGTTTTATTTTGTATAGTATGTCTTATGGGTTATTTCATAGTTATTCTGTTAGGAAAAGTACATATTATCCAATTCATGTTTTGTTATAAAGAATTATATGCAGAAATCAGCAATCTCTTGCTAAAGTTTAGAGTTTTTTGTGGTTTTGGGAACCTAACCCCCTATTTCCCATAGGTTCTTTGTATCAACATTCATGTTCTTGACTTTCACACTGTTTTCTAGGCATAAATGTTACCCCTGCTAAAGATGAGGATTGACTGTACTAAGTTCTCAAAGAGCTTGCAATTTGCATCAGTGGAGGGAGCATCCATACTAACAAAATTACAGCTCCTTAAAGAAATGAAATATGGTTACATTTTCAGTAACCAGTCTTTTAAATTTGAATATTATCTGCTAATAGGTATTCTTTAATACGAAAACTAGATTGTAGTGTGGGCAAACCAGAGAGCTCAAGGGTCTTGGAAACAAACAAACAAAAAAAAAGGCAGATAAATTCTCCTGAGTAAGACAGAAAAATACTATGAAAATAAATAATAATCTGGTTTAATACTTTAATCACTTCACTAAACAAAAACTTTAATCAATTCATTAAATAAGTAGGGATGGTTTTTTTTTTATCATTTAAGAGTCAAAATAGATATTGAAAACTATTCCCCTTTTTTTCTCCTTTTAAAGAATATAATTACCTTTTGACTTTTTTTTGTGCTTTCTTAAAGCCGTTTGGGGTACATCGTGATTTTCCAATATAGGAGTGGAATACTGTAGAGGCATTATCTTGATTGTCTTTGGGATAACATTTCCCTTGAACACTTGTAAAGAAAAAGAAGAACCAATAATGGGATTCTCTTTACTAGAAATTCAATTTATTGGCTTGATAATCATGGGAATTTTCCCAGCCTACTTTTATTTGTATATTGCAACTATGCTCACCTCCTTTAGCTCCATACTTCCCACCTTATTATTTTCTCCTTTTAAGAGCATTGAACTGGAAATGTGGACCTTCAAATGCTGGTTCTGCTACTGACTGTGACATCGGACAAAACTCATCATTTTTCTAGGTCTTAGTTTTCTCCTCTGGAAATGAGTCAGGTGGGTTAGATAAGGTCTAAGGTCTTTTCCTGATCTAAAAAATTCTAATTTTATGATTCTGTTATTTTGCTTTTCCACCTCTCCTTCCACAATTTATAATCCTCCCATTGTCATCTTCTTTCTGGATATTTATAGAACAAAAATTAATGAATCTGAGGGGAGGGTTAAACAGGACCATTTCCTTATCTGAACCTCTTTTTTTTAAAACATAGCTACTTAAAATTTTCATAGGTTGCTTTGTATTTGTTATATTTTATTATCCTCTAATTCACAGCAATTATTATTTTAAGTGTAGTATTTCTATGAGTCAGCTATCAGAATCAGTTATCCTCAAATTTATTTCTTTCTCAACATCCTATTCTGGAAAAATAACAGTTGTGGAAGCAAGAACAGTTTTGATGCTACTGCCTTTCTTATAGCTGTCTTTGTTTCTTTTCCAGCACTTATTCTCATCGTTCAGGGGACATTTTAGCAAGTATTAAGCTGAAAAATCAGATGTAATGAGTCCTTTGGCCAGCATGGGGGGATGTATTCATGCATTTGAATCCAAAGTACCATTATTTTAGTCATTACTCCACTGAAACAGAAAAGTCATTATGATTTGTAGAACAGAGGAATCAAAATAGAAAACATGAAAATTAGAGGATTAATTCATCTATAAGTATCGTAATTTATTCATCAATGGCAGTATTACCTATACTATGAAATCATAAAGCTTCCCTCAGCAAGTATGTTAACAATAAACACTAATGAATAATGAACAAATCAGCAATTGAACATATAAGTAATAAAACTGTAATTGTGATTCCAAAGATTGCAGAAATCATGTGAAGAACAGTAAGTTTTAGAATACCTGCAAGAAAGGGGAAACAACTTATGTCAGACATAATTCTCCATAGTAAATAGATTTATCCATTTGTTGAACATTTAGAATCAGGTAGCTTTATGAAGGCATTTAAAGATGGGAAGTCTTAATTTCACTATTAGTAATATGAAATATATGTAGGCCACTTTATTTCATTCCTTGGACAAGGGTTCATTCCAAGGTCATTCAATAGTATGAGACTTCAAATGGCATAATTCAAATGGTATAAATAATCTGGAGTAGCTAGGTGGCACAGTGTATAGAGGATAGACCAAAAGTCAGAATGACTCATCTTCATGAGTTCAAATCAGGCTTTAAGACACTTCTTAGCTTTGTGACCATGGACAAGTCACTTAACCCTGACTTCAGTTGTTGACTTCAGTTCCTCATCAGTAAAATGAGCTGGAGAAGGAAAGGCAAACCATTCTAGTATCCAGGAATCCAAGAAAATCCCAAGTGGGGTCACGAAGAGTCAAACACAACTGAAACAACTAAACAACAGCAACAAATAAATCATCTAACAGTTGTTAAGTAAATGTTGAGACCTTATTTCCAGTATGTCCCTCTTCTCAAATAGGTACAAGACTAGTGTTATCTTTAATTACAGTCACTTTGCTCAAGTTTTATTTACAGCATCATCAGTTGAGACCCTCAATAATTAACGAGCCAACTTATATTGAAAACTTTGCTTGGCATTCTATGAGACTGATTTCTTATAAGGGGGACATAATATTAAAGCAACACATAATGTATTCCTGAAGCGTAATTCCTGATGTGGAAGTCACTTTTATACATCCTGCAAATGTTGTACAAATGTTGAGAAGTAAAGAGATGGAAAATGTGAAAAATTCTGTTTAATTGTTTTCTGGTCTTGTTTTCTCTGTGACCCCATTTGGGGGTCACAGAGAATCCACTGAGAGATAATGTTTTACTTTTCCTGGATACCTTCAGGATACAGTTAACTTTTACATGTACTGCCTGTTTGCAAACTTTAAACTAAACTTGTCTGCTCATTTCCTTAGCCAAAATGAAAAAGACTGTCATGACAGCTGACAGCTAGAAATAGATAAAATACTAACATTTTTATGCGAAGATTTTCATTACCATTTGAGCAATGTGTTCTTGTAATCTCCATATGATATCTGATAACCTCAAGGAAAACATTTAGGCAAGAGTGACCAGGAAAGGACAGAGCATTCCTAAAAGACAAATTATAGTTGCCACCTTCACATTCCCAAAGACAATTTAAGCATATTAACACAACGGAAATGTTTGTCTAAGAAAAATGTCATGAAATTTGAGCTGAATGTTTTTACTTCAATAAAAAAAAAGAAAAATCACTTGCAAATAAACACAGGACTATGAAGAAGTGTTGAAATTATACTGTTGTTACTTTAAACAGACAAATTCATCAGTTTAATCATTTAAGGAAAGCAGTACACAAGCATGCTAAAATTCTCACTTCTAGAAGGGTAGCTTTAAACTTCTCCTATCTACTCTACAGATAGAGCAGACTAACTAGAAAACAGTAATCCTGTGGAACATTGTGCCAAGTGCTGAGGAAAATCAAAATTAAGATCATCAAAAGAGAGTTAATTTCCCTTAGTATACGTATTAGAAAAAACAAAAAGGAGATGGGATTAATTTTTTCTTTGATTAGCAAATAGATTTTCTTCTGATTGATGAAAAAATTCTTTTTTAATTCAGATTTATTATGCAAACAAATCTTTCTTTGCACGTTTAGATGTTGCTTGTTTGAAAATTTCTTCATCCTGTGGCCCTTCCAGAGACCTCTATATTGCCTTCATTATTCTGCAAGTTATCACTCAAGGCCTCCACAATTTGATTCCAAACTACTTTTCAACCATGTATCCTATTACTGCTCTACAGGAATCCTCCACTCTAGCCAGGCTGGTCAAACTACTCTTTCTGAAGCAACATGCCTTCAAATCTGACTTATTTATCCTCCCCGAAGCCTTCCAGACCCATCGTGCCCACAGTAATCTGACTTTCCTCTCAACTTGAAGCACTATTGTCCTGCAACTTCTTCGTCATTTATAGTCTATTTGTAAATTGTCACTTAACAGGCCTATGAAGCAAAGCAGATAATTAAAATATGCTGCTTGTAGGATTTATCATCTAGATATGACACGTATATTTAATTTTTTATGTGTGTGTCAGTGTCTTCTCACCTATCACAGTTCCTTATTTATTATAGGACATTATTAAATGTTTCAGAAATTATAGGGCAAAATTTGTCTCTGCTTCCCATAATATATTCTGTAGGATAACTTTTCCAGCTCACAACTTATAATCATAGGATTTACAGGTGTAAAGGGGCACCTACTCCTCCCTCCATAGAAGCATAGTGTTCATTAGTCCAAAGACAAATAGTGTGATAAGGACTCACTGTTTAACAAAAACTACTGGGAAGATTGGAAAGTAGTTTGGCATGCAAAAAGGCTCTAAATCACCATTAATAGGAGAAATACAAATTAAAACAACTCTGAAGTTCCACCTCATGTTCATCACATTGACAGAGATGACAAAATGGCCAAAGACAATTATTGGAGAGGATATGAGAGGTCAGCTGAATTAATGCCCTCTTAGTGGCATTAATGACTTGGCCCACCCATTTTGGAAAGCAATGTGGAACTATGTCCTAAAAGTCCCAAAATTGTTCATAATTGTTCAAATAACCCTGCAGACACTACTCCTTGATCTATACTCCAAAGAAAGAGGAAAGGGTACATAGATGTAAAGATATGTAGAGCAGATCTCTTTTTGGTGGCAAAGAACTAGAAACTAAGGGGGTGCCAATCAATTCAGAAATTGAACAAGTTATGGTACGTGAATGAAATGGAATACTAACATGCTATAAGAAATAATGAAAGGGATGATTTCAGGGAAACATAAGGAGGATGTTGTATAAACTGAAGCAGAGTGGAGTGAGCAGAACCAGGTAAAAAATTTAAACAATAACTATAATTCTGTAAAGATAATCAACTTTGAAAGTCTTAAAAACCCTGATCATTGCAATAACCAACCATAATGTAAGATCCTGGATGATGAAGCATGCTACCCACCTTCTCTGAGGGCTTTAAGGTGCAGAATGAGACCTCTATTTTTGGACACCTTCCATGAAGAATTTGTTTTACTTAACTATAGATATTCTTACAAATGTTTTTCTTTTATTCAATGGGAAAGATAGGAGAGAAGATACATGCTGGTTAGATGAAAAGATAGCATATAAGTTACATTTAAGAATAAAAAATGGGGCGGCTAGGTGGTGCAGTGAATAGAGCATGGGCCCTGGAGTCAGGAGGACCTGAGTTCAAGACACACACACACACACACACACACACACACACACACACCTATCTGTGTGACCTTGGGCAAGTCACTTAACCCCAATTGCCCTACCTTCCCCCCTCCAAAAAGAATAAAAAATAATTTGGTATTGAAAAAAATTAGTCATCTTCTTGCTAAGTTAGTGATAGCTCATTCCAAAGGCAGCAATCCAGATAGTGCTCAGACAATTGTTGTTCAGCTGTTTCAGTCGTGGCTGACTCTTTGTGATCCCATTTAGAGTTTTCTTGGCAAAAACAATGGAGTGGTTTGCCATTTCTTTCTCCAGCTCATTTTACAGATGAGGAAACAGAGGCAAAGGGTGTTAAGTGACTTGCCCAGGGAAACATAGCTATTAAGTAGGAGGCCTGATTTGAACTCGGGAAGAAGAGTCTCCCTGACTCCAGGCCCAGTGGTGTATTCACTGTGCCACATAGCTCCCCAGACAATAGGCATACAATGAGAATGATACTCTAGATTAGGATTTTAGTGAGAGCAAGAGAACAATAGTCAACAAGCACCTCCTTTATAATATTCTAACATAAATTGTCTTTCTAGTTCTTTCTACTCTTCATTTTCTGTAACTCCATATAAGTTGGTGTCTTCTGTTCCTGTACTGGTAGGTTTCAGGTCTTCCTGGATCTTCCTGGGTCAGAGTCATGGGGGCTTCAGGCCACACAAGATTGTTGATTCAAAGTGCTGCTGGTTTTAGGTTCCCCTGCAACGTTGTAGATCAAATTGCTATGGTCTTCAGATCCCTCTGGAGCATCTGAGTCAAAGCACTGACTGCTTCAAGGTGCATCTGCAGTCAGAATCCATTGGGTTTCTAACCCCTCCTCAGGAACTTCCTCATCAGGGAAATCTAAGGGTTCTTAACACCTGGAAAAGAATTCTTCAGGTTTCAGATGCCTTTTTAAGGACTCTGGGTCAGAGGACCAACAGACTCCTCTTTATTTTCCTGAGCTTTCTCTGGTTACCCTGGAGGGACCCTTTTCCTAATGCCCTCAAACTTCTGACTGTAATTTTGTAGAATGCTTGACTGTACAAAAAAACTTATTGTTGTTTCTTTTTTAACTTCTTAATCATTATTCGATCTGGTACCTTTGTTTAGATCTTTACTAGAGTATATGTTAGGGAACTAGGCACCTCTGTGACCCTTCAAATTGCCATCTTAACCAGAAGTTTTCCATACACAGTTTCATAATAAATGTTAACAGAGTGAATCAATCAGTCAATGGTCCATTGTCACCCTATAAATTTTTATTAGGACTTCAAGAAAGACATTCTTCTACCTTTATATAGCCCATATGAGAAAAAACTTTGCTTAGTGGATAGAATACTAGACATAGAACTATCCTGGATTCAGTGCCTCCGATACCATTTAGTTGTGGGACCATGTGTGCCAATATTTGGGCAATAAATGGTCAATTAGCTTAATCTTTCTGAACAATGTCTTAGGCAACTCCTTAACACTTTAAGCTATAGACATTTTATGATATCCTTGGTCTCTGTGGGACCATCCAGGAAATTAAAAGTTCTTGCCATATGTACTGCACAAGAACTGTGCATCTTGAAAAAAGTCTTCATGGTAGTAACCATGTTTTCCAATTTTACTTTGAAAATCTCTAACTATTCTAGTGACTTGTCCACAAGCTTCCCAGAAATGACTTAGAAATCTGCATATTGACTAATTAGAATCATATAGGGCAAAACTAAAACCCAATTTTAAACTTTTGCCTTGGTTCTTAATCAAATCCACATATTAGAGATCTTAAGCTCCAGCATTCCCTTATTTTATGAAATGGCTTAGCCTCATAGATCAGGATGGGGGTGAAAATAAACAAATGAGGCTCATGAGAGAAAATAGCCACTCCAAGGGGAACCATATACTCTGATACCCATGGCAGCAGCATGAGGAAGCAGCCTAAAATTAGCAGGAAGGGAGAGAGGCTCACCACTGTAGCCCTTGCTGCCTTCAGTTAGTGAGGAAGAGATCTACATCCTGGTTTAGGTGGTGGAGTAGAATTCTGTTTAGCAGGAGTGAGGGGAATTCCTCACTGGTACCCCTGCCCAGGTAAGCCAGCAGCCTATGCCCTCTATCTGAATTAAAGATAAGGATGATAAGTTAGAAAAGCTCTCTGCACCCTCTGGGGAAAATGTGAAGGTGTTAAACTTACCGGGAAAAGTGGGAAACTAGGAAATAAGATGGCAAAGAGATGAGGCATATACCCTTCTTAGATGTCCTCCCTTCACTCAGTGTTAGACTAAAATGGAAAAAACAGGCCTGACTAATTCCAGAGGTTGGGGGTGGAGGCCATTGCTTTGAATGAGTACTGGGTACGAAAGGGAGTGGAAAACTGCCTTAGAGATTTGAAAAAAAGTCTCAAGAGGTGTGACTATGAGGTACTGCAGAGCAAGAAAGGGGCAGTTTGGGGATTAATAATGCACAGTATACTTAAGCTACAGTTAGAAAGGAATGGCAGGGTGGTTGAGTGGATGGGAAGGGATGTGATGGCAAACCTGGCACAGTTCTTTTGGTGCTCACCATGATAAAGAATTATATCTCTATGTTGTGATTGAGATAGATATGAATTCTTCATTAAGGCATTTCCTATTTTCCATCATGATTTAGTTTTGTCCCCTCTAACTTCTTTTGACTCTGGTTTTTGTATTTTCTGTTCTGCTTTTGATTTTCTGACTCTCCAATACTAGTAATTACCATAGGCCCCTCCTCTTCCTGCAGCTACGTTTGTTGTAAGGTTTAAATCCTCAGAGGCAGACCAGCCAGGATCTGTAGGATATGGGAGCTTTTTAATGTCAGGTGGAGGAAATGCTTACGATTTATACTGTTAAATAGGAAGAACAGAGGGAAAGTCACATCTTCTCATTTACACGTCTATTCATTATGATTAACTACTCCCATCCGACTTTCTTTTTTAAGATGAGGCAGGCGCAAAAATAGAAGAGTTTGAAACAGTTGCTTGTATTTCACAACTTGCCTTATCACCAGATGAAACTCTCATTTTTCAGGCTGGGAATGTATACATATTTTGTTTCCTTGATATTTCATAGACTTAGAGACTTGGAAGCCACAGAGTTGGAAGAAACTGCAGAGGCTCTCTCTGTTCAGTGATGTTGCTAATACAGAACCACATACAACTAGATACTTAATAAAATTTTTTTGGGTGGCAGTTATAATTTTACTGTGTGGCAGTCTTCGATACTTCCTTTTCCCTTTTGACCCTTCATAACTTTGTACCTCTTTTGTCAGAATGGTATCATTTTACGTTGTGTTGTAGTTATTTGTTGTTATTGTTATTGTTATAGTTATATTATTGCTTCTTGAAGATAGGGTCCCAAATTTTCTCCTTTATATCTCCATAATATCTAATACAGTGCCTTGCCCATTGTAGGGATCCAATAAGTAGTTATTGAATAAGTGAGTGAATGAATGAATGAATATGGGATGAAAAATTCTGATTTCTAAAGATTGATAAGAACCTTTTAAAAAAAATCTATTACTTCTATAATTGGTCAAACAAATAGTTTCTTCCTATTAGTAACTCTCTTATTTAGATTATGCCAAAACTTTACAATTTCTTTTAGAGGCATTTTTGGAAAGCAAAAGGGTAGATTTAAAGGAAAGGCAATATATACATACTAATCAAAATTGCAGGATGTTCCAAAAGATTTAGTGTGGCTTTAAGTGATTAAAGCTTAGATCTAAAGCTAGAAGGAACATAGACATAATCTAGTACAGCCCCTTCATTTGAAATGACAAAATGGAGTCTCAGATTATATGACTTGCCTAAGGTCACATCTGTAGCAAGAAGCAGAGCTGAGACATGAGCTCAGGTCTTTTGACTCCAGAGGTAGTATTCTTTTCACTGTTTTGTGATAAGTTGAGAGAGACCCTCTTTCTTCTTAGTGATGTCCCGAGGTAGCTACTGACGGATTACCTTATAAAGGAAGTTGTTTCAGTGATGGAGGAATAAAACATACAGGCATTGAACACAGAACTTTTTTCTATTGAAGTCTCCTGGAAGAGCCCTCTTTATATATAGTACTTTAATTTTCCAAAAGATTTTAATAATAGTTTACAACCATTTTGTACTTTCATGATTATAATGTTTTTGAGACCATATTACACGTTTGGGAATTAGACTTAGCTCAGATTTTTTATTACCTTTCACATATCGAGTGATAAAATAGAACAGATTAAACTAGAGAATTTAATTTTAGACTATGTGCTTCTGGCCTGCATCATTTTACAGGGAAAACTATGATGGATTTTAAACTAGAAGACCAGCTCTGCCATTTACTGTCTGCTTACCTTGGACAAGTTTCTTATCTCTCTAGACCTTAGTTTCCTTAATTTATAAAAGGAGAAGGTTAGATCAGAGAATTCTTTAATTCCCTTCCAGCAGAGCCTGAACTAAGACAGGGTCATCAGGGCTTTGTTCAGGGCACCAAATTTAGGGGGTGCTGACAGAATTTAACTCCTTTAGGATCAGTTTAGCAATTGGTTATCAAGTAAGAAGCTAGAGATCTCTGCTTACAATGGTCTGTGTTCTAATATCTCTTTCTACCTCCCCTTAACTGAATTTGTCTTTAAAAGTTTATTTAATGGTATCTTTCTAATGGTATCAGGCACCTAAACTGTTGGTTATAGCTCCACCTCTCAACAGGATTCTAAAATCCTATGATTCAAGAAAGGATAAGGAAAAATTCATTTTTAAAAATAAAGACATTGTGGTTATATTCATATCACCAATGTAATTCCATATAACAGATACAAATTGAATAAATATTACATTAAGAGAAAATAAAAATTTTATACTCTCATTTCTCTGATACCATTGAGCTACTTTACAACTCTGGGCAAGAAGATTAACGTTCCTGTACTTTAGCTGACTCATCTATAAAATCAAAACAGTAAAAGCAAATCTATTCACATGGTTCTCATGTGGAAAAACTAATAAAAAAAAGACAAAAAGTTTTGAAGTACAAATTAAAGTGATAATACTTAATATCAGTTAATAAGACTACTCAGAATGTCATGAATTTTTAAAAAACTAGCATAGTACCTTATGTCTACTTCAGTCCTAAGCTTTCATCATAGCAACAAAAATTAAGTACATTGATATGTATATGCAGTCAGTAAGTCTACCATGTACTGAAAGAATATAATAAGATTATAAAATTTCCACCTCTTATAATGGCACTGTTAACTAGATCTCTCTTCTTCAAATCACTTACCTTAACTGCAGTCTTCCCTTTATAATCCAAATATCTTGCCTCTTCTAACAACTATCTTTATATTCTATTAGATAAAAGATACATCTTTAACTATTCTAGCTTCTTGACATAAAGAAAGCATATATTCTAGTGGGGATATACTTTCTTATTATTTGTCACCGCTTGACTAATTTGGCCAAAGTTAGTTTGTTTGATACCTAGGTTGTCAGATCAGGTTATATTTTAAATCCTTTAGCTATGTTTAGCCCCTTGGCATTGGATGATTTGGGAGTTTACATATTTAGGGACCAGATGGCACTGAAGCCTGGTAACAAGATATGAAGCATTTTACTGCAAGGTCATTGGTTTAAATCTGGACCTAGCTGATCACTATTGGTGGTCCCTATGAAATGTAATAATGATCTTATGCCTATACGTAATGGACAGAACCCCGTGCAGGAAAGCACATCATTCTTGCTGCTAATTGGTATTCTTGTTTTCAGCTTCAGGAGAGAAGCCAACGACGGAATCAGTCAGGAAATCTTGACTGCTGGTGTATCTGAGTCATCATTCTCTGACCCATTCAGCCTTTGGCCTTTTTGTAGTTTGTAGACCTTTGGGTTCTGCTCAGTAGTCGTATGCCCAAACTCCAAGTGACTTCATAAATCCAGATTAAGATGTGATTTACTTTAGAAGTATTTCTGCACATTTTGTTCTAGCATTTAATCATAACACTTGTTCTTTTGTTACTTCATTAATACCTTAAAGTAGATATTTTCTTAAGTTTTCTTGTCAGGACTCCCAGAAAATTCTCAGTGCCATAACTAAAATTGTCTAGCTCCCTTGTCATTATCATTCCTATACTTTCGGTGCTTTTGGTGATTTCAGGTTTTTTGAAGAAGTTATGTCCCTTTCCTAAATTCAGACTAAGTTGACCTAAATGTATGTTAGTGAAATATATAGTAGCATGTAGAATTAAACACACGTTTTAACATGGGCAATATGGAAGTTATTTTGCTTGACTATCTATATTTGTTATAAGAGGTTTGTCGGCGGAGAGGATGTAGGAGGGAGAATAAATGTAATAATTGAAAAAAATAACATTTAATTTAAAGCAAAAACAAAGTACATAGGTTTTTTAAAAAAAGAAATACACAGTGTTTCAAGACCTGAAAAAAATTAATTTTACTATTATATTCCCCCTAATCCTTTGTATGTTGTCATAGATTGGCCTAAATGTGACTGTAGTTACCTACATTAATGAATGTTTATATCAATGGGGAGGAGCCTAAAGAAGAAAATAAATGGGGAAACCTGCCAACTATATTTTAGCCCCATTCCATATAAGCGTAATGCAGTTTAATTCAGCTCAGCAAACATTTATTAAGTACCTGTCATTAGCAAAGCAGTAGGGATACAAAGGCTGATATGGCACAGACCCTATTCTCAAAGAATGTACAATCTAATGGGGGAAGACGGTGAGAGGGGAAGGAAGCAATCTGTCTAAGTTAATTAAACCAACATTAAGTCCCTACTCTTTTCAAGGTTCTGTGCTAGTGCTAAGGATACAAAGATCTGATACCAAGGTCTTTCTCCAAGAGAATGCTGATAAGGCTGATCCTAAGGAAGAGGACACAAATAACAAGGCTGAGAGTGCCAGGGGCAAAGGAGAAGTCCCTACAGAGGGCTAGAGGAAATTGGAGGTATACTAGAAAATTTCTGAAAGTTTCATGAAGAAAGTGACACATGGCATGGGCCTTAAAGGAAGGGAAGAACTTTAACAGACATGAGGAGAACTTCACTTTGATAAGGAAAACAATAAACAAAAGCCCAGAGACAAGAGGGCAGGCTAAGACTGGGGGATAGAGAGTTTATCAGTATTATATATACAGGGGAAAGTTACTTGAGGCCAGCATGGGAATAATGTAGTGAGAAATTGCTTTGCCTTATGAAGATTGCCTTGGCAGCAGCATGAAGGATACTTTGGAGAAGTAGACAGAAGGCAAGAAAACCAATTAGGAATCTATTGTGATCATTCAGAAGAAAGTTGAGGAAGGCCAGAATAAGGATGGTTGCAGTAGGAAGGGAAATAACATATGAAAATTGTTTTAAATATAGAATAAGTAGGAAACATCCAAGTACACACTCTCACCACCACCACCACCACTAAATTGTAAACTCTTTAGGGGCAAAGACTCTGTACCTACCACAGTGCCTTCCATGTATGAATAAGTAAAATAGGCAGAAAGACAAAAATACATTCCAGTTATCCCTACATATACCTTGAGCTCCCCCACCCCAGGATTCTAGGCTCTGATTAGTGAGCATTCACCTTCTTTTGCCCAGATCTTCATGCTCCCTCCCATTCATCTTCATACCATGCTGCTATGGGTATTCTACCATTTCCAGCCCTAGCTCTGGGAACAAAAAGCAGATCTACACTAATGCTCCTGGAAGGATGTGTCAGTCCATTGCCCTATGGCTCACAGCATCATCCCCTATCCAAAACTCTTCCCTGGCTACCACTCCCATAGATGTATGATTATCTTCCTCAATTAGAATGTAAGCTTCTTGAAGGAAGGGGCTGTCTCATTTCTTTGTATCTGTATCCTCAATGCTTTGCACAGTATCTGGTACCTAGGAAGCACTAATTAAATGCCTTTTCACTTACACATGTACATTTGATCATTTCTACCTACTGTGACAGGTGAAATTAGGAAATTGGGAGCTAAGTATATTTTTAGTCTATCTGAATTCAGGTCATCATTTCATTTCACTTTGTGACATTTCCCACAGCACCCAGGGAAAAACTTTAGAAGTCACAGTGAGCATTCTTATCAAATTGGCAGCTAGCAAAAAGCTAGGAGGGGTAACTAACCTACTGCATGACAGAATCCAAAAAGACCATGACAGGCTAAAAGACTGGCCAGGCTCTAAGAGGAGATTGAAGAGGGATAAATGTGAAGGCTTATATGTGAGTTCAATAAATCAATCACAAGTACAAAATGATGATTATGATGATGATAATTTTCTGTAGCACTTTAAAGTTTGTAAAAGGTCTTTTCAGATATTCTCATTTACGCAACAACCCTGGGAATTAGGTGCTGTTATTATCCCCCATTTTACAAATGAGGAAACTGAAACAGAAAGGTAAAGTGACTTGTCCAGAGTCACTCAGCTAGTAAGTGTCCTATGGTGGTATTTGAATGCCAGTTTTCCCAACTCTAGGTCCAGAACTGTATCCATTGTGCTACCGAACTTCCTCATAACAAGGGACAGTGTCACCGAAGCCAATAAAAGTTGTACTTGAAAATCTTCTATTTCATTAAGGTCCACTTTTCCCCTGTAGCATTAGATTCAGTTTGGTTGGGTAAATTATTCTTGGCTGTAAGCCTATATACTTTACCTTCTGGAATATCATATTTTAAGCTTCCAGCTCCCTTATAGTAGTGGCTGATAAATCTTGTGAGGTCCTGTCTGTGGTTCCTTGGTACTTGAATTCTTCCTTTCTGGCCACTTTCAATATTTTTACTTTGACCTGGAAGTTCTGAATTTTGGCTATAATGTTCCTGGGAGATTTTATTCTGAGATTTTTTTTCCCAGAAGTTGATTGGTGGATTCTTTTGATTTCTACTTGGCCCTCTACTTCTAAGATATCTGGGCAGTTTTCTTTTAAGATTTAAAAAAATATGTTATCTAGGCTCTTTTGGGGGGGGGGGTCATGGCATTCAGATAACCCAATGCTTCTTAAATGTTTTCTCCTCAATCTGTTTTTCTAAATCATTTACTTTTACTATGAGATATCTTACATTTTCTTCTATTTTTCTTCCAGTCTTACAACTTTGTTTTAATATATTTTTTGGCTCATGCTGTCATTAGTTTTTGTTTGGCCCATTCTAATTTTCAGGGAACTTGCTGTTTGGATCCAATTTTTTTTTTTTAAAGCAATTGGGGTTAAGTAACTTGCTCAAGGTTACACGGCTAGTCATTTTTGATTTATGCGTGGGTGCTCATTTTCTGAGGCCGGATCTGATCTCGGGTCATCCAAACTCCGAGGACGGCGCTCTTACTCACTGCGCCACCTAGCCGCCCCTTTAGGGCAATTGGGGTTAAGTAACTTGCCCAAGGTTACACGGCTAGGTTTTTGTTTGTGCGGATTAAGTGTTGGAGGCCGGCTCCGAACTCAGGTCCTTCTGATTCCAGGGCCGGCGCTCTATTCACTGCGCCACCTAGCCACCCCTGGATCCAATTTTATACCCCTTGTGACAAGCTATTAATTTCCTTTCCAATTCTTCCATAGCTCTCATTTTCTTTTACATTTGTTTTCCCTAGGTGTTCTCATTTAATTTATAAAAACATTTAAAACTCTTTTTTTATTAAACTCTTACTTTATCTCTTCTAGAATTCTCATTGGGTTTGTGCCCAAGTTATATTTTCTTTAAGGCTTTGCCTTAAATGACTTTTGGAGTCATTCTCTTCTTTTGGGTTTCTGTCTTGAGCTTCCTTGCCACCACAACGGTTTGTTGTTTGTTTGTTTTGGGGGGGTAGGATGGTCTTTTTTTGTTTTCTCTTTCTTCTAGGCTACTTTCTGACTACAGACTTGATGTTAGGGCCAAGTTCTGCTACACATTTGGAAAGAAAGTCTGGGTGGGTCCTGTTGTTGCTTTCATGGGGTATTGTCATGTTATTCTAGGATCCCGGGGTCAGGCTTCCAAGTTTTCAGTATTCCTAAAGTGGTCTAATCCATGCAACGTCTGATCATTACCCCCTGGTCTGAGCTCTGTAACTTCTGGACCTAGGTAGGGGTCTGAAGATTTCTGCTGGACTTAGCCCCTGACAGTCAACTGAACAGCTCTATTGGTTCAGAATGGTAAAATTATAGGCTCCCCGTTAGTCTGGGATTCCTGTCCTGAGGAGGGGTTGAGTAGAGGAAGGACTGCACATCTTGCTTTTGCCTTTGAATTATTTGTCATTTTAATTCATTTTAGATTACATTGTTTCATGATTAGCAATTACACAGTACAGCTAGAAAAATATTCTGCTTTTCCAGTAGTAAGCTGTTGGAGATAATTGAAAATACTGTCTTATTCCCCAAATGAGATCCAACTCAATATCTAATCCATCCAAATATAGGACCAACTCACTATCCATTCACTAATCAATCACCTAACATTTATTAAACACAAACCACTTACAAGGAACTCTGCTAGGTGCTGGGGATAGAAAAACAAAAATGAAAATTCCTTTTTTTTTCCTCTCCTCTAAACCTTCTTCAGAATGGCTTTCAGCTTCATCACTTGACCAACACTGATCTCTCCAAAGTTACTGATGATCTCTTAATTCCCAAATATAATAACTTCTTCTGGATCCTCATCCTCTTGACCTCACTGCAGCATGTGACACTGCTGACCCGTTTCTCCTCTGGAAATGCTCTCCTCTATGGGTTTTCATGACTCTGTACTCTCTTGTTTCTTCATCTACCTATCTGCGTAGTCTCTTTTACTGAATCTTTATCCATGTTATCCCCACTATGTTAGTCCTCCAAGGCTTTATCCTTGGCCCTTTCACTTAATAATCTCATTAGCTCTCACAGATTCAATTATCTCTAAGCAGATGATTCCAAGATCTATTTATCCAGCCCTAGTCCCTACTGAACTCCAGTCCTGAATCACCAGCTACTTGTTGGACATTTCAAACTGACTGTCCCACTGGTATCTCAAATTCAAGATATCTAAAACAGAACTCATTATCTTTCCCCACAAACCCACCTTCCTCTGAACTTCCCTATTATTGTTGAAGGTACCATGATCTTTCAGTTTCCCAGGTTTAAAACCTTGGTCTCATCCTCAACTCCTCTTGGCAAATATTGTCATTTCTTTCTCTGTAACATCTCTGGAATGCATCCTCTTCTCTCTACTCTCATAGCCATTATCCTGCTTCAGACTAACATCAACTATTGCCTGGACTATTGCAGTAGCCTTCTAATTGACCTTCTTCCTTTAAACCTCTCTTCATTCCAGTCCATCTTCCATTCAGTTGCCAAAGGGATTTTCTTTATGCATAGGTCTGATCATGACACTCCTTTACACACTTAATTTCAGTGGTTCCTTATTACATCCAGGATATAAAGTAGGTCAGTCAGCAAGGATTTATCAAGAGCCTGATATGTTCCAGGAACTGTAACGAAGCACCAGGTTTATGAGAAAAAAAAATCCCTTCTCTCAAGGAGCTCAAATTCTAAAGGGGGAGACAATAAACAAATAACTAGGCACAAACAAACTTAAACAGGACAAATCAAAGGGAAGGCACTCAAATTAAATGGGCCGGGGCAGGGAGGGGTTGGTAAGGGCTTCCTCTATAAAGTGGGATTTTGCCTGAGACTTGAAGCTTCCTTCAAGTGGAGAGGTGTAGAGAAGAGCATTCTAGCCATGGGAGACAGCCAATAAAAATGCGTGGACTTGAGATGAATTGTCTTGTTTGAGGAACTACAAGGAGGCCATTGTCATTGGATTACAGAGTATATGGTGGAGAGTAAGGTGGAAGGAAAAGAAAAAGGACAAAAGAGGGAAAGAAATAGATAATGAAAGAATAAAATAAAGAAAAACCAGTAACTTAAGTAAATTCAAAGAACTTAGGCCAGGGTAGGCAAATGGGAGCAAGGAAACCTATGAGAATAGACTAGCATCAAAGTAGTACAAGCAAAACCAATGATAAAGTACTGACTTAAAAGAGGAAGAGGCTAAAAAAGAAATTAGTATGAATGAGAAGAAAGTACCAACCTAACAATCATAACTTTAAATTTGTATGATTAAGCAATGCAATAAAATGAGAGTGACATAATGGATAAGAAAACTAAAGCCAATAATTTTTCATGCAAGAAATACATCTAAAAAGCATATCTACATATGTGTACATATGTATACAATATATGCACATTTTATGTATATAGACATGTTTTTACAGGTATAAATACTCATGTGCATATATGTAATAGAGAAACACTGGAAGCTTACCCAAAGACTCCTTTCTCTGTTATTATTTTATATAATTTGAGAAGTGCTAGTGATAGAAATAAAGCAAGAGAAAGAAGATGAAGACATAAATATAGGTAAAGAAAGGAGATAAAACTCTATGTTGGCAGAAATATGATTTACATATCAAAGAATCAGCAATGAAACTAATTGAGACAATATCTTTATCTAAATAGCAGATCACAAAATAAAACCACAAAAAAAATAGCACTTCTATGTAGTAACAAGAACACTCAGGATGAGGTATAGATATGGAAGACCTATTCAAATTAACTACAAAATACAGTCAGTCTTCCAAAGTATGCCCAAGACTTGTATAGATACAACTAAAAACATTTTTAAAAGAAAAAGCAATTAAAATAAATGGATTGCTATTCTGTGCTTATGGCTAATATAATACTAATTATAGTAACTCTAATATAATACTAATTAGTTAATATTAGTACCATAAAAATGACATTATTTAAATGTAGATTTAGTGCTACATCAATTAAATTACCAAGGGGATACTTTATAGAGCTAGGCAAAATAATTATAACAGTTCTTTGAAGGAACAAAAGTTCTAGAATCTTAAAGGAAAAAAAGTAGAAATGAAGGGGGGGTGCCATTTCTAAATCTCATAGAGCACTATAAAGCAGTAATCACAGAGACTGTTTTGCACTGTTTAAAAAATAGAAAAGTAGATCAGTAAAATAGATAAAGCTATATCAGAAACAATTGAACTTAATACAGTATTCATTAAGCCTGAGAATATAAAGCACTTGGAGAAGAACCCCCTATTTGATTAAAAACCTGCTAAGTAAACTGGAAAGATGTTGGCAAAATTAGGTTTAGACCAACTAATTACACCATATACCACAATGAAGTAAAAATATATATGCAACTTGAATTGTAAAGACCTAATCATTTAAAAATTAGAAAAGAAACTTATCTTTTATAGCACTGACTGCAGCAAATTCTTACACGATAAGGAATAGAATTGATCAAAAAAGCTAAAATAGAGAATTTTGATTACATAAAATTGAAAAGCTTTTCACTAACAAAATCAGGACAGTTAGGATTAAAAGGGAAGCAGTTGATGGGGAATTAGCCTTGCATCAATTAGCTCTCCCAAGAGTTTGATACATAAGACATATAGGCAATTACCATAAATATATAACATCAAAAGATATTCCACAGTGGATAGGTGGTCAAAAGATATGAAAAAAAAAAGCAACTCTCAAAGGAATTGCAAACTATTAGCAACCATATGAGAGTGCTGCAAATCATTAATAATAAAAAAATGCAAATTAAAACAACTCTGAGGTCTTATTTCTCACTCAGCAAATTGTTAAGGATGATGAAAGACAGGAATAGTCAGTGGAAGGGTTGGGGAAAGACAGACTTCCTATTGATGGAGCTATAAATTGGTCCATTCTGGGTAGTAATGAGAAATTTTACTAAGAAATTCACAAAAATGACTAGATCTTTGGACTCAGAGATTCCACTGCTAGTCATACATTTCCAGGAAGCCAAAAATAAAAAGATCCCATATTAGTCACATGGGATATTTGTAAAGTACTTAGAACAGTGCCTAGAACAAAGCAGGAGCTTCCTTTTCCCCTATCTTGCCAATGTATTTATACAGTATTTTTTTTGTAGTAGCAAGGAACTGGTTGATGCCCATCTTTAGGGGGATGGCTAAACAAATTATGGTACATGGATGTAATAGAATATTATTGCATCATAAGAAACAATGAGTATAAAGAATACAGGAAAGCACAGGAAATTTTAAATAAACTAATACAAAGTGAAGTAAGAAGAACCAGTAAAATAATATACATAAAATAATTGCACAGTTGGAGAACTATGGAGTTGGAAAGTGGCAGATATTTTCTATCTTGATTGATATTTAGTTTTCCTGAACTATGCTGTTGTCATAAGAGTTGACTTTCTGGGAGGGAGAGGAATAAAATGATACTGGAAAATGAAAGTGATATAAAACACTGAACTCTCTAGAAGTCTAATGACCACACTTGACTGTAGAGAAGAATTAATAAAATACACTTTATTGCTTTCATTTTAGAGGTAGAAATTCTTCTATGGCTATGTAATGCTATATATCAGTTATCATTTATGGTTAGTGTGTTGGTTAGTTTTTCTAAACTGATATTTGTTCCTCTTTTTAAAATCTTTGTTAAAAGTGATGGTCCTCTGGGTCAGAGAGAGGATATATTTGGAAATAAATGTAATGTAAAAGAAAAATATATCAGCAAAAATAGGGATAAGGACTTGAGGCTTCATTGGTATAGAAATGTTCCAGTGAAGAACTTCAGCTTAGCACCTCTGTGGAACTTAGAGCCATAGAGCTGCTTAGAGCACAAAGAGGAACTTAATTAGGGTCACACATCAATAAAAATAAGGTTAAAAATACATATTTAAGGGAACTGAGAACTACATAGCTATTAGAAAAAAAATTTTTGTTTGGACCTCAGAAAGCAAATCTTCCATTATAGGCAACATTTAATTCAATAACTAGCAATTATATAGCTCTTTAAAAATATGTTATTTGTTCTTTTCAACAAACCTGAGAGGTAGATGTTATTGTCTCCCCCCCTTTTTTTTGGAGAGCAATTGGGGTTAAGTGACTTGCCCAAGGTCACACAGCTAGTTTTTGTGTTAAGTGTCTGAGGCCAGATCTGAACCCAGTTCCTCCTGACTCCAGGGCCAGTGCTCTATTCACTGTGCCACCTAGTCACCCCAATCCCCATTTTACAAATGAGGAAACTGAGGTAGAGTTTAAGTGACTTGCCAAGGGTCACACAGCAAGTAAATGTCTGAGACCAAATTTGAACTTAGGTCCTCCTGACTCCAGGTCTAGCACCCACTGCTTTTTATTGTGTTGCATATTTATCACTTTGAGTATTTATCAGCAGATTTAGCAGATTATTGGGCAAAATTATGGTCATGGTCCTGTTATGGAATCTTTTGCTGTGTACATGAAAGACATCTTGTCTAATGAGAACATTTGTGGGCAGATTTTATTCTACCAAGTCAGGTGTTTTTGTCCAAATCCTATCACTCATCATCACAGAGCTCTTGTTTATATTGTCTCCCTCTTATCTACCCCTCCTAGAAAATTAAAAAAAAAAAAAAATCACTTCCTAGTGGAGACTGGGAGAATACAAAGAGCTCAGAAATTGCTCTTCATACATGCTGCATAATACAGAATTTAATGGGTTTCTCATGTGAGGTCCCCAATTCTGATATCATTGTGTGTTGGGAGGTACTAGGAGACAAGATATAGCACAATCTCTTATTGCAGGCACTCATAAACAAACCAAATTTTCTCAGAACTCCAACATTCTTTTCCACATGCCAGTTCTCTCAGACACATATTGCTTCCCTCAGATACACTCTTGAGTCACAGCACTCTATCTGAACATTAATATTCCTCCCAACAATCTGCATGCTAAACCTCTTTCCATATATCCTGGAGCCAGTTTCTTCTACAACCTCTAATACTAGTGTCAAAGGCACAACCTGACTCCTATTAATGAGCCCTGCAAAATAATAGACTGCTATATTCTGTCACTGAACTACCTCTGCCTTGGGTACCCACAGAATATATAAGGCTTCCTGAAATCATTAAATAACATGCATGCCAGAATCTTTTTCTGTCTATAAATTTTAGTCAGTTGTGTGACCATGAAAAGGTAGTCTGCTATTTAGAATCCCCTAAGAAACTTGTCTTTTATAACTTATTTCAGCCAGTTATCAGTTCCTTATACTGAGCTAAGTTTTCTCAGTTCTCATTCTTGACCTGTTTGCATCCTCCTGGTTCCTCAGGCTCACAACCTAGAAATCATCTTGGATTCCTCACTCTCACCCCCCATATCCAACCAAGGCCTGTTGACATCACCTTTGTAACATCTCTCAAATATACTTTCTTCTCTCCTCTAACCTTGTGTAGTACCAATGCAATATTTACAGTACCCATGATCACGATAAAGACTGTGACTATAAGTATCACATGACATTGGATCACAAAATATACCAAACTCTCCAGATAGAAGACAGAACTGAAGCATTTATTTAGACACCAAAAAACCAAATCCCAAAAGCAGTAAGCCAATTCCATCATAGGACCAAAGATATTAAGAAGCCATAATAACGCTGAGAGCCACAGCATCCTTCAGCCTTCCCACAAACCAATACAAGATCAATATTTACTCATGAACCTCTCTATCTCCTCGCCTCAACCGCCTCTCTCTCCCACCATCTCTCTGGCTCTGACCAGCTTCCTATGGGCTCTGCTTCCCTTCAGCAAACTCCTCCCACCACAGGCTCCATGTGACTACATTCAGCCTATTACGGGGCAGAGTTTCTCTTCACAGCTGGGAAGCTTCCTATGGGTTCTGCTGCACCCTTTAACAAATTCTCTCCATCACAGGCTCCATGTGATTACATTCAGCCTATTAGGGGGCAGAGTTTACTTTCAAAGCAGGGGAGGTCTTCACACTTCCCCCTACTTCAGGGGCAGGGAAGATCTTCAAATTCCCATTCTCATTACACCCTGCCACCACCCTAGTGCAAGCCCTCATCACCTCATACCTGGATTACTGCAATAGCTGCTGGGGGGGTCTACCTGCCTCAAGTGTCTTCCCAGTTCAATGCAACCTCCATTCAGTCACCTGATTTGATTCCCTGTCATCGCCAAACTCAAATACAAAATGCTCTGTTTGGCATTCAAAGCCCTTCATAACCTAGTCCCTTCTTACCTTCTACACCTTGCTCCCCAACATGTATTCAACAATCCAGTTGAGTACTGGCCTCCTAGCTAGTCCATAAACAAGCCCCTGCATCTCTCAGAATTTTCCCTGGGCTGTCCCCCCCAGAGCCTAGAATGCTCTCCCTCCTCATTTCCACCTCATGACTTCTCTAACTTCCTTTAAATCCCAACTAATATCCCATCTCTTAATTCTGGTGCTTTTCCTTAGTTAATTATTTCCTATTTATCCTGTATGTTGCTTGTTTTGTACAGATCTGTTTGCTTGTTGCTTCCCTCATTAGACTGTGAGCTCCCTGAGAGCAGGGATTGTCATTTGCTCCTATTTATATCCCCAGTATTTAGCACAGTGCCTGGCACATACTTGGCTTTTATAAATGCTTATTGATTGGTTGATTCTGGACAAAACTTTGGGAGACAACCACAGTTAGTAACATGTGGATGAAGATCCAGCAAGGGAGACTGATAAAGAGTGACTGGATGGGTGACAGGAAAACCAGAAGAGAAAAGTATCACAAAAACCTAGAAAGAAGTGAATATTCAGGCAGAAAGGGTCAGCAGCAGCATCAAAAGTTACAGAGAGGTCAAGAAGAGTGGCGATTGAAAAAAAGCCATTTGACTTGTCAATTAAGAGACCATTGGTAACTTTGGAGAGAGCAGTATCCATTGAATGAAGGAGTTGGAAGCCAGATTGAAGAATGAAAGAAAAGGAAGTAGAGGTACACAGCTTTGAGGATATCATTCATTGAGCGTGCTCATAAATCTGTTTAATTTGATGTTTTATTGAAGCTTTTTTTCCCTTTCTTGTATCACCATTCCTCCCTCATGACTCCTCCTTTCCCCAATATAATCTTCCCTTTTAACAAAGGAGGATGGCTAAGCAAAACAAACCAATATTTACCTATGTACCATAACAAAGGTCTCACTTTATCACGTGTAGTTCTCTACTTTTGCCAAGAAGGAAGCATGCTTATGCCTGTACTTTAGAAAAATCTCTTTGATATCTAATTGAAGGATGAATTCATCAACTTTCAGAAGTCAATATTGGTCACTGCATTGATGAGTTCTGTCTTTCGTTGTTTTTCCTTATGTTATTGTCATTTAATAAATTATTCTCATAGTTCTACTTTACTTTGCCTCAGTTCATATAAGTCTCCCAAAGTCTCTTGGATTTCCTCTTATTTGTCATTTCTTATGATGCAATAATATTCCATTAATATATCACAACTTGTTCAGCCATTTCACTTTACTTCTAATTCTTTGCTACAGCAAAAGAAGCAACTAGAAATATTTTGTAGATATGAGACATTTCTCTCTGTCTTTGACCTCCTTCGGGTTTGTACTCAGTTAGTGGTGTAACCAGTAGCAAAGTTGGTTCTTTTGCTCCCTCTTCATGTAGAAATTTGGGGGAAGAACTGAATCTTTCCAGATCACACCTTTCCCCTTCTCCTATAGGTCCTATGGGACATACTCTTTTTCTTTTGGTCCACACCTCCATACTAATTGCCTTTCTCCCTGTTGAACAATGGTGGTTTGTCTAAGGTACAGAAGTGTGAAGACCAATCACACCTAGCTACAGCAATAGCTTGCTTGCTAGCTTTGTAGCAAAATGACCCTTCAGTCCACATAGATTCCTTTCTCTGATATTTTAGGGAGCTTTTAAATATACATTCTTAATAAAAAGAATCACCACAATAGTTCTTCACACATAGAGTTATAAAGCCCCCAAATAACCACCAGGTCAGAGGATTAATCCTCTGACTTATTTCTTGGTTCTGTGTATCCCAGATCACTGGCATCCCCATTCTCTATTTCCCACCATGGAATAAATATATATGATGTCCCAAAATTCTTGTTATGGTTTTAAGCTTTAATAATTTTAGAAATATAAATGCCACAGACTTACAAAAATCAACAGGTAAAAGGTTAATTACTTTAAAATTTTTAAATATTAATGTTTCTTATTAAAATTTAACAAAACTACTATCTACTACATATAGTTCTAGTGGATTTTTTTATCTTAATTAAAAACCTTGATTGCTGCTGTTCAGTAACTGAAATTACTGCAGTTCTAATCTTAAGATCATATCAAGAATGAAGTATTGATTAATACATGACAGTTTTGACATGACCCCTCAAAAAAGTTCAGTGGACATAGATTAGGTGACCAAGATGTCCAAGCAAGCAGTTCACCTTTTGAGAAAATGTCATCTAGAAACTATTGGACATGGTCAGGTACCCATATTGTTAAAAATTTTAGATGAATTATTCAAAATTCACGAAATTAAATAAGTGTAAAATATATTTAAATAATTAAATTTTTAAATGATTTGCTTGTAGCATTTATATTTCCAAAGTTATTTAAGCTGTAAACTATACCAAGACTTTTGGGACACCCAATGTAGGTAATGAAATGCAAATAAACCTATTTGATCATGAATTTTGTTTGAAGCAAAGTCAGGATAAAGAAACAGGATAAAGGAACAGCAAACAGAATCATATAAAACCACCTCTTCAGAACAGGGATGGGGAGGAGGA
The DNA here is from genome assembly GCA_011680675.1 of Gymnobelideus leadbeateri. NCBI lineage: Eukaryota > Metazoa > Chordata > Mammalia > Diprotodontia > Petauridae > Gymnobelideus > Gymnobelideus leadbeateri. The sequence goes on along the minus strand of WOXC01012349.1, from coordinate 278,710 downwards.
GTTGGAAAGAACAAAACCTTCCCTGTTGCACTATGAGCTCTTTGAGAGCTGTTTTTCCCCACCCACCACCACCCAGTTTTTTGTATCCCCAGCACTTTGCACAGTGCCTCGTGTATAGTAGGTAAATGCTTGTTGACTTACTTTCCACAGATCACCTCAGTTCTTAAAGAGGTGATCACACCCAACAGGTTCAGTCTGAATTCTTTGTTCCACACAGTGGAGACTTGTCCACAGGCCAGTCTGCTATTCTTAGTCCTTAATGCCTGAACAAAACACACTAAGATGCCTGCCAGGTCCAGATCACCACAGCTCTCCAGCTAGTCCTCTTCCAGCCTTCACCCCAACACCTTCTTTTCCTTAGGCATACTGCTTGCTTCTCAGAGTCCAAACTGGTTCAAAATCTTCCTAGATTCACAGGAAATCAGACATCTGTCTCAGAGTAGAGGAATCTTTCTCAGAGCAAGAAGCAAATGCTCTCCATGGGACTGCACACCCCAGAATTCCCAATGGGAACTCAGACACCCCCACCCACAAGGCAGTCAGTCCAAACATGTAAGAATATTTCCATGGTTTCACTATATACAAATAAATATTTTAAAGAGATAAGAAATCAGGCATTTGGGTTAATAATCACTGACTACTTCTTGGTCACTTAAAAAAAATAAATAAAAGTCCTATGTCTGATCTTTTCTATTTTAGAGTAATTTCTTCCTGAGATATTATCTATGCCTTTCTTTTAGAAGGGCTAACTGAGGTGACTGATCTTTGATCCTATGTATTTCAGCCTTTAATTAATTTAAAAAAATATCAGTATCATCAGAATAATTTTTCAAGTAGTTATCAACACTTATGATAACCATGCAACAAATTCTTTTGAGTTTCCACTGGATGTAAATAACAAACTAAACTGTATGATTCTTCTCTCTACTTACTTCTGTCCACAAAAATGAAGAATGCTGTTAACGTCTTTTCCCTCAATCAACTATGTGAAGCTAACAGCTAAAAGCAATTCTTTTTTCTTTTGTTAGGCTAATAGAGAAAAAAATACTATTCAGTTGGTTAAATTGACAGTGTTTTCCCTTTAATTGCTATTTCTGATTTAATTAACTTTTAGATCTAATCTGAATAATTACTATTTGTGCCATTAGTGATATTGTAGTTACTTGTGTCACTGAGAACACTGAGCTTTGTTTTTAGCCTTCTGAGATGTCTACCATCCCTAAAAATAGAATCTGATTGAAATCACCAGGGCCTGGCATCCTGGCATTTAAAAGATTCACTGCATAATGTTATGAATAGAATATTCCCAAACTGTTATTATCTACATATGACTTGCAAAAGAACTAACGACAGAGAAATAAAAGTAAAGTGTTTAAATTTCATTTAAAAGGACAAAAGTCTCAAATGATATTAGCAAGTATATAGTGAACAAAAGAAAAGCCAGTCCAAATTCAGAAGTTATTTGCTTCAGACCTATTTCCAATTTCCTACCCTCTGGCCACACTCCCCTCACACACTACATGCCATTAAGACCAATTGCCCCAGTTTATTTTTAAAAATTATAAAATTCTAAAGTTGGAAAAGACCTCAGTAGGTCACTTGGTCCATCTATAATATTATATCACATCTCTTAGGATGACTGCTTTTGAATTTCTTTTCTGTCTTACAGTTAAAATATCAATTATTATCTGGTTTCAAAAGTACTTGTTACTTCCCAGAGTTTTCCTCCCATTACATTTTCTTTCCTTATTTTCATTTTTTGCAATCTCAAAGAACACTTCAAGGTTGGGTTTAAGAATAATGTATCTTTCTAATCAGGAAAATTGTGGACTTGGATTCCAAAATAGTGCTCCAAAACATATAAGAAATATTGCTTCAAATCTATTTATGATACCTTATAAAGGTATTACCAATATGACAATATATATACCTTTTGCAATTCAAGCATCATTCTAAATATTGTTTTGGTTTTCAGTAGTAATATACTCATAGTCATAGGATGCCTGTTTAAAAATTTTAAAATGAGTTTCTTTGTGGAGAAAGATAATTTGCAGTAAACTTTGCAAAAACAAAAGTTAGACTTTCAAAATACTGGAAAGGAACTTCACAGAGATATGAAAGTATAAAAAACAAGATTTGGTAATGGATTAAATATGTAGAGTGAGTGAAAATGAGGAGTTAAGGGTGATACTAAGTTCGTGAGCCTTGGTAGATGAGAGGATGTTTGTGCCCATGTTGGGAAGAGGGAAGGATTTAAGGAGAAAGATGAGTTCTGTTCTGAACATATTGAATTTGAGATGCCTGTGGGATATCCAGATTGAGATATACACATAGCAGTTGGTGATGGAAAATTGGAGATCAGGAGAGAGACAAGAGCTGGATATATAGCTCTGAGAATTATCTGCAGAGAAATGATCATTTAACCCATGAAATCTGATGATAATATTGAATGAAAAGAGATAAAGGCCTAGCTTTGGAAGATACCTGTGCTGAATAGGTTTGAACTGGATGAAGATCCAGCAAAGAAGATGTGGAACCAGCGTCCCAGGAGCAAGCAGTGACAAAAAACCTCATGAGAACAACCAGAAGAAGGTGATCAATAGTGGAAAATGCTGCAAGAGAGGTCAAGAAAAATGGGTGTTGGAAAATGGTCTTTGACTTAGCAATTACTCGAGATCACTAGTGACTTTGGAGAGGGCACGTTCAAATGAATGACAGGATCAACAGCTAGATTCAGGTTGTAGGAGAGAGTGGAAAGAAAAGAAGAGGCTCCTGGCGAAGGTGACTTTCGAAAGGAGTCCTCCCAAAGAGAGAGATGATGGAGCACAACAACCAGTCACGGCGGCAGGGCTGAACACATGGTGGAGATAGGGATGGTGGAGCACAACAACCAGTCATGACAGCAGGGCTGAACACATGGTGGAGATAGGGATATATGGTAAGTAACAGCAAAGAAATCAGTTAAGGGAGATATCGAAGATGAGAGTGCGGGAATAATTGTAAAGGTGATCTGAGGAGGAATGGCGAGGGGAGGGAATAAAGGGTGGGCTTTGGCAAGGACAAGGGCTTGCTTCTTGCTATGACAATGAAGTAAGATGGTGGGGAAAGAAGAATGCTATGAGATGAGGAGAGAGAATAGACTCATTTTGAGGGGTTAAGTGTGAGGCAGGCCGTCAGCCGAAAGTGGGGAAAAGGGACCATGGGAGGCTTGAAGAAAGAGAAGGTTTGAAACAGCCATTGTAGGAAGTGAGATAGTTAATGTTTTAGGGAAGAATGAAAGGTTTGCCTGCTGTAGGGATGTAGTTAGATAGGTCAGAGATAGATTTCGGAGGGCTGTAGGAAGTTTCTAATTTACAGGTAGATTTTTTTTAAAGCAATTGGGGTTAAGTAACTTGCTCAAGATTACATGGCCAGTCATTATTTATGTGTGGCTGCTCATTTTCTGAGGCCGGATTCGATCCCGAGTCATCCTAACTCTGAGGCCGGCGCTCTTACTCACTGTGCCACCTAGCTGCCCCTATAGGTAGATTTTTTAATCAGGAGAGTGACATGGTCATACTGTACATTAGGAAAATTATTCTAACGTATGTGAAGGAATGAATTTTAGAAGGAAGAAACTAGAGGAGTAAACCAACCAGTTAAAAGGTTATTACAATAGTTCAAGCCGAGCCAATGAGCATTTTTAAGTACCTACTATGGGTCAGGCACTCTGCTAAGCATTGGGAATAAAAAAGGAAGGTAAACATAATCCCTGCCTTTAAGGAGCTCACAATGTGAAGGAAAAGATAGCATTCAAAAGCTATGTACAAACAAGAAAATGTTTAAAGGATACACTGGAGATAGTCTAAGAAGGAAGGCACTCACATTAAAGAAGACCAGGAAAGGTTTCTTGAAGAAGGGTAAGATTTTAGCTGAAAATTCAGAGGAGCCAGATGGCATAGATGAGGAGGGAAAGCATTCCAAGCATGTCAGACAACCAGTGTAAATTCATGGAGTCAGGAAATAGTCTCTTGTGAGAAGAACTGCAAGGAGGACAGTGTCATTGGGTTGTAGAGTATGTAGAGGCGGGTAAGGTTAGGAAAGTAAGAAGGGAACAGACTGTGAAAGACTTCAAAAGCCAAATGGAAGATTTTATACCGGATCCTGGAGGCAATAGGAAACCACAGAGTTTGATGACTAGGGAAGTGACATAGTCACTCCTGTGCTTTAAATAGATCACCTGGGTAGCTAAGAGGAGGATGGACTGAAATGGGGAGACATAGAAGCAGGAGATGAGATGGTGAGGATGTGAACTAGAGAAGAGGCAGTGAAGGTAGAAACTATAAGATGACAAAAGAAATATTGTAAAGATATGAACTACAAAACTTGACAAATGATTGATTTTTTCTGATTTTTTTTTTGGAGGGGCAATTGGGGTTAAGTGACTTTCCCGAGGTCACATGGCTAGCACTGTTAAGTGTCTGAGGCTGGATTTGAACTCAGGTCCTCCTGAATCCAGGACCAGTGCTCTATTCGCTGCACCACCTAGCTGACCCAACAACTGATTGATTGTTAAGAGAAGATTTCCATTATGGGTTATAACCTAATGCAGAACCAAGATGTGCCAGTTATTCATCAAAACTCCAGGTAGAGAGTAAGGCAATCCCAGCCTAGGATTATGGAGGTCAGGAAGTCAAGGGGACTGAGCTGAGAGAATAATCAGAAACTAAAAAGTAAGGCAAGAATCATTCCAGATGTCTGCATAGCACTAAGATCTAAAAGCGCAGATGGGTGGTAAAACTATACGAGGTATATTCAGGGACTGGGTGGTACTTCTGGAAATTAGGAAGCCAAAATATAAGGAGTACCAGGGAGATGACCGTGATTGTGGCTTGACCTGATTCCCTAAAATCTGTTTATTTTAGAGACCTCCCTAACTAGCCCTTACATGCCAGTGTGACCATGGATAGTATCCATTCAAGGGTTCTTTGGATTCGGTCATCTCTGTCAGGCTGTAGTTGTATTGGTTTGTGACTGGGAGGATCATGACAACTGCTACAAAAAATAGAAAAGTTGGGAGGGGAGGCAGAGCCAAGATGGCAGTGGAAAAACAGGACTTCCCTTTGGCTCTGGCTCCCACCACCTCCAATATGTAAAAAAAATGACTAAACAAATTTTAGAGCTACAGAACCCACAAAGTGACAGAGAGAAACAAATATCCTGCTGAAGGCAGCCCTGCAGGCTGACAGGAAGGGTCTATCACACTGAGCTGGGAGCTGAGCACAGTCCCACATGAGCCAAGTAGTTCTGGCCTCAGGGTGGCCCCAACTAGCTGTAGCCAGAGAATACTTAAGGAGAGTGAATCACCAGCAACTGTGGCAGTTTCCAGACTTCTAAACCCATAAACACCAAAAAGAAAGTAAAAGGTCAGTCAGAAACTCAGCTGGAACTGGGTGGAGAAGAGTACAATCTGGCTCCTGGCCACCCCTCCACCCTCACAACCCCTGTGAGAAGTGGGGGGGGCGGGGTTGCAGCTCGGGGAGGAACCTGCAGTTGCTGCCTCATGGCTGCTTTCAGAGCTCCTGACTTGCAGATCATAGGGGGATGAAGCAACCATTCAGAGAGTAATCACTCTTGCTTTCTCCTGCTTGAATCTCTTTCATGGTCTTGGGTGGTGGTCCTGTGGTGTGTGGCCAGTGTGCCAGAGCTTGTGGGGGCTGCAGAGAGGGCTCTCTTCTAATAGTGTCTATGTATGATATAAAAAAAAAAAAGAATAAAATGAAGAGGTAAGAGAGGAAGATATTGAGAGGAGAAAGGGAGAGATAAATTAGGGTAAATTATCTCATGCAAAAGAGTCAAGAGAAAACTGTTACAATGCAGGGGAAGAGCAGGAAGGTGAAAGGGGATGGGCCAACTTTACCCTCATTGAATTTGGCTTAAGGAGGGAATAACATAGATACTAAATTGGGTGTCTTACCCTACAGGAAAATAGGAGGGAAGGGGATAAGAGAGGGGAATGATAGAAGGGAGGGCAGAATGGGGGAGAGAGTAGTTAGAAGTAAACACTTTTGAAAAGGGACAGGGTCAAAGGAGAAAATTAGAATAAGTGGAGGAGCAGGAGAGGATGGAGGGAATTATAGTCTTTCACAATATGACTACTATGGAAATGTTTTGTGTAACTATATAACCTATATTGAACTGCTTATCTTCCCAATGGGGGTGGGTAAGGAGCATAGAAGGGAAAAAATATGGAACTCAAAGTTTTAAAAACAAACGTTTAAAAAAAATTGCTTTTTACATGCAACTGGGAAATAAGATATACAAGCACTGGGATATAGAAATCCATCTTGCCCTACTAGAAAGTGGGGGGGGGGGGAAGAATGAGGGAGGACATAAGAGAGAACAGATTGGGGGAAGGGGTATCAGTAGGCTTGCTATTTGGGGTGGGGTAGGGGAAAGATGGGGAGAAAAATTTGTAACTCAAAATCTTGTGGAAATGAATGTTGAAAACTAAAAGTAAATAAATTGGAAAAAAAAAGAAAAGTTGGGAGGAGGGATATGTTTGAGGAAGGTGCTGAATTCAGCTTTTGACATTTTTAGTTTGAGGTGCTGGGAGTTATCCAGAAAGAAAGGTTTGGGCAAAGAGCTGGGCATACAGAACTGGGGCTTAGGGGAGAAATTGAGGCAGGAGATCGAGATCTAAGAGTCATCTGTATTGAGATCGAGGGAGTGGATGAGATCATCCAAGTACATAGTGTCAAGAGACAGGAAAGGAGGCCGAAGGGCTGAGCTTGAGGGATACCCAGCCTTGGGAACCGAGAGGAGAAAGGTGAACCAGCAAACAGCTAAAATGAATAAAAGAATTTTCCTTCTATTAGAAACAGCCTGACTGCTCATAAAATTCCCTTGGAAGTATCCTAATTGTCACCTTTTTCCATTTGCTCTGCCTCAACTTGATATTTAGCACTGTATCAGAGAGAACACAGGCCCAGATTTACATATGTTCCACTAACGTTCATTGCTGGGTGCCTATGTGGATACCTTTTTTTCTCCAGAATTTTTCCTTCTAATACTTCCTCTCTTCTAGGGATCGTTCACACAAGCCTGTTTCTCATTATTTATCATTATTATCATTCAATTATTCAACAAGCATTTTCTGAGTCTCTTCCTGCTTTTGTGGATCATATGTGGCCTTTTTGTCTCCATTTGTTGCAGATCTTGATATTAAAGTTACTTGCAAAGAGCAGCCTGTTCTAAACCACTGTTCCTTGTATTTGCAATGAAATCCTGTAGATCTCCCTCATTACTTGGTGGTATCAAATTTCTTTAATGTTACTTTTGTGCTGCATACAAGCTAAACAGTTAGACGTGGATCAGTCAATTTGCTGGTTGGGAAAGGGATGATACTGCTGCCAACGAGGTAACTATAACTTTATGTTTGACAACTCTTTAGGAGATTCCTTTTTATTTGCTTTTTAAAAATTCGAATGTGAAGATTTCTCTAAATGCTTCCTATTTTACCAAGCCAAATGTTTTCTTTACAATTCAGTTATGTTTCTCTATTGTCAAATGAGATAGTAGATGTGCTTTGTAAATATTAAGATGCTATATAAATGTTAGCTACTATTGCATTATTTTTCCAGATAATTTCAAATATATTTAATAGTTTCAAGAAATGAATAAAATCATATCATCAAGATTAGTTACATTTTAAAAATAACATGTTGTTTTCTAGCAAATTGTAAGACCTATAATCCACTTCTGGGAAACCTAACTTTAAAAAGCCAAGTACTAACTGTAATGTGGAATTCTCTTTTGAAAACATTTCAGTAATAGATTCTCTTACCACTTTAAACAACCAATTTTCTTTGAGTATTTTATTTTAGAAAAGACTGCTATATAGCTTAAGCAGATACCTGGCTTTCATGCACAGAAAGAAAACCCAGAGTTCAGTTTTGCCCCTAAGTTAGAAGTCATGGCAAGAAAACCCTCTGAGCACTTCAGGTTCAGCATATAAACACTTCTGTACATGAAGAGCACTTTTAGAAAATTGAAACATAGCAGAGATTGCAGGGAAAAAACCCAAAATACAGAAAGTAAATACATTTTAATAGCACATTATTCCAAATGCTTACCAGCCAAGTGATGACTTCCTTTGTCACAGATCTTCTGATTCCTTGGCATTCCTAGGGATCATTTCAACCCAAGTCAACTGTTTCTGTAACTGAGAAAACAGCTGAAAGGCAAGCTCAGGATCATTCTGGGTGTGACCCACTCAGACTAAAAGCTTTGCATTCCCATGCTTCAAAAAAGGTTTGCTTTTACCTGCGGGATAATGAAGAAAAACATTTGTAAAATTAACTTGTTTTTTTACACCTATGCCCTAGTAAAAAATGGAAGGCAGAGGACAGTGGCATCATGTTTGTATTAGAGTTGAATTACAAGAGGAATTATGCACTTCTGAGCAGAAAATAATAAATAAAAGTTCTGATCTAAAATGTGTATCTACAGTTTCTTTGAAAAGATATCCTTTATTGCTATATATAGCTGATTTGGGTTTATCATTTTTAAAATTTATGTTATATGTTTTCTCAGAAAGTTCAGGGTACTATGTCAGAAAACTTCTTGTATAGTAATGTATTTTAAAACATAATAGTGAAAAGTCAAGTATTAGTAAAAGTACTTCTTTGGTGTTTTTCTATAATACTTATCTTGATTTCTAAAATGATTTTAACTTTTTCCACATTTGTTCCTCAATTCCACTATGCTATCCATTTTATTCTGTTTTATAGTACAGGTCACTTTTCTCGGTAACTATGCCTAGACAGAAAGGAGAAACTGTCACACCACAGTTTGCTAAAATAAATTCTATATTAATTTACAGTGTGTGTATGTGACTAGGCTTGTCCTTTCAGAGGAGCCATCTATAGCATAGCTGTGGAATAAGAGAATCATCCTAGCTATTCTCCAGTACCTTGCCTTGGCCCTACCCAAGTCTTAGGATATTCCTCTTTTGAGAGTTGTGTTCTCTGGCAGCACATGGTGACCAGCACCTTCAACTGTTGGCACCATGCCCAGGAATTGGGGAAAGTGGGGATGTTCCTCCCCCACATATCCTTCAAAAAAAGGATGCCAATTAAATTCCTATTAAAAAGAGAAAATAGAACAAGTCTAGAAAATGCTTAAAGTATATTGACTTTTCAAAATTATAAAATGTCAAAGGTTTAGAAAAAATAAAAGTTGGTTATGTGAATAGCATAACTAACAAAGACGGTGAATTTGTATACTTAAGGCAAAACACAACCCCTCCTTCATAGTTTGGCATGACATTGTTAGCTTCCCCTTTTATTTTGCCTATGTAGACATAGAAATCTATAATAAAATTTTTATCACAGTAGTTAACTTCAGTAAATAAACATTTGGTTTCTATCCAAGGTTCTAGGGATAACAATCTTAAGGTAACTCCAAAGAGATTAAAGATCCTTTACTAAAACTGGAAAATTTATACCAAAAGAAAATATGCTGATTTCAATGAGAATACTAAATTTGCATGCTAAAAAGAAATGGAAATGGTTCTTTTAGGGTGAGTCAACTACTCATTAGTCTTTAAATCCGAATTTTCCAAATCTTAGCATTCACTAAGATGAATAATGTTTCTGTGATTTATGATCTATTATAAAACCGTGTATTCTAAAGTTAGCAGCATAAGGCTTATGTTTTTAGAAATGCACCTTTACAACCAGCAGCTTCAGGTTAGCTCTCAAAGACAGACTAAATTATAGAAGGGCAGAGACCTTAGTTAGTGGAATGAATACCCATGAGCACAGGATCACACACTTGAAGCATTGAACTACAAAAACAATATAAACTAAGAATCTGTACTTTGGCAAAGTAGATATTTGGGAGGATATTAGACTAGGTAAATGGTTTGGTTTGGTTTTTTTTCCTCCCTAGGTTTGGCAACAAATGTGACAGGAGACATCTGCTTTCTTTGCTTTTAAAGCAATTTCCTAAAACGTGATCTCAAATTTTGGTAGACATGCATGAGAGCTGTATGCTACAAGCCCATATTTGAAAACATGAAGCCTTTGGGTTCTGAAATGGTGCCTAAAACAGTCTTTCTCAACTGTTCATATTGTCATATTTTTGTACTTCTCCACTTGGTTGTTTCATCCCTTTTCTTTTGGAAGATTGCTCATTTATTTCTTTTAATGTCAGCGTTCTTATCCTTTTGGTATTCAGACAGCTCAAGAACAATTCTATGTATAAAGTGATATGCCACAGCATTACGTCAGCTTTGCAAGCTTATGACGTGATAGGTTCTTCAGATGTATAGGTGGTTAAATGTGAGAAGTCAAACTCTTGAAACAGAATTCATAACAAACAAAAGTCCACATTCTTATATTTCTGTTTTTAAGTAAATGTTTTCTTTTTGACAAAATGTAATATGCTTGTGCCTTGAGCATTGTCCCAAAGATGAATTAATAATATATGCTTTGAGCATCTGTCTTTAGGTGAAATTCTACAGTTAGAAAAACTCAGTGCCCATAGGTGCTGATCTGCAATGGAATCCCTTTGCTCAGTGTTCTTCTGCCCAATCAGGTGGAATGTTTCACAGGCACATGGTTTATACAGCTCAAAATAACTTGGGACCTGCGAACTGACAAATGCTCTGGCTTCGGTGGTGACAGGTTGTCCAGCTTCTTGCAGCCATCTTCACTGAAACTAAGGTTGTTAACTCCTCACTCTCTATGAACAACTACTTTCTGTGTCTGAGGACGTGAAGACTTCCCATGTTCCTCCTGTCGTTTCATCGTCAAGTTCTCCTGAATAATTGGCATCGCTGTGGAACACCAGGGCTGGAGAGTCTCATCTGGGTCAATTGAAGAAAAGAAAGGTAATATATGGACTTAGTTCACAAATATGCTTTGATAACACCTCACAGAGTACTGACAGTGGATGAAGGGGGTATTTCAGAATGTTAATTACTGTTGATGTGATAGATTCCTAGAGTGAATATTTTTCTAAATAGGTATGTTATATCATAGACGGTAGCACAAAAAGAAGAAATCAAATGTTCTTCAGAGTAAGTTTGGAGACGATTGATATCACCCCCCACTTCCCAACCTCCTCTTGAAAGTTAGTACCTATTGAGGCCTAAGGGGGGAAAATCATCAGAATGAAATTGTTACAGGTAACTTATATACATACTATATATGTGTTTATGTGTGGATATCTACATATTAATGTGTATATCTGTATCTATTTGGTTTTCTTTAGATAGTGATTTTTCAGCCACCTATTCAAGTAATTGGGTAAAACAATATTCCAGTAGAACATCCATTTCCTTCTTAAAGAAAAGTAAACCTAAAATAATGACTACATAGTTAAGACTTTCATTTTAATTTTTTTATCATGTAAAAGGATATGTCTTGCTAAATTTAGTATTGAGAGATCTGCTCCCTGGATTAATGTACACAACAGCTGCAGAAACAGTCCTGCTCAAAGGGCATTGCTCGTTCTTTCCCCCATTCTATCTCTTGCTGCCTTTTCATTTCCATTAGAAAGATACTTGACAGTCAGTGGCAAGTGTTTGGCCTAATACATTGCAATATTACACAGTATCGAGAGACACACCTGATTTTAAAATTGTTTAAAAACATAGAGTTAAGAAGGGAGAATAAACCAAAAGGGGAGTTCCAGCTGCCCTAAGAGATGACCATCACATTAATACAATGAGGAAAATTAATTACTTTAGAAATAAAACTTTAGTTACATCTTAATTTAAGGAAGCTACCATTTTTCAGCAAGGAAAAAATAGCTAAAAAAACTAGGTTTACAATTTCAACTTTTCTTAGTCTTCCTTCTCGTAAGTTAATAAGCTTTGAGCACATTTTGCTTTTTGTCTTAGAACATTGTTAAAGTATGACATGCCACAGATGTTTAAACCAATCTATTTGCTTCATAATTCTGCTATATAATACAAGAATGACAAGAATTCTGATAAATAGTAAAAGACTTTCTTTGGGAAATTTAAAATTTCCTGACTTACAATAGGGTTAAGAATAACATTTTAGACATGAGAGAGCTTTACAGTAATAGAGCATGACACATGCAGGTGGTCATGATCTACATTCACCCCTTTCCTCTGCTCATAGCCCTTGGCAAGTGCAAGTTAGAACTTATCACATTATTTTTAACATTCTGGTCTTATTAGTGTTGGTTATTATTATTATTATTATTATTATTATTATCAGACCAGTATTAGTATTTAGACCAATCTCTAAGTTCTAGGAAGACCCTCTACAACCTTATTTCACCTGCTCTGATGGAACTTAAAGTGGCATATTTGATAAAATTGCTCTAGACTAGAACCTACAGACAATACAGAGTATCCTTTCAATCCCACAGACTGCCTGAAGCACATGAAAATGTCATTGGGAGAGGTTTAACAAAATAAATAAAAATGCAGTCCAACATAGATCATGTTAATTTGTGATTTTCCAAGTCAATATGTAACTGGTTGGGATCTGTTCCTCTTTGACTTTGGCACCACTGAGCTAAACAACTAATTACTTAACATAGCAGTAGTGATATGCTTATCACATCAACCTGACACGACCAGTAGATTTGGTGAGACAGATTCCAGAAAAATAAATTCCTTTGTTCATTTAATAATATCAACATTCAAATCCACTCATATTGATAAGGGAGATTAATATGATAAAGACAACTCAGCCTCAGAGTCACCAGATGATTTGAAGGTAACACTTCCTTGTCCCATTTGAGATTATTTTCCGCAGATGGCTTTTAGGACAGAAGGGAGCCACAAAAGTAATTTTCTGGCAAGAATATTCCAAAGTTACAAACGATTATCATCTCTACCACCTTTATAGTAGAATTTCTTTTTCAAAATCTCTCTTGTTGATTAGTTGATTCCTCTTGTATGGAGCAGTGTTACATGTCGTTTAACAAGTCAGCATGGTCCTTTTAATGCTCGTTTATAAAACAAATCCTTAATATGGATCAACTAATATCAAAATAATACTACTCTGTTTTGGTGTGGTTGGAAAGTGTGGTGGTGCTGCCCCTTGAAATTGACCTTTTAATTGTTTGCTTTTCTTGAGTCCTAAAATGGAATGATTTTGCATCTTTGCAATTCAATATGAATTAGCCAGAGAACAGAATTCCACCTGCATACATACAGAGTGGGGTAAATGAGATCCACCTTGAAGGGACCTTAGTAGTTTATTCCATCTAGAAATTTGTGAACAGCAAAGGGACAGGCATAGAATTGCCATTTTTATGTTGCCAAGAATCTGTTTTGTCCGTCTACGCCCTCATGGGGTAATATACAGCCTTGGTTTACCCCCAAAGTGTCCCTCTGTGTAGTAATGGAAAATTGTGAAAATGACCCTCATAATACTATTATGTGAAGAGGCTCAGAGCATCTTGTACATCTTTTGTACAGGTTTTCTCTCTTCTTTAGAAAGGAGAAAATAAAACTAGAAGATGATCATGATGAAGATACCTTATATGTGTATACAGTTTTAAAGTACTCTAAAAAGTAATAGGATAGGGGGTGGCTAGGTGGCACAGTGAATAGAGCACCAGCCCTGGAGTCAGGAGGACCTGAGTTCAAATCCAGTCTCAGACACTTAACACTTACTAGCCGTGTGACCTTGAGCAAGCCACTTAACTCCAATTGCCTTGCCTTCCCCCCTCCAGAAAAGAAAAAAAAAGTAATAGGATATCAAACATCTGTCTTAAAGGGAATAAAATTATAAGTGAAATGATGTGATTGTAAATCAAAGCATACGCTTTTTAGTATTTCATTTTTAGCATTTAGATTTATTTCTAGATTGGCCATTTGACTTGAATATTTAGGTTATTGTAATCCATAAAATTCATGTGTATTCAATTAGAATCACTTTACCATTAAAAAAGAAACACATTTATATAATGTTTTAAGGATTACAAAATTTTCCTCCCAACAACCCTATTAAGTAATTATTAATATCCCCATTTTTCAAAAAAGGTAACTGAGATGCAAAGAGGTAAAATAACTTTTTCAATATATTTAATTAGTAAGCATCAGAACTGAGTTTGAATCCACGTCTCTCCTACCTCCAAGTCCAATATTTCTATCTACTTGCTGGAGGGGGTAGTTCAAGGGTTGAGGAAACTTGGAATACAAAGCTACAATTCAAATTAAAAAGCACTCCATGTTCAGAACACTGTTGCATGACCTTGGTTGTGCACTTCATTTAAAATACATAAATGAAGACCAGGTCTTGCTTCCTAAGATCTTTTTTAAGACACTTAACCCAATTCCAACCATGTTGCCACAGAATTAAGATCTTTTAAAATTAATTTTTATCACCTAAAATAGTGACACATGTTAAAATACTAAAGAAAGAAAACAGATGGTCTTGTTCTTCATTTGAATTATGGAGTTTGGACCAATTTAAATGAATTAATATTGTTCTTTAAAAAAATTTCCTAAGCTAAGTGGTTCACATCTTGCGACTCCTTAATAGTAATAGAGACCTCAACTCTGTTTCTTTCTGTGCCCCCTACCAAATCCCTTTTTGTTCTTGAACTAATCTAATTTTTTTTTTTGGTCCACCTTCAGTGACTTCAATTTTTTTCTATAAAGTGTAGTTAAAATCATTTCCATTCCCATCACTTTAGTTATATCTCTTAATCCGAGGTCTGTGAACTTGGTGGGTTTTTTTTTTTTACATTTGGTTTCACTATATTTTGATAACTATATTTCAATATAATTGGTTTCTTTTTTAATCCCATATATTTAATTTTACGTATTTAAAATATTTTCCTGGGTTCATCAGCTATGCCAGGCCACTAAAGGGTCCATGGCACAATACCAAAAAAGGTATAAGAACCCCCATCTTAAAAGGACCCTTATTTCCTCCAAATTAAGTTTTGGCAGCTGTCTTCAGTATTCTCTCCTAGCTAGCACCTCCTCTCTTCTTTTATGTGTCCAAACCACATCCTCCAACTAACCAGCCTTCACTTCTCTACTGTGCCCATCCTCTTCACATAAAGTTTGCCAGGTCTTACCCAATGTTACAAATTCCCTCTTGTTTCCACTGACATGTAGTTCTGTCTTTCTTACCCCAAAGCTTATATCCTTCCCCCTGTAGGAAGCTTTCATTGTCTAATCTGATTCTCACTTTTCAGCTACCTCTTTTGTGTAGCAATGCAATCCCCTTATCTAAACATGCTTATATAATTTTTATACTTGTCAGCTTTGGGGCCTTATTTTCCTTTTCAAATTGTAATATCCTTAAAGGAAGGGACTTTGTTAAGTGATTGCTAGATAACTCAAGTGACTATTACTCTAGTGCTGTGCACCCTGAATTTGCTCAGTATAGGTATTTGTGGACTGAAAGACTAAGACTTCTCCAACAAAATAGGTTAGACTTTTCTCAATGTAAACCCTGCCTCAAAAATATTGACATGCTGTTTTCAGACAAACCACCAAAAAAACAAGCTGCATCCAATATGTCTAGGACAAGTTTCTATTAGCTAAGATTCGTTTTTTGAATCAGCAAGAGTTTCTTCAAAGGACCTACTAAGGACAGTTTTCTGGCATGTAAGACAGTAGGGCCAATCCAATCAGTCATAGACTCCTGGACGTCGAGCTGGAAGGACACAAGAAACCCACTCATTCAACTGCCCTCGTTTTACAGCCGAAGAAATTGAAGGAGAATGGAGTCAATGGGCATTAGTTGATTATTTTTTCCTTAGAGGTTATTCTGCTAGCAGTAACTAAGTATTGGCAAATTCTATATATACAAAGAATATAATAATAACTAGCATCTGCATAACACTTTACATGCATTTACATACATTATTTTGTGTAATTCACACAGTAACCCCATTTTATAAAGAGGTTCATAGGATCAAAGAGATTAAATAACTTGCCTAGGGATGCACAAGTAGTAAGTGTCTAAGGAGGAATTTGAACCCAGGTCCTGACCAAGTCAGAGACTTTATCTACAAGGCTGCCCTCACTTGGATGTATATGAAGTTACTTAAATGCATAAAGTCTGTAATTTCATTGGCATAGGGAGCTTCTGAGTAAAGTTATTACTTTTACTAAGGCAGGCTGTCACCTTCTCTGCAGCTTAGAGACTGATAGAGTAGTCTAGATCACAGTGAGGTTAAGTGACTTACCCAATGTCACACAGTTAGTATGTGTCCAAGGCAGAACTTGAACATCAGTCTTCCTATATTCAAAGTCAGCTCTTTGTACACTACTACACCATATGACCTCAAAAGTAAGAAATTTAGCCTCGTTATGGGCCTTTTTCTTTGTAGAGAGGGAAGTAACTAGACTTAAGTTTTCCCATTTTTATGTCTTCTAATGCCACATAACTATTTATTTAAAATAGTAGTATTTCTACTTCAATTCAAGTTCCTAATAGTTTTTCCCTCTACCCTCTACCCCATTCTTAAGCATTCATATTCACAAGGAAAAAAAACAATTGTACATCACCCTTATCTCTTAACAGTATGGTCTCTTCAGAAGTTTGGGCCATGGATCAAGGGCCTAGAAAAAAATATTGATGTGTTCATGTAACCTGTGAAGCTTGACCCAAACAAAGTACATACATTTTCAACCAGTTCCCTGGTCACATACTCATTTCTAAAGAAGAATGACTAGAAGGAGGTGCCAACAGGCAGTTCACCAGGCAAGATAGCAGCAAAACAGCAAACTTTGCTATTTCAGTGAACCTTTGATCACATCAGCATGGACACCTCTTCCACCACAGCATTACAGTCCCTGCATCCTCCTCCTAATCATTGTCCCTGTTTTTCCATTAATTCCCCCATTGAGCATCAATGCCTTCTGGAAACTGTCCTTCGGAACTTTTAAGATTTCATGGCTCCCAATGTAACACCTCCACTCTCTATTCATTATCTCTTAATCTTACTACATGCTTCCCCACCTTTTCCAGTCATATACATCCTGCCTTATATATTTTACATCACTTCTTGAACTCAATTCATATTTGGTAATGCCTATCATATGTCCTTGCATTACCCTTTGTATAGCCTACAATTTTGACTCTTTTGAGATAAATGCTTGTTGAATGAATGAATGAATGAATGAAATGGTTGTTTCATGATTTCTAGCCATTTACCATCACCAAAAAGATATTACTGCTACAAACAAACAAAATTGCTTTGGCAGCAGGAAGGTGCTTGGAATTATTTAATGTATTGTGCAATTTCTCACATGTGGTCTTATTCACCTTCTATTCAATTCTGGGCCTAACTCATTGTCTATATGCAAGTGCCTGTCCCAAAATAAACTGTAGTTCTGACTCAGAGGGTTTGCCAGTCAACTGTATGTTTGCATATTTGGACAATATTCGTCCTTATTCTACTAGATGCTGTAGTGTGGATTGGTACCTTGGAGTAGCCACAGATCTCACGAATGAGGACCTACTCTGTTTGGAGGCTCAATGTTATCCACAGATAGGAGCATGTGAAGAAATTTGGCCGTCTCTAGGGAATCTTTCTCTTTGAACTTTGAGTAGATCATCCTTCATAATCAAAAGATTGTTCACCAAGTTTATCTCTTTGGTTGCTTCTCTCAAGGAATCTTAAATGATCAAGTGAGCAAATGCATTTAAAGCCCTACATCAAGAGAATAGAGGAGAATAATATATCCTCTGCACTTCTCAATCAAAGCTATGATGTTGAAGATGTCTACTATAGTAAATTGTAAAAACCTGCCTGCTCTCTTGTCATATTTTCATCAAGCATGTCCTCAGCAATGTTTTCTAGAAATAAGACAGTAATAGAAGCAGTGGAGCTTGGTAGAAGAGCTGGCCTGAAAAACAGAGGTTCCAGTCCTGCCTTGGACACATCCTAGCTCTGTGACTCTGGGCCTGTCAGTCTCTCAGTACTCTAGGAAACACCTGAAGTTGCAGAGAAAGTGCTCCCTTCTATTGGTAGAGATAATTTCTTTATCTAAGAATTCCCGGGGTGGCTAGGTGGCACAGTAAATAGAGCAACTCCTGGAATCAGAAGGACCTGAGTTCAAATCCAGCTTCAGACACTTACACCTACTAGCCGTGTGACCTTGGGCAACTCACTTAACCCCAATTGACCTGCTTTCCCCTCTCCAAAAAGAAAAAAAAATCCCTATGTCAATGAAATCACGAGGTTATTTCTTGTCTCCAAAGAAAGTCAATAGCTGCTCTCTTCTCAGTCACCTTTTAAAAAATATTTTCTGTTATCTTTTCCATTCTTTTGAAACTTTCTCCTCTTTCAGACATCTTGAAAATTAATCACTGATTAGTGTTAAAATTATGTCATCTTCACCTTGGATTTCCTCTGTATATATTTGGTTAGGTCCAGCTACTTTCCCCCCCAATTTCATTTTACTGAGGGTCATTTGTATTTCTTCATATGACCTATAAGGTGTTATGGGCAAAACATGGTGTTTCCACTGTCATTAATAATCAGAATAGATCTCTTTAGACATGAGGGCCTATCTGTTCAATTTTCATATCTATTTTCTGTCTTTTCAGTTTCATCTCTGAAAATTCTTAGGACCTGGCTGACTTGGTCAAACAAGTTTCCTAATAAGTTCATTTTCCTCTCAACTGCTTTTCACTTTTTTATGAGACAATGTTGCTAATAATTTTCCATTATCTTCTATGAAGTTTTGCAAATGAGTTTGTAGTCTAAACTTATTTCATCCTTATGTTTATCCATTCTTCAGGGAGATCACGTGTTCCTAGATTAAGGCATTTTTATACTCTTTTGGTTGCCTTGCATCAGTTCAGTCTCTAAGAAATGGTAATAGAGACTTTATCCATTTCCCATTTTTCAGAGCCAGCAACTTATTTAAATAAGTTTGGTTGGAAATGTTGTAATTCCTTACAATGTTTTAATTTAGTATTGATCTTATTCTCTGCTCTGATGTTACATTTAACCTTCCTTTAACAGTCAATAGTCTTCTACACACAGACTGTGGATTCAGAAATCACACTTGTTATCAGTTGTTTCTTGTTTGTTAAGACACAGTCAATTTAAATTTTATCATGTTATTCAGCTCTCCACATATCTCTACATGTCTCCTGACTCTACTCAAGTCACTTAACCTCTATTTGCCTTCATCTCAACGTCTCTCTTAAAAAATTAGGAATTGATTGTGTAACATGGGAGACACTGGCACAGGACCACTCAGCAAGGTGTGCCCACATGAGAGAAGGTGCTGTGCTCTATGAACAAAGGAGAATTGAGGCAGCTCAAATGAAATTCAGGATGTGCAGATTTGGAGTGTCCACCCCAAATGTTCACATGGACTATTTGTGTCCAGCCTGTGGTAGAGCATTCCAGGCTCATGTTGCTCTGATCAGCCACAGTCAGACACATTGAAACTTGACTCTAGCAGAGTGATGTCATTTTGGTCCTCTTTGAGAACAAAGGACAATAATCAACCAGTTTGCCTTAACCCCCCCGGAGAAGGAAATGGCAAGAAAACCCCATTGACAGTATTGGCATGCTATAGGTCCACAAGGTCACAAAGAGTTGGACACAACTGAACAGCAACACCAAGATCCACAACAAATTCTGCCCCCTCACAAATCCTGAATTAGTGAAATCTGAGACTTTACAATAAAAGAATCTTTCTCCCCCAACCCTATATCACCATAATTAAATCGTTTCATACACAAAGAGGCAGGGCAGGTAACACAGTGGATAGAGTGCCTGGCCTGGAATCAGCAAGGCTCATCTTGAGTTCAAATCCAGCCTCAGACATTTACAACCTGTGTGACCCTGAGCAAGTCACTTAACACTGTTTGATTCAGTTTCCTCATCTGTAAAATGAGCTAGAGAAGGAAATAGCAAACTACTCCAGTATCTTAGCTAAGAAAACCTCAAATGTGGCCATGGAGAGTCAGACTGACCAGCATCATATACAAAGATACACAAAAACAAGGACTTAGCCTCTACTAAAACTGTAAGCACAAAGATCACATACAAGAAAAAGGAATTCTTACCAGTTTTTCCACTGTGTTCCTTTTCAGCCATAAACAAAGTCTGACTCAATGTTATTACTCAGAAATGTCCACAAAGCTCAGAAGTCAAAGTTCAGTAGCATGGCTTCCTTTCACTTCCCCACATTTGTTTTTGAGTGACTGCAGTCAGTTTGGGAGCCACTGTCCTCCTCTGAAATGCCCTCAGGCCAGAAAAGGCCCAGGCATTTTCTCATTTGCAGAAATAAGAAGCTTCTGAGTTTTGAATCTCAGACACAAATGTTAAGTTCTTGAAAGTTTATCTTCACTCAGTCTTCTCCCCTTCAAGTATTCTTCAGACAGTGCCTCCACTGTAGAACCTTTCCTTTAGCAAGGAAAAGCCATTAAGCTTGAAGTCTTCAGGGGTGTGGGAAGGGCATTTATACAGCACCCTCTATGTACCAGGCACCGTGCTAAGTGCTGTGCCTTGCAAAGTAGGTGCTATTATCATCCCATTTTATATTTGAGGAAACTGAGGCAGACAGAGGTAAAGTGACTTTCCCAGGGTCAAATACCTAGCAAGTATCTGAGACAGGATTTGAACTCAAGTCTTCCTGACTCCCGGCCCAGAGCTCTACTCACAACTCTCCCTAGCTGCCCAGCTACCTCTATAGAGGCCATAGAAATTAGGGCTCAGATTCTGGTTCTGGCATTATTAGTGTGTGACCCTGAGCAAGTCACTCAAGTCACTCTGAACACCTGTAAAATTGGGATAAAATACTTGTATTCCTTGCCTCACAGGGTGGTTGGGAAGAAATCATTTTGTAAATGGTAAAGCACTTCATGTAACTGTGAGCAATTATTTTCCTCCCACTTGTCTCTATCAGAGTTTGCCTTTTTAAATTTTCATCCCCTTAGGGCTCTGGTATCTGTGTGACCAAAATTGATCATCCAGTGCAGAGGATGGAGAACCGGGTCTGGAGTCAGAAAGGCCTGAGTTAAAATCTGTCTTCAGAAACTTACTTAATCGTGTGACCTTGGGCAAGTCACTCAACCACTTTCTCAGTTTCCTCATCTGTAAAATGGGAATACTAATAGTACCTACTCCTAGGGTTCTTTTGAGGATCAAATAAAATAATAATGGTAAAGTTCTTAGTACAGTGTCTGGTACATAGTAGGTGCTATATATGCATGTAGCTTTTGTATTATTTTTATCATGTGACAAAGGATGTTAATGAGTTAATGTGTTATACATATCTTAAGTAATATATTTACATTTTAACAGGGCTTTCTGAAGATAGTACATTAGCCCAAATAGTGATTCTAATGGTGGGAATTTCAGGCATTGGCAAGCTGGTGGAGGAGACAGCAAGAGATAGGTGAGCCATTTGGCACCTTTTGAATCATATCTAAAAGCAACCAATATGTGTAGGCCAGCCCTCTATAACCTTCTAGGAATCTGGCAAATTGCCCCCCAAAAAAGCAGACGAGGGCAGAGAAGGTTTTATAGTATGACTGCCAAAAGAGTTGAAAGGAGAGGGGACAGAAACAACCTAGTCATGGAGTCTTAGGGTTTGAAATGAGTTTCAAATCTCAGACACAAATGTTAAGTTCTTGACTCAGTCTTCTCCCCTTCAGGTCCTCTTCAGACAGTGCCTCCAGCGTAGGGCCTTTCCTTTAGCAAGGAAAAGCCTCAGAGTAGTCACTTGAGGGTCCAACAAGGTCACTGTGCTAGTTGGTACACAACCAGAATTAGACTCTGAATTGCTAGTATAATGCTTCTCTACTGGATCACAACAAACATAGATTCATTTTCCAAAGTCAAGATAATTCAAAGATCCATTAAGTACATAAAAGAAAACAGCTATCACTAAACTTCACTAAAATTACTGGACTGTAAATTTGATTTACACTATCAGAAACTCTTCACAAAATAGCTTTAAGACTAAAATCATTACATTATTTTCTAAATTAGAAACTCAGAATTTCTGCCCTGCATCTAATGGGTCCCTTTATAGAATGTGCATTAAGCCTGAGTGTGAAAGGACTTAAGTCAGTAGAGTAGGGTAAACTCTTGTACAAAATAAGGTAAGAAATTTATTTCAGGGATATGTTAACAGACTTCATGGTTGTAAAGCATTTATAATCTCTTTAAAGAAACAGGGTCGGGGCTGGTAGGTGGTGCAGTGAGTAAGAGTGCCGGCCTCGGGGTTGAGATGACCCGAGATCGAATCCGGCCTCAGAAAATGAGCACCCACACACAAATAATGACTGGCCGTGTAACCTTGAGCAAGTTACTTAACCCCAATTGCTTTAAAAAAAAAAAAAAGAAAGAAAGAAAGAAAGAAACAGGATCCTTTATAGAGGAAATAGAAGTACAAATAAAAATGACTTCCATAATTTTCAAGGAAATGATCACCACCATTAAGAAGGTAAAACAACTGAGCTATGAGGATGAAAAAGCTACTGCTAAAAGTAGCTTTGGTGGGGCGGCTAGGTGGCGCAGTGAATAGAGCACTGGCCCTGGAGTCAGGAGGACATGAGTTCAAATCCGACCTCAGACACTTAAACACAAAAAACCAGCCGTGTGACCTTGGGCAAGTCACTTAACCCCAATTGTCCTCCAAAAAGAAAAAAAAAAGTATCCTTGGTGAAGGTGCTAGCTTTTCTCCCATGCTGCAGCTGACCAAAGGTAGCACAAAAAGCAAAGAGGAATGAGACCTTTTGGCTGGATCCACTCCACTATCATCCCTGGGTCCTTCAGTGGGGTAATAAGAGAACAAGAGCTAGGTGAAACCGCTTCATGGTGGAATAGTATTGCTCTAGGGGTCTTGTATTCCTGGGTGGTTTTCCCTGGGTATGTTTGTGTTCCTTGTGTCTTGTGTGTCAAGCCATGCTGTATGCTGCCATAGGCCTTGGGCACAAAGAACACTAAAGGGTTTCATGATGAAAACTGTCAGAAGGGCAGTAATAACTGTTTCCTTGATGAGACTTTGGGTGCCCTTTCCTTCTCGCTCAGATGTTCTTGTGTCTGGAGTCATGGGGTCAGAAGGCAACATAATCCAACAGGAAAAGTCCTGGATTCAGAGTCTAAGGACCTACCTAGGTTTCAATTCCAAGTCTACTCCATATTATACCTGTATGACTGTGGGCAAGGCCCTTAACCTTTTCCTGAGCCTTATTCTCCTCATCTGTTGAAAGATAGATTGGATTAGATGTCTCTCGTAGCTCGAACTCTATTAGTCTAAATTAGGGTATGATAAACTTAACCTATGTTAGCCTTACTTTTATACACATATTCAGTGACTCTAAGCCTTATAGTCAGTGACTCTTAGAGTTGGAGTTGTGGTACAATGACATTCAAGAAACAAAAACATAATCAGTAATGAAAATGTGTATTTATAGCAAGGGTGAGGGTAGGGAGAGAATGGGAGGAAAACTGTGGTCCATAGACTTAACATATTATTATCATCATGTTTAAAATATGGTGCTTCTATATACCTGCCACAGCAACAGATACCATGTCTACCAAGAGTAAATTATTATAATATGTTTAACAAATAAAACTTGACCTTTAATGCAAATTTATATTATAGCTTCCAATACAATCATCCAATACAAACCATTTCTTTTACTAGTGAAGAAACTGAGACCCAGAGGAACT
The DNA here is from genome assembly GCA_011680675.1 of Gymnobelideus leadbeateri. Classification (NCBI taxonomy): domain Eukaryota; kingdom Metazoa; phylum Chordata; class Mammalia; order Diprotodontia; family Petauridae; genus Gymnobelideus; species Gymnobelideus leadbeateri. Next base: position 255,061 of record WOXC01012349.1, on the reverse strand, counting down.
AAATTTCTTATCTAATGTACATGCTAAATAAGTAGTAGAACCAAGATAAAAACCCAATTTTTCTGGCTCTTGGTCCCCTATTCTTTTTTTTTTTACCATATCATAGTTAGTTTTTAGCCCATCTGTATCAAACAAGACTTAAAGCAGAATTTACATTTAATCTTGCTAGAAGGGGAGGAGAAAGGAGGTGGGAGAGGTAGGAGATAATAAGAAGAAATGGAGGGAGGATTCATCTTGGAGTCACAAGACCTGGGTGCAAGTCCCAGGTTGGCCATTCACTGGAAGTCCTTGGGCAAATCCTTTGATTTCTCCTCACCTCAGTTTCCTTATCCAAAAAATGTGAATAATACTTTCCCTACCTACCTCTGAAGTTTGTGAGTGATAACTGTGAAGAACTATATAATCACATGCTATTATTAGGGATAATAATCAATCTGAAGTATACTATATAATACTCTGAGAGATAAAAGTATGGAAAGAATGTGACTAATTTTAAAATAAGTATGCCAACACTTATATAACTAAATAAGTGTTGCCACCTTCAAAATAGTCACCTCACAAGGCAGTATGCATCGATCCTGCTATTTTTGTTGGTAATATTTTTGGGCTCCTCCAAAACTTTTAAGTTCAGGTCGCAAATCTTCATTCTTTAAGAATATACTTTAGTTTTGGAAATAGACTCAAATCATTCAGAATAAATAAGTTGAGATGATCAGGGCGTACGCATTTGTTTTAATCTTTTTTTAACTTGTGATATATAATAAAATAATTAGACTGATTATATTCTTTCACCTGGTTCTTCTCAGGGGCAAGGCCAGGAGCAGTCACCAAGAAGGGCTCTCTCTGACTTGGGCTTCATTGCCAGTGGAATTGACCTGATCTGAATAAAGGAAACCTAGATGAGTAGTGAAGGGCCAGAAACAATTAGAGAGGGTGGTTTGAGGTTAAGTAACAGTCAGTCAAGGATCAGGGGCCAGATGCTTGTTTATATTTTAGACCTGTGAGAGTAAAGAATCCAAGGAAGCAAGCAAGCAAAATACTGCCCATTGTTTTCCAAGAGCTCAATTGTGTCAAACAGATAGAATTCCAATTTGATTTTATATGGAATTTACTGTGCAAATGTCCTTTTGATTCCCACCAGTTATGACTGGCTGTCTAAGCCCCACCTTGCTGTTTCCCCTAAGCTTCTCAGGGACTACTCTCATAGGCTCGTAGTATTTTCCTGAAAGGAAACTAGTTTGCAAAGTGGCAGCCTTGGCTTTTCTGGGGTACCTCACAAATGAGTTTGGAAGATAATGCCAGAATAATTTTGTGTACTTTTGTTTGCATACTGGTATGGTGGAAAAACTGTTGGATTAAGAGTCAGGACACTTCATTTTTTTTTTTTGGTCTAAAAAATAGTAATAGTGACCCCAGTCCACCTGGAGTATGACAGGTGAACAAATGTAGTCTGGTACCATTTACTCATTAATGGATTATATGGACAAGTTTGTTGATAAATGAGGGAAGAATCTCATTTTACTCTACATTCAGGAGAGGGAAATGTAATAGTTTGTATAAATAATGTTGTTAAAATTGTAAAAAAAAAAAAAACAAAACAAAACAGCAGGTTCTAGCCCCAGATTTGCAATTCAAACATGCAATTTGACCTCCAAAGTTACTTGACCTATCTAAGGCTGTAAATGGAAATTGTGACAATACTTACCTTACAAGGTTGTTTTGAGACTAGTAATTTGTAAATAGTAAAGCACATGTAAATTAAAATCAATCTTAGTATTCTAAATATACCACATTTAAAAAAAAAAACAATTCCTATATTTATTGTCTTATGTTCTAAACAGGTCTCAGTCAATGAGGCAAAGCCCATTTAATGATTAAGGTTTAATAAAAAATGAGTTAGAGAATGGCCTCTTACCTAGTTAAAAAAAAATCTATCTGGGAAGAGAAAGTGAGGCTAGTAACTCAGCCCTAACTCACTTAAATCCAATTCACTTGCATGCTATGGCATCTCCTCCCTGATGTCATGGTCCTCTTTGAGAATGAAGGACAAACAACAACAGTAGTAACAATAATATTCTAAGTCTTTTTATTTTCTTGGAATTTGGAGGTTTGCTTTTCCTCTTTCCTTATGGCATCTATATAAGGAATGAGAACCGCATCTTTGTGAGTTTTAAAATAAACATTTATTGAAACTTTCTGTATTTATATAGCCCAAGTTTATTTTCTCTAGAAGTTTTTCTTAAATATACAAAGAACAGAAATGGCTATTGTGAAACCAGGAATTTCTATTACATGCACTTTATTGGTTTTTGTTTTTTAGCGTAATACAACAGTATCAACACTGCCATAATTCTGTTACCTTTTGAACTTCCACTTTCTTTTGTTTTAAAAATCATTGTTTTTCTTCTTTTTTCTTACATCAGTATCATCAATACCTGCTTACTCTTTCCCACAATGCTTCCCCACCCCACTGGAAAATAAAGGCATTTTCACAAATATGTACAGTCAAGCAAAACAAATTCCCACATTAGCCATGTCAGACATTGTATGTCTCCTTCTGTTCCTGCTTTTCTCTTACCTGTCTGCCAAGAGGCTGCAGGTATTCTTCAACATCAGTCTTCTGAAGCCAGGACTGCTCAGTGAATTGAGCAGATTTCTGAAGTCTTTCATCATATATTTTTTCTCAGTATACCCCTTTCTCTCAACCTCCTGGAGAACCACCCATGCCTTATAACAAACAATGAAAAAGAGAGAGAAACTGTTCAGCAAAATTAACCAACACAGAAAAAGCATAACATTACATGCAGTGTTCCATATCAGTAATCTCTACCTCTATAGTAAGAAGGTATGAAGGTAAAAAAGTATTTCCTTATAGGAAAGTACTCAACAAAGAAAAAACATTCAAAGTTAGTATCAGCACTGTAAAATGAAATCCTGCAACATTATAATTTATTATTATTCAAAATTTAGTACTCATTATATAGAAACAATTGCTATTTATGATTTTAAAAATCCTCAAGTATCTGAAGTGCACAGTGTTAATGTCTATTCCAGGGGTAGGGAACCTTCAGCATCTAGGCCACATGTGGCCCTCTAGGTCCTCAAGTGTGGCCCTCTGACTAAATCCAAACTTTACAGAACAAATCCCTTTAATAAATGAATTTGTCCTGTAAAACTTTGACTCAGTCAAAAGGCTGCACCCAGGGAACTAGAAGGCCACATGTGGCCTCAAGGCTGTAGGTTCCCCATTCCTGGACTGATGAGGAAACTAAACTTATATACCTTATTTCTGGTCAAAAGATAAAAATCCTGGGGTGGCTAGGTGGCGCAGTGAGTAGAGCGTCCGCCCTGGAGTCAGTAGGACCTGAGTTCAGATCCGACTTAAGGCACACACAAACAAAAAAACCTAGCCGTGTGACCTTGGGCAAGTTACTTAACCCCAATTGCCCTCCAAAAAAAAAAGAAGATAAAAATCCCTGTATATATAGATCTTCCCTGAGCGAGACTAAATATCCAATTTGGTGATCAGTTCAGATTTGCCATATATCCATATCTGTAATTATAATCAGTTTCTATTACAGTTGAAGTAAATGTATGGGTTAGAATTACATTTGTTCTCACTTTAATCGTTTCATTAGACCATGAGCTCCTTGAGGGCTCTTTGATTTCTTTATGTATCCCAAGGTTTAGCACAGAGCCTGGCACATAGTAGGCTCTTAATAAATGTTTATTGATGGATTGATTTGAAACACCATGGAGTAGCACAGGATTGTGATGGTAATTGGCTTGCCATCACAATACTGAGATTGTGATATTAAGTGCCTAGCACATATTAAGTATTTAATAAATACTTTTTACTTGTTGACTAATTCATGTCTGTGTTCCAATTCCTGTCAAATATTATGTAGTTTAAATTTATTTTGTAATTGATAAGATCATAGAGCTAGACCTTTAGATGATCTCTTTGATATAAATTAGGTGCTATCACTATTTGACCCTTTTGGGGTTCATGTTCTTAAGAATTCATTGTGTAAAATTAAATAGAGACCTGCTCCTCCCTCCAAATCATCCTGTTGTTCTTTGTTCCTTTTCTTTTTCTTTTTCCCTTTGTTAGCAGCATGCAAGACGACAACATAGAAGCTTCCACTTCCATATCTCAGCTTCTAAGGGAAAGCTATTTAGCCGAAACCAGGCATCGGGGAAACATTGAGAGAAGCCGGGCCGAGTCTACCCCAAGTCCTTTCCATTTTGGTAGTCTTGCAGGAGCTGCTGGAGGAGGAGTTACTCAAGATGACCTTCCAGATCTTTCTGCCTTCCTGAGTCAAGAAGAATTAGATGAAAGTGTCAATCTGGCAAGGCTGGCCATCAATCAAGACTCTATGGAGAGCAAAGTTGATGATTCCCAGTCTAAAAAACATCTTCCTTCTGATCAAGTGAAAAATTCAACTAAGTCAAGTTCTGATCCTAACTTCTACCAGTATCGCCCAGAAACTCAAGCCAACTCCAAAGAAAGCACTCAGGAGACAAAGAAGCCACAGTACAGTTCAGAAACCCAATCCAAAAAGGTGTTCCTAAACAAGGCTGCTGACTTCATTGAAGAGCTATCTTCTCTGTTCAAAGCCCACAGCTCCAAAAGAATCAGACCCCGAACCTGCAAAAATCACAAAAGCAAGTTGGATTCTCAAAGTAAAGTCCCACAGGAAAACAGTACCAGTTTTCCTGGTCTGTCCGAAAGACGAGAAAGATCTTCTATTCCCATCCCCATTCCTCAGGACACCCAAGATAATGAAGTGAATCATGCCCTTGAACAGCAGGAGGCTGAAAGACTTCAGGAAATTGAGCGAATTACCAATGAAACAACCAGTAGTGATGTCAGCCCGGATTCATCCCCTTCATCTTTGTACTATGAAGAGCCTCTGGGACAACCACCACGGTTTACTCAGAAGCTACGGAGCAGAGAAGTTCCAGAAGGAACTAGAGTGCAGTTGGACTGTATAGTAGTAGGAATTCCACCACCTCAAGTAAGGTAAAAACATCCCACCATCTTAGCAATTCATTTCTAACAATTGAGATATTCCTGTTATGACTGGGTTTTGAGTAGTCCGGTAAACAAAATGAGTTATATTTCTATTGATAAAACAGTTACAATCTGAAGCCCGTAGCTATGAGAATGTGTTTACCATCAATATCCAAGCCACTGATATTCTTCGAATGGAAAGGAAGGTTGTATTATTTGTGGCCAATATTTTGTTAGAATAAATATTATAGCTAAGTTACAAGCCAATATAAAGGGCTACTGTTACATGCCTTCAAATTTTACTTATTATGAATTACTTTTAACATCAGGTCAGTGAAATACCAGTCCCTCCTAATTAGATTAATTTGCAAAGAGGTTTCTTCATTCTTTTAAGCACCTAGGTAGAGTACACTTAGTTGACTTTATTTCATTGCCACTGATAGCTTAAAGGCCTACTTCTTTAACTGGTGGTTTAGCACATAACATCCCAAATGTATGAGCAGGAACTACTTTTTTCTCAACTAATGGGCATTTTAAAGAATTGAAATAGTTATAGTTTCCATTTATCTTATATAGTATGCAATATTATTTGTGCATATTATATGTACATACTGTGGAATTAAAAGACATACCTGCATTTTTATTTATGCTTTAAAAAAAGATAAAAATACTGAAATAAGAGTAATGTTGCAAATTTAAAAGGTAATGAATGATTAGATCTCAAATCAGAGTGTCCTCCATTTAGCAGGTACTTAATAAATATTTGTTTTATTAAATTAAAATCAGACATACAGTCTTTGTTTGTTAAATGCTATCTTGTAGTCCAAATATATTTTCACCAGGGCACTTTCCTGTTCTACTAGTCTAGCAATCTTGACAAAAAGGAAATAAGATTAGTCTAGCAGACTTGTTCTTAATGAACTCCTGCTAACTTATAATATTCAGCCCTTTATTTTCTGACTGCTTGAAAACTATCTCTAATGATCCATTTGAGAATTTACTAAGAATTGAAACCAAACTTAACTAGTTGAAAATTTATCAAGGTAGAAGTGTGTACTTTCTTCCCTTTAAAAGAAAGATGGTGGCCATTGTCTGGCACAGTGCATGAAACACAGCAGGTACTTCAAAAATACTTGTTGATTTACCACAAGAATGGCAACATGGCATAGTGGATAAAAACCTGGACTCAAATGAGAAAGACCTAAATTTAAGTTCCACTTTTTATACTTACTAGCTACATAACTTTGGGCAAGTCATTGAACCACTCAGCTTTCTCAGTATCTGCCTTGTAAGGTGATTATGAAGTTCAGAGAGATAATCTATGTAAAATGCTTTGCAAATCTTAAAATACTATATGAAAATCCATTATCATTCTTTTTTTTCTACCTATTCTTCCCTCTCTGGAATCTTTCTCTCTTTTTACTGCAATTACTTAGTAGTCTAGCATTCATACCCACCAATACCTTGTAATGTAGTTCTTTTAGGACACATTGAATCATAATCTGTTAATGCCAAAGGGGATTTTTAAGATCATTGGGTCTCTTTTTACTGGAAATAGGCCTAGAAAACTTGAGTGACTCAAACCCAGGTCTTTTGACTTAAAGTCCAGTTCTCTTTGCACTATGCTACACTTCATGTCCTTAGGGAAGCCTTAATCTCTTACCATTACCTCACTTATTTGGAATTCCAATTCCATATTATCCATTTTTAGTCTATCTTTCACAATCTGAAAATCGTTCTCCCTGGTAGAAAAATCAGAAGCAAAGTAGGAATTAAGTCATTCCATATTTGCATATTCTTTTTTACCCTTGAATTCCTCACCCCTTTGTCTTTCTGCCATTTTTGCCCTGCTAATTCCCAAACCCTAGTAACATCCTTCTCCTTCCTGAAGTCATAAAACTATGCTGACTGGGTCCACTACAAATTAATGCTTCTAAAGCTCAACTGGCATTTCAAGACTGTGCCAGCAGTCCTCTTACTGTCTTCTGATTAATTCTCTAGTTCTGCAGACACAGCTCCAAAACGTTGTCTCCTCAGGTCTCCAATTCTAGACCCATAATCATTTCCTTCAGTTGGCGATTTTCACTTCCTGCAGTGAGATTAGACAATCTGTGAGCTTTCTAAATTATACTACTCCATTTTATCCATTCTCTCCTCCTACCCTCTTGTCTCAGAAGATAATGTGGCCAAGGCTAACTGTGCCTTTGTTCCCATCACATTCTGTCTCCTTTGGGACCTTGTTCCATTAATTAAACTTATTCTTTTTCATCTCCATTTTCTTCCCCTCTGCCAGATTACTCCCCTCTGCCTTGAAACATTCAGCTATCATCCAAAGAAAAAGAAACAACCAACCAAAAAAAAATCCAATTGAATCCTGCTACCCTCTCAAGCTATTGTCCCATTACTCACACTCCCAAATCATATCCATTTTGTTCATTTTGCCTCAACCCCAAGTTGTCTTTGGGAAATATTTGAATACAGCTCATATCTAAGTCTCCACAGGTGTGGGTAAGAAAGTCTTCTCTTCCACAATTATTCAAGATAATAAAAACATTTATCAAGGTAGTCCATTTGATTTCCCTGTCTGGTGAGTCACACTTTCCCCCTAGGGTCTTCCAGATTCACAGCATCATTTTGTGGATTGGCTTCTAAAGGGAAATAAATTTGGAGCTTCTAGAGAGGCAAGCCCCCAATATTTCAGTGAGTCCTATTTTTACCAGAGACCCACACAGGTGTCTAACTCTGTGGTGCCCTGAGAACTTGAACTCCCCTGGAAGAGAAATGCACTTGGGGTTACTAGTGTGGCAACCCCCTTCCCATAAGCCCTACACCATCAAAATAACCCTTGTTAATAGTGGAGGGCAAAGCCCAGGTGTTTTGCTGCTTCATGTCATGTCTGAAGCTCCAACTGCAGGAATTACATGAATTATCCTTTTCTCCACAAAAGGCTGGTGTTGCCTAGGACTGCCTTTTTTCTCTCTAGAAAGCTGCATCTTAGAACCGTTGAACTTGGTTAGGGTTGCTGAAGAAGCAGCACCCAGATTGGTGCTACTCAGGAACTCTCCTTATTCCAGAAGACTGAGGTTCAAGAACTCCCTCCACTTATCCACATGGTTCACATCTCTACAACTGCCATCTTTCAGGCTGAGAGGTTAAAATAATATGTCTGCAAAGCTTGGGCTCACAACTTAGTGTCTGCATCTTCCGTGTGCTTCTTCCCTAAGAGCAGCCATTAGTGGTTCCTAAATAGTCCCACCAGAATGTCCCAGGAGTACCTCAACTTTATTATCTTTTCCATAAAACTTTCTCCTTCCTAACTTTCTTATTTCTGTTAATGGTACCACTGTCCTCCAAGTCACTTAGGTTTAATGCTTTAGATCACCTTTGGCTTTCCCTTTTTCTCATCCCCAACATCCAGTCACTTCCCAAGTCTTGCTGTATCAGTCCCTTGTTTTTACTCTCATTGTTATATCTCCAGTTCATAGTAGCAGCCTAACAGGTATCCCTAGCTCTCCTCTTCCTAATTCCTCCTAAACACCGATGCAAAAGTAATTATCCAAGTGCAAAAGTCTGACATGAAAAGTGCATGTCTTAGGGGCAGCTAGGTGGTGCAGTGAATAGAGCGCCAGCCCTGGAGTCAGAAGGACCTGAGTTCAGAGCCGGCCTCTGACACTTAATCCATACAAACAAAAACCTAGCCGTGTAACCTTGGGCAAGTTACTTAACCCCAATTGCTTTTAAAGCAATTGCTTGCTCAAAAGTGCATGTCTTTGCTGACTGTGGACCTGGGAGCAAGTCACTTATCTCTGGCCCTCATCAGTAAAATGCAGGGGTTGGACCAAATGACCTCTAAGGTTTTTTTAGCCCCAAAACTATAATCTTTTGATCCCATGTCTTTCTCAGAGATGTCTTATAATTCCCAGTGCCTATAGGATAAAATATAAACACTTTATCCTGACCTTCAAAGCTTTCATCAGTCTGGTTCCAACCTGCTTTTCAATCAGTCAGTCAAAATATATTTATTAAATGCTAACTACGTGCCAGGCACTCTGCTAAGCACTGGGGATACAAGAAGAGACAAAAGATACCTTATTTCACCACATAATTACCACCAGTGCATCATCTTCACACCCTGTGTTTTCAGTCCAAAAATTGGTTTATAACCTTTCATCAAGTAATCATCGCATGGCATAATTCTGTTTGTCACCCCACTTAAAAGGCAAACATAGCATCAGTGTATTCCCCAGTGGCATATGGATGTGAACTTATCTCTTGTGCATCGCAAACCTAGAACTCTCCGCACATGTACATTCTCAGAGTGTTTCTAAAAGCCTACTTGCATGGTTTGCTCAGAGCACTGCATTGCTCAGTGTAGTCTCTCGACCCAATGAAGAGCCGTAGGCACAAGGAAGTGGGCGGGCAGGTGAAACTGCCGTGAGGAAGTCATGTAATATGGTAAGACTTGCATCTTCCTGCCCTAGCTAAACTGCACTGTTCCTCTGCCACCAATAGTTTAGTAATAAATGATTTTTAAGTAATACCAGCACAGATTTTTTAAAAGCTTCACATAATGATCACATCTACTTTTTGGAAAACCTTTGGCATAAAATCTGCAGCAATTATGCAGTGAAATACAGTAGTCCCTGCCCTCAAGGAGCTTGCAATCTAATTAGAGAGACAAATGCAAAATATATAACAAGCTATGTACAGGATAAATAGGAAGTAATTAGCTAAGGGAAGGCACTAGAATTAAAAAGGGTTGGGAAAGGTTTTGTATATTTTAGTTGGGACTTAAAGGAAGCCAGGAAAGTCAATAGAAGGAATTGAAGAAGGAGAGTATTCCAGACATAGGGGACAGCCAGAGAAGATACCCAGAGCTGAGAGATAGAGATGGAATATCTTGTTCGTTAGATTGAAGAGCATATGTCAGGGAGTAAGGAAGTAATGATAAGGTAGGAGGGCAATAGTGAAGTATTACTGAGGAAGAAGAGGACAGGACACAGGACAGAACCCTGAGAAATGACTACTGTTAAAGTGCATAATATGGAAGAGTATCCAACAAAAGAGACTGAAAAGGAGCAGTGGGGGGTGGGGAGAACTGGGAAAGAGTGGTAACCTGAAAACCTAGAGAGAAGACAATATCAAGGAGGAGAGAGTGATCAGCTGTGTCAAGGGCTGCAGAGAGGGCCAGGAGAACAAGGATTATGAAAAGGTCATTGGATTTGGCACCTAAGAGATCCTTAGTAATTTTGGAGAGAGTAGTTTTGAGGGAATAATAAGGTTGGAACCTGATTATGAGGGGTTAAGAAGAGAGAAAGTAGAGGTACCAACTGTAGGAAGCCTTTTCAACCTTTTGGAGGAGTTTAGCTACTAAGGGCAGAGAAGATATAAGAGGCTAGTTAATGGAGGTGGAAGAATCAAGGAAGATTTTTTTTCAGGGTAGGGAGGCACAGGTATATTTGTAGGCAGTTATTTCATATTATTATTCTAGAAAAATTTCTATATTCCAGAAAAATTTCTCAACCTTGTTCTGACCTCTCCCTGCTTACGCAGACTACCTCCTTCCCCATGCCTGGTAAGGACTTTTTCATTGGACCTGCCTGCTTACCCCATTCAAAGACCTAGCCAATTGCCACCTCCTCCATGAAGTCTTCCCTAAACTTCCCAGTTAGAAGTGATTTTCCCCAAAATCTCTCATCCCTCTTTATTAGACTCTGTTAAACGTTTGTCACATTCTAATTTTCCTCATAAGTATTTGTGTACGTGCTTTATTTACCTACCATATCATTACTTAATCAGTGAACATTTTTTAGTCACCTTGAGGTCAGGGACTACTTTGTTCTTCATCTTTCTACCCCAGGGTCTGACACATTGCCTTGTGTATAGGAAATGCTTAACAAACTAATGTTGAATTCAATTCTCTTCTAAGCTGCTACTGATTTTCATCTTTCTTTTCACAAGTCAATAGTCTGTACAGCAAACGTTACCCCAGAAATGGCTCTGACATCCACAGTTATGCATTTCCCCTCTTTTAAAATACGAACTCATTTTAGACAGTATTTTTAGTCTAACATCTCCCAGTTTTCTTCTTTAAGGAAATATTCCTGACACATGAGATTCCTATATAGTCTACATCTTTCCAAGAATGTATGTGTTTTCTTATATCTCCTGATCAAGGAATATATGTAGAGATTTTCTGGTAAACAGTTGAGGTGATATGGTACTCACTTAAAAACTTGTGAATTCGGGGCGGCTAGGTGGCGCAGTGAATAGAGCGCCGGCCCTGGAATCAGAAGGACCTGAGTTCGGAGCCGGCCTCCAACACTTAATCCGCACAAACAAAAACCTAGCCGTGTAACCTTGGGCAAGTTACTTAACCCCAATTGCCCTAAAAGGGGCGACTAGGTGGAGCAGTGAGTAAGAGCGCCGGCCTCGGAGTTTGGATGACCCGAGATCAGATCCGGCCTCAGAAAATGAGCACCCACGCATAAATAATGACTAGCCGTGTAACCTTGAGCAAGTTACTTAACCCCAATTGCTTAAAAAACAAAACAAAACAAAAAAAAAACTTGTGAATTCAAAATTTAGGATTGAAGTCAGCCAAGTGTTATACATAGATCATTACTCAAAGAAATTACATAGCCTTAATATATAAAGAAGAATTTTATCTGAGAAATTCTTTGCTTCTTAATACTATAGTTCACACTCTCAGTGTGGTAAGCCAGAATATTGAAACTTGCATTTAGATTAGGACTCAACTCGTTTTCTTTCAACTAGATATTTCTTCTTGACTTCTAGGACTGGAGTAGGATAAGGTGAGGATTAGTTCTGCCCTAGAAACTGCTATACTGTTTGTTGAGCAGAAGGTACAGATGTTGGGCAAGACAAGGTGGATTATCTGCCTTACATTTGTGCAAGAACAAGAAAGTTACTCTCTCCTCTTCTTCATGCCTCACCCTGATATGTCGAAATAATTTAGGAGGAAATCTACAAGGCTAGGTATGTGTCAGTGCCTCTATCTCCAGTCCTTCCTTCTGAGAAATCCTGATTTCATCATTTTTAAAAATAAAAATAGAAAGGGTAGTCAGTCTTGCTAAGTTAAGGAGACTTCAACAACTCAGGAGATAAACTCTATCTTGCCTTACTTATTCTGATTTTACATGTCAGAGCAAAGGCAGTTTTGCAACAGGATGTATCACATTAATGCTATAGCTTGTAATTTTGAAGCTTGATCAAGCAACACAAACTATACCTTGGAGAAAGCAGAGATAGTGGGATATAAGGGGAGATTTCAAGAAGAAGCCTTAGGCTTCAGGATATAAGGCCTCATAAGGTAAGAATACCTAGGACACTGCAGGATAATGGGGAAACTGAGAGCCTGGAAAAACCATGAGGTCATTGCTGGGGAGGCTGCCACTAGGAAGAAAGCAATATTGAATTATAGAGGAACTCAATGTATACATCAGACACTGGGACTACCTGGTAGGTTTCTGTTTTAACTAATAATTTTTGCTAACTAGATCATTTGTTTCTACTTTCAGCACTCTTTAAATTTCAGCCCCATGGGGTGAAACCCTATCTTTCCCACCTTAGTTAGCTCTGTCTCCTTTGGCTGTGTTAAAAATTATACAAGATCCCTTGAAAGATACAACAATAGAGATAAGTTTCTTCAACAACTCTTGATGATTGAAATCAAGAGAAATAGCAAACTTTCTTTGTTTTCTATGAAGAATGTTCAGCATAGGGTGTAAGGGAAAGAAGTATTCCATGGGGATGTGAGGTCTTCCAAATCCTTCTGTTTGTAAATGATATTGTGCTGATTGCATCAAAACCTGAAACACTGCAAAGCCTCTGAAATGAAAGCGATAATGGTTCAAAAGAGTTCAAAAAAGTGGGTGAAGCATTGTACAACCCATGATATTCAACTGGATCAAGAAGCCATGCATTTGGTCCGTCTCTACATGTATCTTGGGCATACACTGAACACGGATGATGGACTAGGATCAGAATTGAGTACAAGAACCATATTGTATTTGGGAAATTCTGCTATACCTTTAATGACCCCAAGCTTTTCCCTAAAGGAAGTTTTTTCCTTCTTTTATATATCAATAGTCTTCCAGTGATTCTGAATGGATGTAAGATATAGAGTACTACAGTCTCCTAAAAATTTAAGTTGTAGGTCACTCAAAGTTCAGTGGAGAGATTCATAGTGGGTGTGAACAGGCTATAGCAATGGTGTCAATCCCAAATAGAAAGGGATCTCTGAGGAGCCCATATTAACTTAGAAAACCACAGATTAACATTATCTGTGCTACACTGTATTTTTATTTATTTTGTTAAGCAATCTCTAATTATATATTCATCTGGTTTAGGCTATACCAAGGAGTTTCAGGGAGAAGGAGGCTACCAAGTTGAGACCTCTGGGCCACAGCATATTTCCCATAAAGAACTATGCAGGGAAAGTAGCATAAAAAGATATTATTAGAGAGATATGTGACAAAAAAAATAAGGTTGGCTGATGGTCTACTAAGAACAAGATAAAACTGGTGGATAGCCCACATGCTTCACTGGTATCCATACAATGTCAAGAGAGCTAAAGGTCAGTCCCAGCATATTGGGTAGATCCCTGGGGAAGGCTTCCTTAAGGATATACACAAGAGTCACACAAGATGGGAAAGTATGGATGGGTTATGATCAGAACTACTGAGGAATGTATACTGGTAAGATCACAGATCCATCCAAATATGAAAGTATTTTACAGCACAATACACTCACCATTATCTTTTATATGACTTATAACTTCTACTCTTTAGAGATAGTCAGGTTCCCTGATTCATATCCATATAGCATCAGTGGTAGCATTAAAAGAAGGAGCCTTTGTTTCAGGAAGAAATTTGCAGTCATTAAAAGTATTCTGGAATTTGCCAAAATACAACCCAGCCTATTCTTCCACCTTTTTTGTATGAATATTTATTTAGAACATTTTTGAGTGATTGTGTGTCTTGATTTGGAGGCTTTGCAATATTCTAGGACTTGATGATATCCTCATAATGTCACACACAAATAGGAATGTCTGAAAAATTTAACCAATTATAGGAAATACCTCTTTCCATCTTGATTCTGCATTGGACATACTCAGCAACATAGGCTAACTGGGTCATTGACCAAAGTATCATTGAAAAAAATTATCTGCCTTGTGTTGAGTCAAGAAATCTTGTGTGATTTTAACATATACATGGGAGATACCTTTTTAATAGAGAGCTTTTAAAGTGTTGTTTTGCTCTACTGAATCAAATGCTTTCCTTATAGTCAGTAGACACAATTAGTCTTACATTCCTTTCTAGTAAAGAGTTAGTGTGCTGTAGAATATTGTTTGAAAAGGCCAACTGAAACTCCTGCTCCCTTCTTCTGTCTTCATTAAGTATGTCCTTGCTTTTTGTATAAAATATTCTCATAAAAATATTGTAGAGATAGGAAAGCAAGCATATGAATTAATTTATTGGTAATAAAAATAGCCATAATCTCCCAAAACCTGTAATATCTTCATCAGTTTCATATATTCTGAGGCCCTCAAATTGTGTTGCTTTTAGCACAGACCTCCTCCTATATACTTGGACTTGTTCAGCTGCTTTTTCTGTGGTCCTTGTTCATTTCTTTTTAATGCCACTTATTTCAGATGTGGTAGCTGCACTGTCACTGGTGATTACAATGCTTTGTTTTAGAAATACTTACAGCTCTTTCCTATTTTTCTCTGTTATCCTCCCAGTTTCAGCTTGAAATGTTCACAGGATGATTGTGCTTAATTTAGGATTCTTGTCAAGTTTTCTCTAAATGCTTTTCCCCTCCACTGCTTCTCACAGTTTTATGTGGTAATGTTTATAATCTTCTGCCATCCTCTTCAGAAGTATTTTACAAATGAATTTATTTTCCAAACAGAGTTGTTCTTAGTCCTCTTTCTTTGTCAGAGATCAAGTATTTCTTAGATAAGACAGTTCTAGTCCCTTTTGGCCTTTTAATTTTCTTGATTGATTTGTATCAGTTGACTTCCCTAAAGAATTGGGGTGATCATCTATGTTGGTGTTGAAACTATTTAATTGATTGCCATATTTTCTCATTTTATCATTCTAATTTGGTATTGATTTTTATATTCACTCTAAAAAATTAATGATTTGATTATACAAAAGTAGCTGATTTGGGAATTTTTTTTACCATTTTCCTGTGTCTACCTTTGTAATGAAGTCACCAAGTATATATTAATTGAAATATATATTAATTGAAATTAGAGGATCTAACTGAGTAGTTCGTGAAATTTCATCCTCTGAAATAGATGTATGTGAATACACTGCAATTATCCTTATAGTAGTCTTTTTGTGAATGTTTTTTCAAAAGTACTGTAAATCTAACTGACCGTATGTGCCATGAAATGATGTTTCCTGTTGCTTTGGAATACATGATGAAATACACTCTACCACCAGAGCTGATGAAAGCCTGTGAGCTATCCTTCCGTTTAGCCTCAAATTCTTTTTGAATATCAATAGAATAGGGATAGGGACTGGACCTGTAACTTCATTAGTATAGGGAATTTCTCCAATTCAGGTCAACCCTTTTCTGCAACTTACAATTTTAGAGCACTGAAAGGTTAGGTGACATCTCCTGGGTCAAAGAGTAAGGGTTTAGATCCAGGTCTCTGTGGTTTCAGGGACTCTATCCTACTGTATTGGCTCGAAATCAGTGTTTTTATCTACCGCTCCACACCATCACGACCCCTAACCCATTGGTCAGATGTCTCTACCTTGTCCTTAGAGCTAGGTTTGGGCCCGAGTTTTCCTTGGTCTAGCTGCTGTCCCCATCATAGTACAGAAGCATGCCACCTTAGCTCCTTCCTAAGTTTTTGTGGTGGTTGTTGTTTATACTTAAGGGATTTTCCTCTAAAAATATCAATTCTGAGGTGATTCAGTTTCTTCTGTAGTATGTCAATTAGTTGGCTAGACAAGAATCTCACATTTGAAAGAATTTTAACCAATAGCTTATACAAACAATTCGGTTAATAATGGCCTAAAACCAATGTTATACTTAATGCTTTAAGCCTCTTTTTCTACCACCCTGTCACTATCACTACAGAAACAGAAAAGGACTTCATAGAACTGAAGACAACTTTATATTTTTCTGTTTTCACAGATAGTCACGAACAAAAAATTATCTAGTGGCCAGCCTAGTCTAGTGATGAACCTCTACATACTTAGGCTTGTCCTCAGAAAGCTGACATAATGTTGAATTGAGACTATATTAGAAGCCTTTCTGGAATGGTAGAAACTTCCAAGACTTATACTCCACAAGAATGGCTTTTGAGATTTCAAGATTACATCTATCCCATGAAGAAAATGGGGGTGGGGAGGGACAACATGCAAACAACTATGTACAAACAAGCTATGTACCAGATATAATGGAGATCGTCAACAGAGTAAAGACACCAGAATTAAGGGGAATCAGGAATGACTTCTCCTAGAAAGTAGGATTTTAGCTGGAACTTGAAGGAAGTCAGGAGATGAAAAGGGAGAGCATTTCAGGCATAGGGGACAGCCAGAGAAAATGCCCAGAGTCAGGAGACTGAGGATCTTGTATCACTGGAGTATCACAGTATCACTGGATTGTAGAGTATATGGTGGTCAGTTGGGTTGTGGTAGAGGGCACCGGTGCAAAGTATAAGAAGACTGGGGAGAAGGGCAGGTTATAAATGACTTTGAATGCCAAACAAAGGTTTTTATATTAATTCTGAAGGTGATAGGGAGCCACTGGAGTTGACCAAGTGAGGGGGCAAGGGGAATATGGTCAGACCTGTGCTTTAGGAGTATCAATATGACAACTGAGAGGACAATGGATTAGAATGGAGAGAGACCTGTTCCAGTCAGACCAAAGAGCAGGCTATTGCAATAGTACAAGCATGAAGTGATGAGGAGAAAGCTTGATGAGATCTTCAAATGAAATAGTAAGGAAGGAGAAGAGGAAAAGACCCAGGAAAGAATCCTGTCTGCCTAGATAATAAACATGACCCGGATGAAGTTCCATCAAAGAAGACTGAGGAGTAGTCAGATAGGTAAAAGAAGAACCAGGAGAGAATAGTGTCATGAAAACAGAGAAGAGGGTGATTAGCAGTACCAAATGCTGCAGAAAGGTAAAGAAGGATGAGAATTGAGAAAGGCTGTTAGATGTGGTGATTAAGAGATTGTTAGGGGGCGGCTAGGAGGCACAGTGAATAGAGCACTGGCCCTGGAGTCAGGAGAACCTGAGTTCAAATCCAACCTCGAACACTTAACATTTACTAACCATGTGACCTTGGGCAAGTCACTGCCTTCCCCCCTCCAAAAAGCAAAAAAAAAATTATTAACTTCAGAGAGCAGTTCTGGTTGAATGACGAGGTTGGAGGACAGACTGAAGAGAGTTAAGAAGAGAACGGGGAGAAAGTATTACAGACGGCCTTCTCAAGGAGCTTAGCTGCAAAAGGAAAGTGAACTATGGGCGGCAGCTGGCAGGGGTGGGGGCTGAAGTGAGTTTCTTTGAGGATGAGGGAGAAATAGTCGTGTGTTCCTGTGAGAGACATGCTTCCCACGGCGAAGCCTTCAGTAAACGAGAGAGAGTGAAGACAAGTGAGAGAGTGATGATGAATGAGAGAACCGTCTGCTGGAGAAGACAGAATAGAATGGGGTCACTTGTGCTTGTAGAGGGATTTGCCTTGGAAAGGAGACAAGGGGGAAGGAGGAGATTGTAGCAAAAGGCATCTTGTGATGTGAGTTAAGGAGGAGAGAAGAAGACAGAGCTCTTGGCAAATGGCCTCAATTTTTAAGTAATATATGGGGCCAGGTTCTTGGCTTAGATGGTAGGGGATGGAGGAGGTATAGGAGGCTTGAGGAGGGCTGAAAAGGTTTAGAAGAGATGCTATGCTAAGTGGGAGAGTGAAGGCTATATAAAAGGATTGCCTTGTTGCGGTGAAGGCCCTGCTAAGGTTATATATCACATATTTGTCATGAACCAGTAAGCACGGCTTACCTGATTTTCTACAGCTTTGTTCAGCAGCACATGTGTAAGAGCAAAGGCAGGGGGTTTGTAGGTGTGATTCAGGCTGAGACTTGGGAGGGCAAGACTGGTAATAGGACCAGGGAGCAAGACATTCAAGAGAAGAAGATGGTGTAGAGTTGGAATGGAACAGTGAGGAGATCAGCCTTACAGGAGTAAAGGAGGCTGGAACCAAATTAGCCAAGGTCTTGAAAGCCATCCAAGAAAGCTGAGAATGTGGCAGAAAATAGGAAGCAATGGAAGGTTATTGAGCAGTGAAGTATCATGATAAAAGTACATCTTTTTAATATACAATAATATCCCACCCCCGCCTTTTACCTATCTTATGCTTTTTGGATAAAGTATACTCCTCCAGGGCCATGTGCAGCATTGGTCCCATCTCCCTAGTCCTGATAAGAAAATACCTCTAAACTCAAACTTGCCTTCTCACGTTATAATCACCATAAGATAGCATTTGTAAAGCACCTAGTAAACTTTAATGCACTATATAACGATAGCTGCTATTATTATTACTAGTTCACCTAGCTCTGTGCATCTATGTTTAGACATCTGAATGGAATTTAGACATCTGATACCATATACCATTCTTGAATTTTGTCTCGTGAATTTCTGGGTGTCTCTACTGTTCTTCTTGATATATTGTGGCTGGTCTTTGGTATCTAATTTGCTGGGTCTATGTAAGTAGTTTCCCCCCTCCTCTTTCCTTTTTAATTTGAAACACTTTTGCAAGGTTCCAGACACAATCCTTTTTACCTGCCCTTGTTACAAGCACTCCCTCCCTAACTAAATGTCCATCATTATATTTTAGGCTCTTTTTAGCAAGCTCTTCATTCTCCAAATCTGCCCTTGGCTTAGACCTCAACCAATGATGAAAAATGCCACCTATGCCCCTAAGGTCTTCAGTTTCTTGCCTAAGACTTTAGAATATGGTTTAGAAGAAAAAGAATTTCATTCCAATAAAAAATTTTTAATTTTCGTGTTAAAATAAGACCAAAACACTTTTACAAATGGTTGTTAATGTTAGCTCTTTTTTTTTTTTTGCTATATGTTAAATTTGGCCACATAATTTTATGAGACTACAGAATAAATTATCACCAGTTACCCACAGATGAAAGGGTTTGCAGGAATTCATAGCAAATAGTTATAATTCCCTCTTTCTCCCCCTCCTGCACATCTATTCCGTAAATACTCCTCCTAAGAATGTACAGCTGGGCCGTTCATGTTTATTCTCATGTAACCTTCTAAAGTATTACAAGTGAATTTTCGGTAGAAACAGATGCCTGGCACTGCTACAAGCTTTCTCACTGCTATGCTGAAGAACTTGAATCTTCTCTCTCATTGTATGTAGCAGTACTGAGGAAAAACTAAAGGAAGAAATTAAGATTGGGTGCAATAACCACTGGCCTAGTTCTACTGCAAAAGATAAAAAAGAATCTCACCTAATCTAGGAAGTCCATGATAATGCCATTTAGGGTTCATAAAATTATACTTTGTAGTGACTTTTTGCTTCCACTGTTACTTTTAGTTAAAATTGCATAGTTAGGTATTGAGAGTAATTGAAGGTACTACAGGTAATTATCATTTTAATAACTGTTATAGCAACTTTAATCATTTGTTCCATTGATAACTTTTTCTTCTATTACCAGTGTTTCCATGAAAAATTGTTTCTGTTGCCAGAATGTATCTAGAGTGTATTGTTATGGGCTACAAAAGATCTACTTGCCCCCAAGTCTCTTTCCCACCCCAGTACTTGAAATATAGGTTCTTCTGGCTATTTAGTTATGAATACTTCATCAGTTGAATGTGTCCCCATATTCCAAACCATTTGACTAATTTCTGCTGCGTTATTTGAAACGCATACATTGGTATCATTCCTTTGACTGTCATTGCCTATTAAAGGATATTCTGAATATTCATATTCTGTTAGGGAGCTGGGCTCTGAGGGTTCAGAACTACTAGACAGGTAAATTTTGTCAAGGGCAAGGCATTAAGAAAGGCTCTACTCAGGGAGGTCAGATTAGAGGAGAACACCATATTAGGGTAAGGAGAGGTTGAAGGAATACAAGTCACAAAGGACTGGGGTCACAGGGCTACTGGGGATGACGGAGAGGGCCTTACAAGGGAGGTGCAGCTAAATTTAACCCATTTATCAAGTTTTTCTCTAGCCAGCCCAGCTCTAAGTGCTAATACCCTCTCATAAATCCTATCAAAGCCAAATTATTCTAGTGGATTTCCATAAAGTTCACATGTTCTCTTGGGTAATGCCTAGAACTGGGTGTGTAATGAAGAGATAGTTTTCTTATTATGTAACTGCTTATTGTAAGATACAGATAATAATAGTACCTCTCTCCCAAGGTGTTGGGAGGGTAATATGAGATACTGCCTCACTTAAAGCACTACATAAATGTTATTATTATTATTATACTTTTAAAATATCACCTATAATATTCTAATTGGAGGAACACATGATGGACCTAGAGAGATAGCTAGGCTTTTCATTTCCTTTGATATTTAGAGAAGACATAGAGAAGTGAACATTCTAATTCTACTAACTAAGTAGCTCGCTAACCAAAAAGACACTGATAAACAAGGAACTATAATGAAAGGCAATATCAAGAATGCTAACATAGCCTTTGCAGTGGGTCTAGACAAAGCTGGACATCCAAGTGGCAGCTCAGTAAGGCCTAAGGGAATTTTATATAGAAGAAGAGATATTTTAGGAGCCTGGAGATATATGGAAATATGTCTGTTTAATACAACACATTTTAGGCAATGTTTCCAATATTAATTTATCCCCTTACAGAGTAAAAAAAAATTGAGCCATTTTAAAATGAAGCTGGCCCAACTGATCTCACTGCAAGCTTTTCCTCAGCCACCACGCCTTTCTGCTTTTCTGTTAACTTGTTGCAATATGAAAGGAATGCTTGGTATGCTGATTTGAGATTATATTGATCCTATCTTAAAGTGCTAATAATCGTTCTGTTAATAATCTTTATTGGCAGTGGGCCATAATGATTCATTTAAATTAGATTTTGAATTAAAAATATCACAATATTTATCTAGGCAGCACTTCAGGCCAGAGGTAAGAAATAGCCTTAACAGCAGGGCAGAGGTATGCAATTAGGGAGGACTTGGTGTCTGAGAAGTGAGGTCCTCTTTGGAATCTTTCGCACCCCAGCTGAGTAGCTCGCTACCTAATAGTTAGTCAGCTGAGAAGGCCTGAACTCTGTCCCCTTGGCTGATTAGAGATGGGCTCTTCTTTATCATTGAGATGGAGCCTCATATTTTCCAAACCATTTGACTCATGTGTGCTTGGTTACTTATGAATCACTTCTGGTGTCCATTGCCACCCTGTGCCCCAAGAATTGAAAGACCTAATAACAAGACATTTCTATGAATGCATTTCCTGACATATAAACAGGCAGGTGCTTAAATACAATATGTTTTGACCTTCTCAGAAGTGTTCACTCCAAATGAATGAGTTATAGTGAAGTCTCTAAGCAGCCCAAGCAAGCACTTTCATTGATTTTAAAGCTGGAATGGTGAATGCTGGTTGTACTCTGTACTATCTGACCTGCATAGAAGCTAGCGTTACTATCTAGGTCAGAAGAAAATGTTTGTGACAAAGGCTATGGGCGTTTTTGTCATTCTGTTTCTAAGTCAATATCCTTGTGCTTATAAGGATATTTCCACTCTGGATACAAAAAGTATTAACTCTGTAATGAAGAAGAATATTATTTAAACAATTAAAACAATCCTATAGGGTGTTAGCACTTTATATTTTACATGTACTGTATGGCTCATGAATTCCCTGAGGCTTTATTGGGATCTGTGCTTTTTTAGACTCTGGGAGCCTATTCCTTCCCTTTGTTATACCCATTTAAAAATTACTGTACTATGGGGCGTCTAGGTGGCACAGTGAGTAAGAGCGCCGGCCTCGGAGTTGGGATGACCCGAGATCGAATCCGGCCTCAGAAAATGAGCACCCACGCATAAATAATGACTAGCCGTGTAACCTTGAGCAAGTTACTTAACCCCAATTGCTTTAAAAATTTTAAAAAAAATTACTGTACTAAAAATACAGTTAAGGAGGTAAGAGGAAAAACCACTCATCAAAACTAGCATCATCTTAGTCAAGTACCATGATTCAAATCTCAGAATCTTCTAAGCAGGTAGCAGGGTCAGAGGAATACAAGAGTAATAAAAGGTAGTTTTGATGTTATGGCTGCATGTTAGCTCAAAGACAACCAACTGTGTTCTCAGGGTGAAGAAAATCACCCAATTCTGGAGGTGAGAGTAGGGGCTTTTGATTTCAATGCAAAAGGATATCCTCTGGAGGTTATAATCAAGCCTTTATTACATGAATGTCTGAATTGACTGTACTCAACTAAGAACTGTTTATTGTACAGTTACTATGTGTCCAGCAATGTTCTAGGCATTGTGAAGTATATAGGAAGAGTAACATACTATTCATGATCTCAAGGAGATTGCAGTTTAGTATCAGAGACTTTTAAAATTGGCAAGGACCTTAGAGGTCTTTGGCTCCTTCTTGCCTCTGGGATAACATATAAACTTTAATGCTTGGCTTTTAAAGTCCAGAGCAATCAGGTTCCATCCTTATTTTACAGGCTTTCCAAAAACTTCCCTTCATATTAGACTTCTTTCTTCTCACACCACCTTCACTCATGTCCCACTTTCCCCTGGCAAGAAGATGGAGTAGGCATGCTTCTTGGGCCTTATTACCACTTCCTCAACTGATATCATTTATTAGCTTCTTTTCCTTTAAGAATTATTCCATCTAACCCAAAGAACTCTCGCATTTTCGTTGCCGTGGAGTATCCTCCTGTAATCTCCTTTACAAATGGGCTCTGTGGGCTAGCGCCCCCTTCCCCCGAGCCAGGTCACCGGTGATCATCGTCCGCCGCAGCCCACTGCCTGACAGGGGCTGCTCGGGAGCCGCCACTAAGGTTTACATCATCATAAGAAGAACAAGCAATATGGCAGCAATCCCGTCCAGCGGTTCACTTGTAGCAACCCATGACTACTACCGAAGGCGTCTGGGTTCCACCTCCAGCAACAGCTCCTGTGGAAGTGCTGAGTATTCTGGGGAAGTGATCCCCCACCATCCTGGTCTTCCTAAATCAGACCCAGGCCACTGGTGGGCAAGCTTCTTCTTCGGCAAGTAGAGTCATCCATTCATGACAGCCATATTGGAATCCCCAGAGCACTCAGGAACTTTCCAGGTTGCTCATGGCACGATCACCTGTGACCTGGCTCAGGAGGCCATGAGGAAGCGGCATGTCAGCGAGCCCAGCAAGACCAGCACTGGGCCTTCTGCATGAGCAGCAGCACCCTCCTTGCTGCTCCCCCTGCTTCTGAAGTGTGCTAGGCATCAGAGCCCATTTCCTCCTCCCTTCCCTCTCCCACCTATTCCTTTAGAATAGATAGGCTGCATAAGTATAGAAGTAGTTGTGGGGTATGTTTTTTTTTTTTAAGGAAAACCAAAGCAAAACACCAAAAAAAAAAAAAAGTAAAGGAAACCACATTGCTATTTTGGTTTTTTACTATCTGAATCACCTATGTGCTTTTCGGCAGCCTCAGTAACCTGTTGACTTTGTACTCAACTGAAACTAATAAACTTTGAGCAGCCTTTAAAAAAAAAGAATTATTCCATCTAAGAGAGATGTCTACATCCAGAGAAAGAACTAGAAAGAACTGAGTTTGAATCCTGATTGAAGCAAACTACATGATCTTTTTCTTTTTCTTGTTTGGTTTTATTTCCTCTTTACCATTTTTCATTCCATCTAGTACAATCTGCCTTTGTAACCTGACTAATGTCTAATGTGAAAGATCCTTTTGCAGATCCTATACTGGATTGTATGCCATCATGGGAGGGGAGGGGAAGGAGGGAAAGAAAATTTGAAACTCAAGGAATTGTGGAATTGAATCTTGTAAACTAAAAGTAAAGAAACAAATTAATAAAGACAAAAAAAAGCAAAAATTAAAAAGAATTATTCCATCTAGACCAATCATCCTATCTAGACTCTTATAGTTGATCTCTATTGGCATCTAGATCTTTCTTTCTCAAGAAGTTCAGTACTTGATTCATAGTCTTCCTCTCTACCCCAAACCCTGCCCTTTTGCTTGAGGACTTCAATTTATATGTTGATGTACTTCCAAATATCCTTGATTCCTTTGATCTCTATCCTTAGTACTGCCAAACATAGGTTTTCTTACTTCAACTGAAGCATAATGGATTCTGCTCCAGTCCCTTATTTTAACTCTGTGTGTCTTTCTATTTTCAAGTGTGTCTCTTGTAAGCAACATATTGTTGGATTCTTGTTTCTAGTCCATTCTGTTATTTATTTGTATTTGTAGATAAGTTCATACTCACGGTTATGATTGCTAACTATGTATTTCCCTCCATCTTATTCTCTTCCATTTAACCCTCTCTCTTTTTACCTCTCCCCTCCTCAGAAGTCTGTTTCAGTTCTGACCACTACATTCCTTAATATACAGACCTCCATCTTATCATCCCTTCCCCTCCTATTTCTTTGTTTGGTAAGATGAATTTCTATACCTCTGTGTGTGTGTGTGTGTGTGTGTGTGTGTGTGTGTGTGTGTACACCTGTGTATATTCTTCCCTCTTTGAACCAGTTTAGAGGATAGTGAGATTCATCATGTGTGTCACTCACTTCCCTCTCCTCCTTTTTTCCTCTCCATAGTAAAAACTCTTTCTTGGGCACCTCCTATTGTGTGAGATAGTTTTCCCCATTCTTCCTCTCCTGTCCCCCTTCTCCTAGTGCATTCCTCTTTCTTACCTTTCCATTCTTCTTTGAGATCATCCCATCATGGATGGACTCACGTCCATCCACTTTCTCTAAGTAGACTCCTTCTAACTGCCCTAATGATGATACGTTCTTAGGGATTACATGTATCATCTTCCCATATAGGAATGTTCACAGTTTAACCTTGTTGAGTCTTTTATGATTTCCATTTCATTTTTATCCTTCTCTTAAGTCTTGTGTTTGAATATTGAATTTTCTATTCGGCTCTAGGCTTTTCATTAGGAATGCTCAAAAGTCCTTTATTTCACTAAATATCCATTTTTCCCTTGTAGGATTATATTCAGTTTTGTTGGACAAGTTATTCTTGGTTGTAATACCATCTCCTTTGCCTTCTAGAATATCATATTCCAAGCCCTCCATTTCTTTAATGTGGAAGCTACTACATTTTATATAATCCTTGACGGTGATTCCATGGTACTCGAGTTCTTTCTTTCTAGCTGCTTGCAGTATTTTCTCCTTGACTTAGGAGCTCTAAAATTTGGTGATAATGTTCTTGGGAGTTTTCATTTGGGGATCTCTTTCTAAAGGTAACTGTTGGATCCTTTCAATTTCTACTTTGCCCTCTAATTCTAAACATCTGGACAATTTTCCTTTGTAATTTCTTAAAATATGATGTCTAGGCTCTTTTTTTGACCATGGCTTTCAAGGAGTACAAAGTTTCTTAAATTATCTCTCCTCAATACATTTTCCAAGTCAGTTGTTTTTCTGTGAGATATTTCACATATTCTTCTATTTCTTCCTCCTTTTGACTTTGTTTTATTGTTCTTAATGTTTCATGGAGTCATTGATTTCCACTTGACTAAATCTAATTTTAAAGGGGTTATTTTCTTTAGTGAAGTTTTTTTTTGTTTTTTATTTGTTTTTACCATTTGGTCAATTCTGATTTTTAAGGAGTAATTTTCTTCTTATTTTTTATGACTCTTTTACCAAGCTGTTAATTCTTGTTTTTGTAATTTTCTTGCATTACTCTCATTTATTTTCCTAGTCTTTCCTCTATCATTATTATTTCATTTTAAAAATCTTTTGGGGGGGGCTTTTTTATCTCTTTCTTTAGCCATTATAGATGTTTTTAAGTCATTGTTTTCTGAGCTTCTTTGTCATCATAATAGCTTTTAATGGTCAAGTTATTTGTTGTTGTTGTTTGATCATTTTTCCAGTCTATTTTTAGACTTTGTACTTTATGTTAAAGTTGAATTCTGCTTACCTGTGTGAGGGATGACTGGCCTAAACATTAGTCTTTTATGTCCTTCTGGTGCTTTCACAGCTAGGTCTGTAAATTTTTCATACTTCCAAAGTGATATGATTTAGGGTATAGTCTGGTCACTGACCTCCTGGCCTGTGCCCTACCTTACCCAGCTAGGGCCCCTACTCCCTCACTATTGTAACTGCTCCCCTCAACCCTGGAACTGGGTAATAGACAACAGAGCTGCTAAATGGCACCTGGTCCTATAGCCAATGTTAGCACAGATTCTAGCACCCTAGAATCTTTCTGATCAGGTGTTCAGTTCCTTAATGAACCTATGTATTATATGCACCAGGTATTTGTCAAACTATGTATTACTTTCCTCTATTACAAAATCTTAGAGAGAGTAGTCATTCTTTCCCTCTACCACTCATTCTCATCTTATTAGAATTATCCCAGAGTTCTAGACTTTAAAAATCTTCTAGGGCTTCAGATGCCAGTGCTATACTACCCTGCCTCTAAGGTCCTCACCTGGTGCTACTTCCACCATGTTGCACTGCCAGCCAACCCCCACTTCAGTTGTCTGGAGACCTGTTTTTCTGTTCTCTTAAGTGGCTCTTGGCTGGAAAAAATGACTTGCTGTGACTTCTTGTTGGTGATGCTGCTCAGAATTCAGTTTGACACACTTTTTAAAGTTGTTTAGAGGAGTGGATTGAGAGAGCTAAGAAAAAATGCTTACTTTATTCTGCTATCTTGGCTCTGCCCCCCATAGGTTATATTCTTAATCTCATCATGACCCTGTTATGACCCATCTCCATAATCCATAACTCAGAAATTCCTCTGTCCATAACATCCAACCATCTTTCCATCTGCCTCACTACTTACCTGTTCTTCCCTTTCCAAACCCCATTTCTGGATTATTCCCACTTTCTTCCTTTTCCCCTTCTTTCCATATGCTATTGAATATACTGGAGGAAATCACACAGCCTTGCTGATTGGGTCCACAAATTTATGTTATGTAATCTCAGTGGTCTCATAGATCAACACACCAATACTTTTACTCTTCTCTAATTGAGTTTACCCTACTCTTCTCAGTATCTGTTACAACCTTATGTTCTCTCCCCTGCCACCTACATCTCACGTCCTCACCCCTCAATAGAGGAATTTGTCTCACTCTTCATTGAATAAATTAAAGCTATTCATCCCAAACTATGTTTCTTCCTATTCTATACTTTAAATCACCTCAATATCATTTTTCATTCTCTCCTCCTTTGCTCTAATTGTGGAGGAAGTAGTTTTTTTCCCCTTGCTAATGCTGACCTCTCTTGATCCCATCCTCACATGAACTTGCCACATTGATCAACCCCTTTTACTTCTTAATTTTCAATCTCTCTTTATCTCCTGACTACTTTTCCTTTTCTTATAAAAGTTCCCAGATCTCTCCCATTTTTAAAAGACCTTCATTTGATTCTTCCAGCCCCCTCAAGTTCATTCAGAGTTAAACTAGAAAAAAGCCATCTTTACACATTGCCTCTGTTTTCTCACACTCAGCCCCTCTCACTTCTGAACCCTTTGCAATCTGGCTTCCAACTTCATTTTTCAATTGAAACTCTCCCCCCCCACCCAAGGCTGCCATTGATCTCAACTGCCAAACTTAGTAGCCTTTTCTCAATTATCTTTCTTGATCTTTCTGCAAGATTTAGCCAGTCTTTCAAAATATGACCTTGTTCTAGGTTCAAAATATGACCTTTTTTGTGAAACGACTCTACTTCTCTCCTGCATCTCCTCCTGTTGGACGATTCCTTCCAGACTTCTTTGCTGATTCATCATTCATACCTCACTGCCTTTTTGTGGATTTACCCCAGGGCTCTGTCCTGGGCCTTCTCTCTTCCTTTAATAGTCCTTCTCTTGATGATTTGAACAGCTCCGGTGAGTTAAATTATCTCAATTCAGACAACAACAAGATCAATAGAGCCAGCCTTAGTCTTCCTAAGTTCAAATACTGTATCATCAATTTCTGCTGCATATCTCCAATTGAATGTTCTACAGGGGTCTTAAATACAGCATGTTCAAAATTTAGCTCATTATCTTTTCCACAGGGGCCCGTCCTCAACTTCCCTATTTCTGTCAACGACACTACCATTCTTCTAGTCACCTAATTTCTCAGCCTTGAAGTTATCTTCAACTTTTCTCTCATCTGTTAACAAATAACTATGTAGCATTTATAGACTTAGGAAATCATCTTCCTAATTCCCATTTGCACTAAGTTGGGTCCTCCAGATCTAGGGGTAACCCTGAGTGGTTGGGAGTTGTCTTTCTCTAATACCATCAGCTTGACTCCCTAGCCCAGTGTGTTCTCCCCAGAGTCAACCACCAGGTATTAGCTATTTTTATTTAATCAGTTAACATCAATTAGCTTTTACAAAGGAGGTGTTTTTTAAAAAAGGAGGTATTTATTGAAAATAGAGATCAGGAACAGAAATAAAAACAGAATTCTCCCTCCACCCAACACCTAGGGGAAACACTTTACCCTGCACCAGGGAGAGTGAGCTCAAGCTTAAAGTAGTTTCCATATAGCATTCTTTCCCACCAAGTTAATTTCTGAATGTGACATAGTCAATGGATGAGTTGCTGCCACTCCCTCTTGGCTGCCTTCGATCCACATCTTTGCTGGGCCAAGCAAGTGCTCAGGCCTTCTTTCAGGTTCAGCTGTCTGTAAAATCTGGCATGGGCTCCAGCTGCCAGTCCTCAGGCAACTCACCCTCACTTTTTTGAAGCTTATGAAGTTACAGCCTATTCAAATACTCTTCTTCTTAAGAGCAGAAAAAAAAATTTAAAGGGGAAAAGAACCAAGATCTATATTTAAAAACCAGGAGTGGGTCTAGGCAATTAAAGCCTGGGGCCTTTCACTTACAGCTCTTTGTGTATTTAATTTAATTCACAGCTCTGTTGTGTACTTAATTATCTGTTTCTGTTTAATATAATGGAAATAATAATATAATGGCAACTTCTTGAAGACAGGGGACTTCCATTATTTTTTTCTTCGCATCCCCAGTGCCTGGCACATGGGAATGAATCTAGTCCAAGACACCTGTTTAATAGATGATTCCTCTCCACAATGTCTACAAGTTGTCATCCAGCCTCCTCTTGAAGCCTTCTGGTGCCTGGGAACTCATTACCTACAAAGGCAGTCCCTTCCATTTTTTACAGCTCTAACTATGAAGAAGTTCTTCCTTATATTGAACTGAAATCTACTTCACTGTTATTTCTACCCATTGGCTGATGTTCAAATGTCAGGATCCAAGAAGATTTTGTTTAATACTACTTCCAAATGACAACTGTTCAGGTATTTGAAAGTTGACAATCATGTCACTGTAATTTTCTTCTTATCCAGATTAATATCTCCAGTTCAATTCAGCAATAAGCTGAAGTAGGTACTGTCTCCATCCTTGGAGAGAGTGAGTTCAAGCTTAAAGCAGTTTCTGTATAGCATCCTATTCCACCAAGTTCACCTCTGAATGTGGCATCATCATACCTTTGGCAGGTACAAAGTACCTATTATATACCCTGTATAGTGCTAGACACTAGAAATACAAAAATAAAAACAAAAAAAGTACCTCCTCAAGGTCTTTACAGTCTACTAGGAACTATCTTCACCCCACTCTCTTATAGCATGGTTTTAAGCTCTTCAACATCTTGGCCTCCCTCCCCTGGACATGCTTGTCCATGCCCTTTAATAACAACTAACACAATATTCAAGATCAGATCAGACCAGGGAAGACCGCAGCTGGAATAATATCTGCCTTCCTTTGGACACTGTAATTCTGTTGGTTTTTTGGTTACTGTGTCATACTGTTGGTACATATGGGGCTTGCAGTGTGCTAAAACATTCGAGTTTTTTCTTGTGAACTGTTGTCTAATCATCTAAACTGTTGTCTGTCCTTTCTGGAACTGTGCAGTTTATTTTAACCCAAATGAAAGACCTTGTGTTTATCCTTACTAAATCGTTTAATTATGGTTTTTAAATATGGCCCAATATTCCAGTCTGTTAGGATCTTTTTGGATGACAGTTCTGCCATTTAATGTGGCATCAAACTTCATGTCATCTGTCTTCCACAAATTGCGTAAGGGTGCCATCTGTGCTTCCATCCAAGTATTGATAGAAATGTTGAACAAAACAGGGTCAATGACAGAACCCTGCCAACATATCAATGTCTGGGAGACAATACATATAAATGTGAAACAGTTTGAAGAGCTTAACTCTATGTCGTCAAAGTGCTAAGCAGTATCATATGTAGACTATGAGTACAGTAAGAATTTAGAGAAGGAAGAGATCATTGGAAAACTCCCAAAGGAAGTAAGTAAGGCTTATGTGGGATCTGAGTTGAGCCTTAAAGGCAGGATCTGCTTAGACACAAAGCAGGGAAAGTCCATGAGAGAACATAAGAGATCAATATGAGAATGAGGAAAACATGTTCGTGGACATTAAGGAGTGTGTACACTGGGAAATAAATCATTGGGAAAACAGCCTCAGATCATAGATTTTGATTTTTCTTTCTTTTTTTTTTTTTCTTTTGAGACTGAGTCTCCTTCTGTTACCCAGGTAGGACTTGCAGTGACCATTCACAGACCTGATCCTACTATTAATTAGCAGAGGAGTTTAGACAAGCTCTGCTTCCAGGCTGGGCCACTTCATTCCTCCTTAGGTAGCCCAGTGGCCCCTTGATCACCATATTGGTGCCAGACTTGGTGTGGACAACAAATCAACTTAATCCACTACAACTCATAACTTCTGAGCTCAAGATATCCACCAGCCTCAGTCTCCCCCAGCAGCAGCCACCTAGTCTAGACATTTTTATTTTTGTAAATATTTATTAGAATTCCATTTTTTAATTGAGAAAGTTATTAGTGGCTCAGCAATAGTTTAAAACAAAAGTACAAGTAAACAGTCAGGACTAAAATTCAGGCTATTTGACCTAGTGCTATGATTATATGACTGACACTTCCAGCCTCCACATTCTGAATCAATAATATACATTTTTTGTACATATCTGCTTATCTATCAACCTAGGAGTACATTTTGTGATTTTTAAAATCAGTTGTTTAAAACTGCACTAAGACATTTGGGACACTGTATAAAATGCTTTGTATGCCTTAATATGTATTATGCCTATCACATAGGGACCCTTAGTTCTAGCCATCTATATTCAGGTTGTGCTGTTTTATTTTATAAACTTAATAGTTAGAATTTAATAACTAAGCTTCAGTGGCTTAAAACTGCCACTAAGATGTTTAGGACACCATTTCAGTCTCACAACAGCCTCTTAAGATAGTGATTATAGCTATCATAAACTTGGTATTACAGATAAAGAAACAATGGTTTAGAGAGGTCTCCTCCAAGTCACACAACTATTGTCAGAGCTAAGATTCAAAGGCAAGTTTTTCTTATTATAAATACAACCCTCTACTATGCTGGCCTCCTAGAGTAGGGGCTGGTCATAACCCAAGCAGCTTTTAGGAGTCCCTGACCAGTTTCTCTGAGCTACACCCTCAAACCAAGTAATTTTATGGGTATGTGGTATATGTAGAGATGGAGAGACCAATATGTTGTCTAGCCTCAGAAAGCAGTACTATCTAATAACCATGATCTATTAGATGGGCATAAAATCCCCTAAAGTAAATACATGTAAGCAAATAGATAACCCTGAAATAAGCTTAATTTAAAAACAAAATCTGAGTGTGAAAGAAAATCTTGTTTATAAAAACACAGGTAAGATTTCTGCAGCTGGAGAAAGGGAAAGGAAGGTCATTTTTTAAGAGGAAGTTAAAGCATATTCCATAGGGAAGGAATTAGAGGTGGGGGGTGGATTAAAGAAGCATTATAGGAGGGCTGATAACTACTGGAGACACATCTTGGGAGGAAATCCAGGGCATCAAGAGATTTGCCTTAGAAGAAAATAGCAGAATATGTCTGTGGTCCAGTTTCAAAGTGCGGGAGCCAGGAGCGGGGCCAGAAAGAGCAACTTGAAGTGGTGGTACAGGGGAATGAACACTGGATGTGTAGTCAGGCCTTGTGTGAACTTGGGCAAATCACTTTATCTTTCTTGGCCTCAGTTTTCTCATCCATAAAATGAGGAAGTTGGAACAGATTATAAATTCTTAACCTTTTCTGTGTCTTGGACCCCTCTGGCAACCTGACAAAGCCTATGGATATCTTCTCAGAATAATATTTTAAGTAAATAAAATACATAGATTACAAAGGAAACCAATGACTTTGAAATAAAGATGTGACGCTTTCCCCCTGCAAGTTTATGGACTCCCTGAAATCTGTCCATGAACCACAGGTTAAGAACCCCTGGATCTCCTCTAAGTCCTTCCAGATCTCAATCTAAGATCCTATGATGATGTCTTGTTTTATTCTGTTGACCCAAGTTCCTGGATTCATTTTAATTTTGCCACCTCAAATGTAGTCATCAGGGTTCCCTCGGAGTTTTTAAGAATTAAATAGTTATCCATACTATATACCTTTGACTTTTATGGTATCTCCAGATTAGATGAAAGAGTTTTTATTTATTGCAGAAAATGAAGCCCTTGAGGTTATTTGAGAGAGTTCATTCCTAAAGATTCCCATCCTTTCATTTGCTTGTTTCTTGGACCTTTCTTTTAGGACTTGTGCTAACCTTAATAGGAGGAACTTTTAATTCCGTAAGTTACCCATAATTGAGCACTCTATATTTATCATCATCATCATACCTTCAGTGATAAATCCAGCTGTTCAGTGTTTAGATTCCTAGTTGATCTTGTCCCAGGGGTCCCTTGTGCTGGGCACTGTGACAGACAGCCCTCTCTTCTCTTACAGATGGTACTGTGAAGGGAAGGAACTGGAAAACTCACCTGATGTTCAGATCACCCAGGCGGGAAACCTGCACTCACTGACTATCACTGAAGCCTTTGAGGATGACACAGGCCGTTATTCGTGTTTTGCTTCTAACATCTATGGGACAGATTCAACTTCTGCAGAAATTTATATAGAAGGTAAAAGAAATGAGCATAAGTTTTCACTGAGCAGTGTTAATGAGTTTTAAAGTATCATTCTATATGAGGGAGCCTACTCTGGTTTATTATATTTCTGGTTTAAGGTCTTTTTAAAATCGGGGGCGGCTAGGTGACGCAGTGAGTAGAGCGCAGGCCCTGGAGTCAGAAGGACCTGAGTTCAGATCCGGCCTCAGACACAACACACACAAACAAAAAAACCTAGCCGTGTGACTTTGGGCAAGTTACTTAACCCCAATTGCCCTCCAAAAAGCAAAAAAAAAAAAAAAAAATTTTTTAATCTTCTAAATTTTTAGAGAGATTTCTCTAAAACCCTGGACCTTCTCTGGGGACTGTTCTTTAGTAAATAGATAAAGAATCTGTTTGGAAATCTTTGACCTCACCTCTTTGGAGTGCCAGTGAATTATCTATCAGTAAACCAAATAGCAGAGCTCTGGTAATGGTGCTGAGATTTTGCTGCTCCTGTTTTTCTGGTTTTGGCAAAAGGACTACAAAACCCTTACTTTGAAAAAAACCTATAACAAAATAATCAACTCTACCTTATTAATATTAGGGCTAGACAAAGGGGTACAGCTACACTGTTTGAAATCCACTTTACGTGCTTTCTAGAATGAACTATTGACATTGGAAAATGCCATCATGTGGTTGGCTAATCTAATGAGAGTCATTCCTAAACAATTCTCATTAAAGGCAGTGAGAGTTCGAAACATAGGAAAACTGGAAGGTTAAAGCAGTTGTTTTAAGTGTTAAGATCTTTCAGAAGGTAGGTTTTGTCACTATAGAGAACTCCCAGTATGCTGCTCTCTCTCTCCACAAATCCATAACTCAGTAGTCTTTGAGTGTATCCTAAGGGCCCAAGCATTTCTGAACACAGACCCGGAATACATCAGAGGTCAGACTTGAAACCAAGTCTTTCTGAACCCAAAGCTAGCTTTCTCTATATTGCTTCTTGTTTAAAAAATATAGGTCTTGGGGGGGCTACATGGCACAGTGAATAGAGAGAGCACTGGCCCTGGAGTCAGGAAGACCTGAGTTCAAATTTGGCCTCAGATACTTAACACTTACTAGCTGTGTGACCTTGGGGAGTCACTTGACTCCAATTGCCCTGCCTTCCCCCCATCAAAAAGCAAAGGAAAAAAAAAAGAAATACAGGTCTTAAATTGCTTATAAGCCAATTTAAGAAATTAGGATAAAAGTCTCATGTCTCTCTTCCTTCTTTCCCAGGTGCTTCATCGTCTGACTCTGAAGGGGAGGTTAGTAAGGAAGCTATGAATCGGTAAGGCTAATTAAATTGATTTTTGAAACTTTTCATTTTGTTGACTATAAGCAACTTGTTTCTTAGTTTTCATGTAGTCTTTTAAAAAGCTATGAAATGTTTCATTCTTAGGTTTTGTTTTTTTTACTTCAAATAGAATTTAAAATCTGTGATTTGGGGGAAAAGAGACTAATGCAGGTTCATAGCTGTATGGTCTCAAAAGAAAGGGTTAGGTTATTTTAGGTGAACAAACAATCAGCTGTGTTTTCTTTTCCATAGTTATCAGACTAGTATCAATATCTCCTCTATAAGACAAATAGTAATATAAATATAAAACATACAAGGGGGAACAAGTGATCTTTATACTGCAACCGCTTGATATTTTCTGATTAAACAATAAGAACAACAAGAATTACTCTAAATCATCAAGAAAATCTTGAATTATGGTTATGTGATCTTAGGCAAGACAATGAATTTCTCTTGGCTTTGGTTTCCTCATCTGAAAAAAATGAGGAGGTTAATAAAGAAGATCCCTAAGGTCACTTCCAGCTTGGAAATCTATAAGGCAAACTGTTCTATTTGGTATAGTGTTGCTTATTCAGCCACCACCGATGATTAAGCTGAATTGTATTGTAATGTAATGTTGATAGAGCAGATGATCTTGGACACTTAGCCTCGTTTTATCTTTTATGAAGTACAAATATTTTTTTACCTCCTTAAAGCGATAGGGTTCAATAAGATAAGTTCTGAAACCTAGGCTGTTTACAAACACAAACACAAGGTTTTATTAAATACCACTGTGTACTGAGCATGATGCTAATTCTTAGGGGAGATAAAATTGTGAGATAAAACATACCTGCCTACCCTCAAGGAGCCTATAGCCTAGAACTGCTCAGGAGAAAATGCTCAGGAACTATGACAAATTATAACATTAATTCAAGATCTAGCCATTATCATCATCAAAAACCTGAACCTGAGATTTCATTACTGTAGGGACTGAAGGTACGGAACTCTCTCTACCAGTCCCAATTTGTAGCTATTCTGCAATGTAAAGTCTTAGAAAGTTTCCTGGGTTAATAAAACAAGGTTAAATGAGTTGCCCAAGATTTCAGGAGCTAGAATATGTCCAGGTGTTCCTGAATCCAAAACTGGTTCCCTATCTGTGCTGCCTGTTACAACATTTTCTTGAAGTGCCAGGCAAAGTAATTCAACTATGATTTTTCTTTTGATTCATCCAGGTTTTTATCTATTATCTATCCATTCACTATGTGATTTACATTCATTTGAAGCAATGTGATCTAGGACATGACCTAAGATCATTGGGCTAAAAGTCAAATGCCCTGAGTTTTTAGACTGACTTCATTACTAATTACAATATTAACTACTAACACTACTAGCCAGGAGTATGATTTTGGGGAAAAAAGTTAGCTTATCTAACCTTCCATCTTCTAATCTACAAAATAGAACTCTGCCTATCTCATAAGAACCGAAACACTTTTATACTAAAAAGTGATGCACTAAGCAATACTAAGGCTTTACTCTAAGTTTTGTACTGAGTCACCTCAATAGAAGTCTTGCTCTGATGTCTCACTGTGACATAAGCTCCCAAAGTTTATGCCAGTGGAGTACAAATTCTGGAAGTTTATGCCAAGAAGAGTATGGCTCTATTGGTGTATGTGGGTGTATAAATTCTTTAAAAAAAAATTATGTAACAAAACAAACATTATGGTTTCTTATACAATCCTTCCTTTTTCTTCTTCTTGTGTTGATAAATTTGCTTGTTTATGATTGTCAAGTTCATACACACATAAAAAGAAAAATCTAAAGAAAAGATTTTACCCAAACCAGATTTCTGAAATAATTTTAGCAACAGACTGAAGACAAGCCTAGCTTAATGTGGAGAGGCTCACCATTAAGTGATGAATTGCTTGTCAATGGCAACCCAAGAACAAAAGGAAAATACAAAATGGTGTCCTCAGTGTGATGCAGACTGCTTTTGCTATAATCATGGCAGAGTGGTAAAAGAGGGGGTTTTCATTTTTCAGTCATGTCTGACATTTCATGACCCTATTTGGGGTTTTCTTGACAAAGATACTGGAGTAGTTTGCTCTTTCCTTCTCCAGCTCATTTACATATGAGGAAACTGAGGCAAACAGGGTAAGGTGACTTGCCCAGGGTCACACAGCAGTGTTTGAAACCATACTTGAACTCAGTTCTACCTGACTGCAGCCTGGCACTCTATCCATTTCAACACCTAGTACCCCAAAAGAGGGGTAGAAGATGCCAAAACTGAACCAAACCATAATAATCTGTTTGTGCCATGAATATGCAATCCTGGTCCAACAACCAATGAGTTGATCTGTTACTGGAGGAACTGAACCAATTGCAGTATAGTGGACAGAAAGCTGGCTTGTGATACCAGGAAGACCAAGGTGCAAAGCCCAGCTCTGATACATAACTGGCCATGGAACCCTCAGCAAAGCACTGAGCTCCTCAGTGCTCTAGGTAACTGATTCTCTAAGTCATCAAGAAGGCGTTAGCCTGCAATGGGGTAGAATTTCCTGACCTAAGGAGTTTTCCATAGCAATGAAACCATAGGTCCCATCACTATGCTAACTACAAGTGAAGCTAGAAATCATAAGAAAGATGACCCAAAGTTTCTTTTCATAGAAACAAGTAATTTCCAATTTACTTTATTGTGGACCTAGGAAATATAATTATAATTCACCTTGAGTTGCTTATGACT
Organism: Gymnobelideus leadbeateri; assembly: GCA_011680675.1. Classification (NCBI taxonomy): domain Eukaryota; kingdom Metazoa; phylum Chordata; class Mammalia; order Diprotodontia; family Petauridae; genus Gymnobelideus; species Gymnobelideus leadbeateri. The sequence goes on along the minus strand of WOXC01012349.1, from coordinate 217,888 downwards.
AGCTAAATGTCACCAAAAAATGAAATTAGCTGTATCTCACTGGGCAGGAAATGACTGGTTAACTATATGGAAGTCATTCCCAAACCAGCTGTCTGTATGTAGTTAAGCCATTGATTGGTTAGAGTAAAAGCCAAGATCAGAGACACATTAAAAGAAGTGAAGAACGTGGTGCATGCAGCTACAGCAGATTCAGCTTGCTGTGCTCTGTCTATAAGCACAGAAAAAGAGAGAAACGCATAAAGGAAAAGACTGCTTCTGAACGGCCATTCCCAGCAGGTGTCTGCCCAGCACAAAGCAATGGCTACAAGAAGGTCAAAAGAGCTAGCAAATCCTTGGTCCTCTTGACTAGCAGAGAGCTATAAAGACCTGGGGCAATGCTGGCTTAGGTTATAAGCTCCTTTTTAAAATCCTTTTAAAGTTGATACTAGTTAAATTCAATTCAGCAAAGATGAGTTAAGCTCCTACCATGTGTTAGGTACTATACTTGGTGCTGGAGATACAAAGCTAAAAAGTAAACAGCCCCTGCCTGCAAGAAACTTACATTCTGCTAGTGAGAGATGCAAGGAAAATTGAGACTAAGACTGCACTAATAGCTGGGGAGATCAGGAAGGGCTTCAATGAGGAGGAGGTACCTGAGCTGAGCCTTGAAGGGAGCTAGGGATTCTAACATTCAGAGGTAAGGAAAAAGTGTATGCCAGGCATAGGAGATAGCTCATGTAAAGGCACAGAGGTAAAAGACAGAAGATTTGAGTCCAAGGAACAGCTGATGTACTGCAAAGGGAAGGATGTAAAATGAGGCAGGAAAGGAAGACTGGAGCCAGTTTCTAGAGGGCCTTAAAGTTGAAGAGTTTGTATTTTAGCCTGTGGGCAGGAGAGAAGCACTGAAGGGTTTTGATAAAGGGAGTGGCATAGTTTCAGTGTCTTGCTGTCTTCAGATTAGTTGAACAATTCTGCAAAAAGTGGATGGGGAAGGGGAGCTCCTGGAAGCAGAGATACCAATTAGGGCATCATTGCAATGGTCCAGAAAAGAGGTGATAAAGGTCTGCAGTTGGGTGATAACTGTGAACATGGAAAAGAAAGGGACTGGTGCAAGAGAGAAAGAACAAAACTTGGCAACTGAATGGATGGGGGTGCAGTGGGGGGGAGAGGAGAGAGAGGGGAGCACAGAAGAAAAAGAAGCTGAGATCTGAAGTGACTGAAGGGTGGTGGTGACCTTGCCAGAAATCGGGAAGGCAGAGGGAAGAAAGCTCATGAGTCAGGCTTATACAGGTCTTCTTGGAAAATTCAACCCCAGAGGTAAACGTTCTTAGCAGGCATAAAGTAAGTCTACTTGCCGGAGGTGTTTGCCACTTTCCTAGAGGACTCGATGAAGAGGGATTGTTGATCAATGCTGAGGTGCTCTAGATGTTCTAGTGTGCAAGTGGCATCCAGCTGCAATCCTCTGGGGCCTCTCTGTAGCCCTCTGTTGCCACCCTGGAGGCATATCAGCCTGCTTCCTTTGTAAATAAATTCGAATAAAAAGTACAGAAAATTTTAAAACTTCAAAAAATTATTTCATTGTGTTCAGATGTAACCTGTTGTGACATCCTTCAAAGAATCTTGGCACTAATGTATCTTCATTGAGCAATGGGCAAACGTGGTAAGACTACACTGTTTTCAATATTTCACAGGGTCCAGAAGCCAAATGAGGTGTCCTCGCCTCCTACTAACTCTACAGTCACCCCACATGAAGGAGCAGAAGCTCAGCCTGGTGTGGTCCGGCCTCATGTATCTGCCATTCAGCAGGTATGCAAATCCAGGCAGAACTGATGAATGAATCTATTCCCAATACTTTGTTGTCTCACACTCTAGTTGTACATATGATGTCACACTGGGCCTGGGGTGGGCATCACCCCATGAGACTTGATTTTCCATTTACTGGACCCTAAAATGGTTCTCCTGTCTAAGAGAGCACAGCTGCGGCGGTAGTCGTCACGGAATGACAATTTCTTCTAGCAGGTCCTGATTCTGCTAGTGTTCTTACATTTTCTTCTGTGATTGATGCTTATTTCTATTCGTTGTTAGTCCTGAGGTATGAAATTTTTCTAGTTCATTAGAATACTTCTGTAGCAAATAAATAACAATAATTAATTTATATCAAATTAACAAAATTAATTAATGGATATTAAATTAACAAAATATGAGAAATTTCTCACCAAATTTATAAAAAATTAAGATGGCTCTTCACTTGATCAATTAAAAACCTGTGGGTTTTCATCCATTGATACTCATTTTACCATCTTTTAATAATTGTGCAGCTTTCTGGAAAAAAAAAAGGATTGACTTTAAGTCCAAAGTAGTCTCTATGCTACCCAGTTTTAGGGTCGCCCCATACATTCTTCTTGGGAAGAACAGTTCTCTGCATTAAGTGGTTTAGAGGCTGGATCTGTATGGAGGGATGGCATCATCTCAGTGGCTGTGGTATTTGTCATTGTTCCTTTTTCTTTTCATTTTCAGTGTCAGAGCCCCACAAACTATTTACAAGGACTGGATGGAAAACCTATAATAGCAGCTCCTGTGTTCACAAAGGTAATTGAAAGTTAATCTCCCTCTGACATGACTTTAAAGAAACCACAATAACTGTACCAAGTCAGAAAGTAAAAGTTGTTGGGGGTTTTAAATGTTACCTCAGAATATGAATTCACCAGGAATCTGGTTGTAGTAATGGTTACAATCCCAACTTTCTAATAGTGGCTTCCATGTCAGCAAGCAAGTCCTTGCATACTCACAATATTCTTTTTGGTCTTAAAGTGTTCCCAGGAGTTTCTAATGCACCTTTATTGGCAGTTTAAATTTCAAGTGAATATTTATCCCTGCTGAGAGCAGGTACCTTTGGATCTTATTAGTCTGCTCTAATCTGTGTTTTGGTTTTCACCCTTAGTGTTTCTACAGTTTGAAGCTGGTAGTTGGATCCCAAGGCCATGCCTCAGAAGGCACAAGTAAAAGCCAAAGTACCTCACAGTGCACTTCTCTCTGTAGTTGAGCTGAGCTTGGCCAGGCTCGGCATCACCAGGCCACCCAATGCAGCTCATCAGGCCACCTCATTATGGCATAATGAGGAAAGCACAGGGTTTAGAGTCAAGAGACCTGAGTTTGAATTCTGCCTCAGAAACTTACTAGCTGTGAGGCCAGAGGCAAGTCACCTGTAAACTGTGAATCCTAATTCTTGCCCAGGGTTGTGAGAAAATTGCCACAAACTGAAAGCTGTGCAAAAATGGCCCATTGTCATCATCATCTACAGTCTGGGCAGGTAGTGATCTGGGTCAATGGAAGAGACACCTGTACCAGTGAAATCACAGTTTCTTGAAGCACTGACCAGTGATTCACACAGCAACATTTAGGCTAGCTCCCAGGGAGAGAGCTAGCTTTGATCCCTTGTCTTCTAGCCACTTGCTTTAGGATTCCAGGGATTAAGGCCCTGTATACAGGCTTCCATTTTTAGGTGATTTTCCTCCAGGAAAAATCACAAGCAAGGCTTTTCAGAACTCTGATTTTAAAAGTAGCTCTCAGCAGAGCCAAACTGTGAACTCTTCCCCAGCTCCATAAATGGAGCACACACTCCTCGTGCGTGCACAGGGTGCTAGTAAGCCTTGGCCCCACGCCCCAGGGACTCAGCGGCAACAGCACACTTGTGTCAGTCTCGTCAGGGAGGGCATTGCTGAGGTCAGTCACAGCTAGTGTCATTAGCCACACATTTCTCTGAGTCAGTCACTGATGACAGTGCTCATGTGTCTGTGAGCTAGGGTAACAAACCTTTTATGCACTTTCATTTAGGCTATTCCTGTTCTGTTTCCTCACCTTTGGGCCACAACCTAACATCTCTCCCTCACTACCTGTTCAGTCCTAGAATAATGGGGTCTTTTTCACTGATACCAAAAAAGCAGCATTTGTATTTGTGTAGCATGGATGTTGGTCTGTTTTTAAGCACCATATCATTTATCTTTCTTTGGGGTTAAAGGGCATTCATATTATCATCATTTTAGAATTAGGGGAAATGAAGGTACACAGGGCGATAATGAGTTACCTTTTAAAACTCCCCAACAAATGGGTGGTAAAGTTTGTGACTGGATTATGGACTTACTTCATCTTAACTCAGGCCTGGACCAATAGGAACCATCTTTTACAAGACTTTATATGTGACTTTAGATAGGGATAGTCTTCACTAATTAAGTATTTTCCTACAAGTCCAAACAGTACCGTATGAAATATTTTTGTGGGGAAAAAACCACTTGATGAGTGTGAGAGGCTGCTGCCCCCTCCCCCTCCCACGCCCACAGCAGCTGCTGTTCTGGTGCCTGTTCCAAGGCTTCAGAAGCCCTGCCTCCAGCCGTTTCAGCAGTAATTTGAAGAGGGCAGAACAGGTGGGGGAAGGGAGAGGTAGAGGAACAGGTCTGTTATATAACAGCAGAGATAAGAAAACCCAAAACAATGGTGATAGGGGGCTGAACCAGAGTTCTAACAACTGGACAAACTCAGGCCACTCTTTTTTCCAGATTATTTTCTAACCCAACATATGCACCAATCTGTGGTAGAATCAGAGCTAGCGGATCCCTAGCTTTGTGTAGTTATACCCCCTGCCTTCCTTGCAGGGATGTCACAAATAGGACAGAGGCACTGACAAAATGTTTTAAGTTGTACAGAAGAAGGCCTGTAGCTGAACCCAGAACATCAGTAGAGCAGGAAAAGGCACAGGCTTTGCCTTTTCTACCCTTTCCCTTCTTCATCCTCTTCCCCTACCCCATTTCATAGATGAGAAAACTGAAGCTCAAAGACATTACATGAATAGGCAGTGAAATTCTATAAAGAGCTCAATAAGACCCTCCAAATTAAATCAGCACATTTGAATAATCAGTGATTTCAGTGCAAAGATGGAAATGGGGGTGGGGAAGAAGAAACTAAAACACGTTAGGAATATGGTCCAGGAATTAGATGGTATGTTACACTGAAGGGAACACTGTTTATGAAACCAGTGCGCCCAGATTCAGATCCTGACACTGCCACTTACTACTTGGGTGACCTTTGGCAAATTGTTTAATTTCTTCATCTGTAAAATGGAGTTGTATTAGATCATAGCAAGGTCCTTTTCCCTTCTAAATTGGTGATCCTTTGATCTCAAGAAACAAAACAAGGCATAGAAGCCCACTGACTATATGTCAAATATATTTTTCCTCATGAAGAAGCCTGTAAAGTATATATTAGCCATGGTAAGCACAAGAACGTTGCAGAAAATGAAGTTGACTATATCAACCCAATTTCCAAGTAAATTTAACTGTTAAAATCACTTGTCCCCAGGAGATCAAAATTTTAGGAACTGCCTTAAGCTAAGAAACATGATCGTCTTGCCAAGAAAAGAGACATGGCAGCCAAGAACAGTCTTGATCAGGAATGTAGACTCATTTGTAAAATTCTGAGAAGTATGATGGAAAAGTATGAGCAAGGTAAGCTCATAAAACAGCAAGAAATAGAAGGAAAAACAGGGCTTTAGGAAAATTTGGTAAAAGACCCAAATTATCCCAATTATGCCATATTATCACAAGAGCATATAAGGATAAAACTGCAATGAGAACAATTAGAAACTGGAAAAGATCTGTCAAAATTATTTAAACCAATTATTTCCCCCAGCAGTAATAGTAACACCACCACATGTGGACTCTAATATCACAGTCCCTGATGGACTTCATGAGAAAGTAGAACTTTTATGCATGAAAAGAAACAAAGTTGGAAAGAAAAATGAATTAGCCTGAGTACACCCAGAGGAGAGGGTCTTGGTTGTGGGGTTTAAAGTTCAAGGACATTGATTGATTTGGGGGATATCTAAAAGAAGGCATGATCTGACAAAATACTTGAGTATGACTTCTTTCCTATCTCTATGTAATTTTCATGACAATAATCTGCATATAGAGATAATTTCGCAACTGATACTCTACACCAGACCACATATTTACCACCATATGGCTGCCTGAAAGGTGCAGAGAATACATAATCCCATCATTGTTGACTATTAAAAAATGCTTTTGATTAAGTAGAGCAAAATGCTGCTTTTGTGCCTCTCCTTCAACAAGATGCCTCCTTATATTTGGCAGTGTGGCACAATGAATAGAGTTCTGGCAAATCTTGGTTCTACTGCTTATCTACCTAGGTGACCCTGTTCAAGTCACATCACCACCCTGGGCCTCAGTTTCCTCATCTGTAAAAAGAAAAGGTTGGGCTAGATTGCCTCTAAATCCCCTTCTGGCTCTAAATCTATCATCTTAGAATATGTTAAAATCATGCAAGATTTCTCCAAAGTTACAACAGCAAAGATTATTTTCTCTTAAGACTCTTTAAAGCACATAAACAGGGAAAGCTATGCTTACTCCAGGGGTTTGCCACTGTCTTTGAGGCTAGTTAGCAGAGTCCAACTGGAAGAGAAATTCCCCAAAGAAGATGAGTTCCTCCAGATGCTCTTGATTACAGGGGCCATTGTGCAGGTAACATCAATCCCCAGAATGCTGCAAAATCTGCTAAATAAGATACATAATCACCCCCAAAAGGTTCATCCTGTCTTTCCCCACAGAAAATAAACAAAGAAACAAAACAAGTGGATGAAGAATGTCTATTGATAAGATGCATAATTGAATAGATGGCCCAAATAGCTGGTACCAGAGTGCAGATATCTTGTATATACTGTACATGGGCAGTGAACTGGGCATGGAACTGAACTCACCAGCTCCAGGGGTTCAGTTATCATCTCTGTGCACTAGCCCCACTCTCTCTGGAATTTGAGTCCCATGTGACCAAGTGCTCCCTATGCACAGCTATACGTTGGAGATAGCTACATGGCACAGTGGATAGAGTACTGGGCTTGGAGCCAGGAAGACCTGAGTTCAAGTACAGCCTCAGACACTTATTTTCCATCACTTAATCTCTATCTGCCTCTGTTTCCTTATCTGAAAAACTAGAATAATAATAGCACCTACCTTGTAAATCTTAAAGTGCTTTATAAATGCTAGCTATACATCTCTACCTGGAGGTCTCATTACACCCTCAAACTCATCATGCCCAAAATGGAATTCATTATCTCTATGTACCCCCAAAAGCTCCTCTATCTCTAAACTTGTGTGTGTTTTGAGGGTACCATCATTCCAGAAACCCAGGTTTATAATTTCAGAATCATCCTCAACTCTTTTCTCTTCATCCTCCATATCTAATCAGTTGCTAAGTCTATTCTCTTTTTGACCTCCAGTATATCTTTTGCCTCTACCATCATCTTTCTACTCACATAACCATTAATGGGGTCCAGGCCCTTATCAACTTTTACCTGAATTACTGCAATCATCCTCTTACCTATCTCCTTGCTTCCAGTCATTTCCCTTTCTAATCCCCTCTCCACAGAGCTGACAAAAAAGAAACCTTCCTAGAGAGCTGATCTGGCTGGGTCTCTCCCTGGCTCAAGAATCTTCAGTGTGTTACTTTGGAAGTGATGATGAGCTATTAACTCATCAATTTGGCATTTAAAGCCCTCCCTCCAGAGCCTAGATCCAGCCCACTTTTCTACATGTATTCACATGACTCTCCTTCACAGTGCCATGCTCCACTTAATCTGTTCTGTTGTCACTGAAACTCAGCACCCCATCCTTTGCCTCTGCACTTTGGTTTACTTTCTGCTCTCCATTGTCCCTGGTACCTTCACTTCACAGGGTCCCTTCCTTGTCACATAGTTGGCCTGATCTCTTCCTCCTCACATTCTCTTCCCTTTATCTGTTTACCGTTTTATCTCCTCAGTAATCAACTCCAGAGACTTTGAACAGGGGTTTAACAAATGCTTATGGAACAAAAAAGAAGGGAATTGAATTAGGGTTTGATGACATTTGGGAAAATCTTCAATACTTTTAATGACAACAGATTTCTCCTTAAATCAAAGACCAATTAAAAAAAAAAACCCAGCACACGCTAAATAGGGTATCTCACCCTACAGGAGAGTAGGGAGGAAGGGGATGAGAGGGGGAATGATGGAAGGGAGGGCAGGCTGGGGAGGAGGGAAGTTGGAAGCACTGACTTTTGAAAAGGGACAGGATCAAAGTAGAGAATAGAACAAGTGGGAGGTGGGATAGGAGGGAGGGAAATATAGTCAGTCTTTTACAATATATCCACTATGGAAATGTTTTGCATAGCTACACATGTACAACCTATATTGAATTGCATATCTTCCCAGTAACGGTGGGTAACAAGGGAGGAAGGGGAAGAATCTGGAATTCAAAGTTTTAAAATCAAATGTTTAAAATATATATACATATATATACTATTATTAATATTATTTTACATGTAATTGGAAAATAAGACATACAGGCACTGGGGCATAGAGATCCACCGTGCCCTACTGGAAAGTTGGAGGGGGTATGGGAGAAGATACGGGAGAGAGCAGATTGGAGGAGGGGATATCCAGTGGGATTGCTATATTGGGGTGGTGGGTAGGGGAAAAACGGGGAGAAAATTTGTAACTCAAAATTTTGTGGAAATGAATGATGTAAACTAGAAGTTAATAAAGCATTTGATAAAAATTAAAAAACAGCAACAACCAATGCTGTGGTGATATGCTATGGCTCTGGAAATGTCCCAGTCTCCAAAGAACTGGGTTACAGTTCACCTGAAGGGCAATAGATAGACAAATGATGGGAAGGAAGGGGCTGTACATACTGCTGCAGAAGAATTGTGCAGAGTTCATGACCCAGTGAGAAGGAAAAGCATCCCAGGAGGTAAAATAAATAATTTTGATTATATTAAATAGGACTTATGCAAACAAATCCAATGCAGTCAAAATTATAAGAAAAGCAAGAAACTGGAAAAAATGCTTACATCAAGGTTCTCTGATAACCATTTCTCAAATATATAGAGAACTGAGCCAAATTTATAAAAATAAGAGCTCCAACTGATAAATGATCAAGAGATATCAACAGGCAGTTTTCAGGAGAAGAAATCAAAGCTGTCAATAATTGTTGAAAAAATACACTAAATCACTAATAATTAGGAAAATGTAAATTAAAACAACTCTGAGGTGTGAGGTAGCACCTCACACCTATCAGGTTGGCTAACATGATGGAAAAGGAAAATGACAAATGATGGAGGGAAATTGGGAAAATAGGGACACTAAAGGACTGTTGTTGGAGTTGTGAACTGGTCCAACCATTCTGGAGAACAATTTAGAACTACAGTATACCCAAAGGGCTATAAAACTGTGCATACCCTTTCATCTCACAATACTGCTACTAGGTCAGTACCCAAAAGAGATAAAAAAAAAGAAAAGGACCCATATATACAATAATACTTATAGCAGCTCTTTTTGTGGTGGCAAAGAATTGGTAACAGAAGGAATGCCCATCAATTGAGGAATAGTTGAACAAGTTGTGGTATATGGTTGTGAATATGAATAATACTATTATGCTATAAGAAATAATGAAGGGAATGGTTTCAGAAAAACATGGGGAAACTTGTATGAACTGATTCAAAGTGAAGTGAGCAGAACCAGAACATTATACACAGTAACAGTAATATTATGATCCATTGTGATCACAATGATCAACCATAGTCCCAAGGACTCATGATGAAAAATGGTATCCACCTTCTGAGAGAGAACTGATGACCTCTGCAGACTGAAGTATATTTTTCCTACTTTTTTATTTTTCTTGCCTTTTCCCCCTGCAATGTGATGAATATGAAAACATATGATGGATATCATTTTTCTTGCCTTCTCAATGAGTGGGGGAGGAAGAGAGAGAAGAAGAGAATTTGGGACTGATTTTTTTTTAATTTTAAGAAAAAAAGACAACTATATTAAAGAAATAATATCAAAGATATTATTAGAGGAGTACATGACAAAAAGGAAGTGGACAGATGTTGTGAGAGAGAGGGATAAGAGATGGTCAGCATCACCAGGAGATGTAGAGTTTGGTACCCAGCACACTAGATTATTCCCTACAGAAGATTGATGGTTGGACACTGGCAAGATTTTCACAGAATGGGAAGTTATAGGTTAGCATAGCCTTGGAGGGAATATACACATTGATAATATCACATCAGAGTAAAAAATAATTATGCCCATGCTTAGGAACATTTTCTCAGCAACAGTCAAGTATAAATATGATTATATACTCACAAATAATTTCATGTATAAGAACAGTTATGCAATCAAAAATCTGTGCCCTAACCCCTCCTATGCTTTAGTGTCTAGCAGTCTAACAATGTTTTAAGGCTTTAACCATCCTCATTTTATTATCAGAAATATTTACCAGAACATTTAGATATATTCCCACAAAGTCCTTACGATGCTTCCATTTATACAACAGCACCTTATATGTGCTTATTGCTTTAAAGTGAATTTTATGATTATGTCTCACTGATGAAACAAAAATAATTTTCTAGAACTGTACAATATTATTGTAACAATTAGGGCTCATGTTTATGTAGCACTTAATGATTACAAAGTACTTCTATATTCTATGTCATTCAGATATCACAGCAAATCTATGAGCAATGTAGGTGAAATGATATTACCCCACTAGACAGATAAGGAAAAATACCAATGATAAAGTCTGAAAGAACCAATCATTTGTTTCTTCCACAAAGCTATACCTCTGATTGGAAACCAGAATATTTTACATAATATTATGTTCTCTACACAAACTATTTGGTGTTTTGTAGTTCTGAGAAGCCAAATCCCATATGTGACCTTGAAAACAGAGGTACTTATTATGAATCAGAGTAAGTGCTAACCTGCAAAGTGTTCTACATGATATCATCATCACAGTTTTTTAGAACTCATATGTCAGCTAGGGGAAAAGAAAATACAGTAATCCAAAATGACTGTCTTTTAAACACTCTCAAGAGATTTTTCAAGACAAAGCCTGAAAGTCTTCATACATGACTTAGAAAAGGATCAAACGTTGGGAGAAATAGTATCATCTAGAAGTCGGCACTAGATTACAGAAAATCCCATTCTTCACTTTTATAACATACTTTCCCACTGCAGATGCTACAAGATTTATCAGCCTCCGAGGGTCAGCTAGTTGTTTTTGAATGCAGAGTTAAAGGAGCACCATCCCCCAAAGTTGAGTGGTACAGAGAAGGGACATTGATAGAAGATTCTCCAGATTTTCGAATTTTGCAAAAAAGTAAGTTGATTTTATTTAGTACATTTCATATGTTGGATTTTAGACCTTTAATTCACCCCTATTTGGGACATATAAAAGTGTTGAAATATGTTTAGACCTTTGTTTTCTTCATATCAAAAAATAACAGTACTTTACAAATTTTTACAATTCAGTTGCCATTAATTGTTCTTCCAAGGTCTTCATCTTCTTCTTCTTCTTCTTCATCATCATCATCATCATCATCTCTATATTTCTATTCTAAGCAGGGTCTTTCTTAGGTACATTAATAAGTTATCTGTCAGACACAACTAGCACAGTAGGTATCTCCAATTTGAGGGTCTTGTTCAGCTTATAAGACAGGATGTATTCTTGGTGGGATACTCAGGTATGTTCCAAGATATTTCACTTATTTATTACCTGTTCTTACTACAGCCATTCTGAAATGCTATTCTGTTCTTGCTATCATAATCAGCATTTATTTCATTTCACTTAGCATTGATTTACGGAGCTTATTAAATAAGTTCTAAAAATAAGTATGTATAGAGTTCCCTAGGAAGTCTGAGAAGAAAATAGAATATGCATAGGTGAATTTTTTCAGTCCCATAATTTTTTTCATTGTTCTCTTTTGTAGAACCACGGTCCATGGCTGAACCAGGTAAGAGGTCATTTGAAACTTAACCTTTCTCACTTGCAGTTTTCTCTGCTCTATAAAATAAAGATAATAATAGCACCTACCTCTTAGTGTTGTTGTGAAGATCAAATCAGATAACATATGTATTTTTAAAATCTTAAATACTATGTAAATATTAACTATTACTATTATTTCAGTTAGTCATACTGTGGCTTTCCTGCTACTACAACTGTATTTCTTTTTGAATCTAGGTACAGTTTATCCAGTTAATGCTAATAGCTATATTAGATGTGGTCCCTGAGCTCAAGTTTGTTATAATGTAGCAACACTGTGTCTTGGGGGAGCTCCCCACATCGTGGCATTTTCATATTAAGGGCTGGTTTTACAAAGACATTGGCTACACTAAGTGATTTCAAGGGCCCTCTTAGAGTCTCCCATACTCAACTGCCTGATTATAAAAATTTCAGGGGGCGGCTAGGTGTTGCAGTGAGTAGAGCGCTGGCCCTGGAGTCAGAAGGACCTGAGTTCGGTTCCAGCCTCAGACACTTAATGCACACACAAACAAAAACCTAGCCATGTGACCTTGGGCAAGTTACTTAACCCCAATTGCCCTCCAAAAAGCAAAATAAATAAATAAATAAATAAAATAAAAAAATTTTTTTTAATTTCTCATGGCACAGAATTTATTTAGGATCAGCCTAAATAAATTCTGTGCCATGAGAAATTTAAAAAAAAATTCATAATTAAATATTCTTTTTCCCCTTAAAATGTAAATGCCCCAAAGGAAAATGATCCATTGTCTTAATAGCCATTAATACTTTAATGTGAAATGATATGTTACATTCTTTCCTGGAGACCCATTTTGTTGGGGGAAAGGAAATATAAGATAAATAAAATGTAGGGATCCAAAGGGCAGCTAAGTGGTACCGTGGATAGAGTGCTGGGCCTGGAGTCAAGAAAACCTGAGTTCAAATGGGGCCTCAGAGACATGACTGATGAACAATAATAAAAGAGGAGAAAATGTGGAGAAGAGAGAATTTAGAAAGGAGAAATTAGACTGGCGAAAGTCAAACTTTACCTGCTATGCAGTTTTGCCTTAGAAATAGATGATCTTGTCCATATAACTTTGTTATCACTAATTACTGAAGGGTCAAATCGCCATCTGTTTTTTGTTGTCAGATCAACTGGGTGATGATGTCAGAGAACTAGGGGTTTGCACTGTGCTACCACCACACACCTCCTGGCATCAGATATCAAGAAATGTCTGGTTCCAACTGCTACAACCTATATTAACATGGCCATAGTTGGTACTTGGTGCTGAAGCAGCCTGGTGTAGTGGAAGAACTTAAAATAAGAGGACATTAGTTCAGCTTTGCTATGTGCTATCTGTGTAACCAGGGCAAGTAATTTTACCCATCGATTCCTTATCTTCACAATGAAAGTCTAGACTGGATGGTTTCAGCTCCAAATCTAGGATTCTACTTTGTACAGTATAGTCATTCTCATCCTCTATGTCAAAGAGAATTCTCTCAATTCAGCAACACATAAAGAATTACCTCAGCATTCCAGTGGAGGAATAACTTTACTATTCTTTTCATCTAAAACTTCTAAGAGGCTAACAAATGTTCATTTATTTTCCCACTTTAGAATTGCGTCCTTTGGGGGGGAAATTGCCTGAAGAGTTATCTAGGACACAAGGGTGCAGATGAGATGCCTCAGATTAGAAACTCTTCCATTTGCTTCTTTTACGGGAATCCAGTCATCACATTTTTCTCATATAAGTGTCCTCACACTTTCAGCTCTTGTGTGTTTGTGAGGTCTTAACCTTGTTATTGGTTAGTCATCTTATTCATGATTCAAACTCATCTCACAGAATCCTAGGAATAGAAAATGGGAAATCATCTAGCCCAGTCTCCTACCAATATACAGGCAATTTTTGGGGGGCTGAATTAGCTAAATTGTGTAACCAACCAGTCAATTTAGCATAACTGATCTGACAGATTTTGATCTCATTGGATTGACCTGTTGTTTGGCTAAGTGGACTTATTCAATAAGTTGTCTTGGCATTATATAGGCATAGCATCAGACCAGTCATCTCTGGTGTCCCTAAAAGTATAAATGCTTCCAACATTGTCCCTTATCAAGAAGCACTCTCTTTTTCTGGTTTTCAGAGGAGATTTGTACACTGGTCATTGCAGAAGTGTTCTCAGAAGATTCTGGGAATTTCACTTGTACCGCAAGCAACAAGTATGGCACAGTGTCGAGCATCGCCCAGCTGACTGTGAGAGGTATGGGCTGATCCTAATGGCCTTTTCACTGTAAAATGTCAGGGCAGGTTAGGCAGTGACACCAAGTATCAATGTGGAGATTGATGTTAGCCTCTCATGTGCAGCTGTCCTTGGTATCTTTCTTAAGTCATTGAATCATTGGGGAAGACATTCTTTGGTCACATTCCAGTTATTGATATCCTGCCTCCTCCTTGCTGAGGACAGAATCCCATTCCAAACGCACCAGTTGTGCCCTCCTCTATTACGCACAAAAGGGGACCATCATCTTTCCAGCCTTACGTAAGCCAGTCCTAAAATACTTCCTCAAACAGTACCTTTTCTGTTGTTGTCACAGCATCATCACACTGTGTACTTAGATTAAATTTCTAATCCTTTCAAGCCCCAGGTTTCCTACATTCTTTTTTTCTGACAAGTGTTATCCCATTCACATGTCTACCTGGTAATATTTGAGACATACTGATCTTTGGAATAAAATAACATGGGTTCAGTTCAGCTCTGCCACTTACTGTTATTGGGCAAGTCACTCAACCCCTCTGAGACCTAGATTTTCATGTGTAAGATAAGGATGCTAGGACAGATCAGAAAGAAATTTACATGCAAAATGCCTTACTTCAGGCAATTTTTTAAAAGTACTATACAAATATAAGCTTTTATTATCCTTCAGTCTGTTATCACTCATCTAACAGAGTATGAGTGTGTTACCATGCCTGTCTAGCCCCCACCCAAGTCCACAAATCCTTAAGCTCAAGTCACATATTTTTTGTTCTTTAAAAAAAAATTTATTCATTACTTTCCATATTTGTTCTTTCAGGAACTGAGGACCATAGCAATAATGCGGCTCCCCACAGAGCTATGCCAGATCTTAATCTGTATTATACACCAACAGTCATCAAAACTGCTTGGTACTGGCAGAGGTGTAGAGTAGTGGATCAATGGAATAGATTAGGTGCAGGAGACCCAGCAGTTAATGAATATAGCAATCTATTGTTCGATAAACCCAAAGACCCCCGTTTTTGGGATAAGAATGCACTATTTGACAAAAACTGCTGGGAAAACTGGAATACAGTATGGCAGAAACTGGGCATAGACCATTATCTAACACCATATACCAAAATCAAGTCCAAATGGGTGCATGATCTTGGTGTAAAGGATGATACTGTAAGCAATTTGGGAAAGCAAGGAATAGTTTACCTGACAGATCTGTGGAGAGGGGAAGACTTTAGGACCAAACAAGAATTAGAGAGCATTATAAAATGCAAAATGGATAGTTTTGATTACATTAAATTGAAAAGCTTCTGTACAAACAAAGCCAATGTAACCAAGATCAAGAGGGAGGTGGGAAATTGGGAAAGAATTTTTACAACTTGTGTCTCTGATAAAGGACTCATCTCTAAAATTTATAGAGAATTGAGCCAAATCTATATGAATACAAGTCATTCCCCAATTGATAAGTGGTCAAAGGATATGAACAGGAAATTTTCAGAGAAAGAAATTAAAGATATCTATAAGCATATGAAGAAATGCTCTAAATCACTATTAATTAGAGAAATGCAAATCAAAACAACTCTGAGATACCACATCCCTCCAGTCATATTGGCTAAGATGACAAAACAAGAAAGTGACAAATGCTGGAGAGGATGTGGACAAATTGGAACACTAATACATTGCTGGTGGAGTTGTGAACTTATCCAACCATTCTGGAGAGCAATCTGGAATTATGCCCAAAGGATTATAAATAATTTCATACCCTTTGACCCAGCCATACCACTTCTAGGGTTATATCCCAAAGAGATCATAGAAGTGGAAGACCCATATGTACAAAAATATTTTTAGCAGCCCTTTTTGTGGTTGCAAAGAATTGGAAACTGAAAGGGTGCCCATCAATCGGGGAATGGCTAAACAAGTTGTGGTATATGAATGTAATGGAATATTATTGTGCTATAAGAAATGAAGAGGTGACGGATTTAATAATTACCTGGAGAGACTTATACAAACTGATGTTGAGCGAGAAGAGTAGAATCAGAAGAAATCTGTATACAATCACAGACATACCATATCTGTGATGACCAACTATGACAGACTGGACTCTTTTCAGCAATGCAGTGATATAAGTTAATCCCGAAAGACTCAAGAAAGTGAGAAATGCGCCATCCAGAGATATAACTAGAAAGAACTGAGCCTGAGTCCTGATGGAAGCAAACTAAATGATCTTGTTCTTTTAATTGTTTGGTTTTATTTCTTCCTTACCATCTTTCATCCCACCTAGTACAATACGCTATTGTAATTGGAATAATGTCTAATATGAATGCATTTGCAGATCATATACTGGACTATATGCTGTCGTGTGGGGAGGGGGGAGGGAAGTAAAGGAAATTTGAAAATCAAGGAACTATGGAATTGAATCTTGTTAACTGAAACTAAACTAATAAATTAATTTTTAAAAAATTTATTCATTACTTTCCATATTTGTTCTTTCAGGAACTGAGGACCATAGCAATAATGCGGCTCCCCACAGAGCCAATTCCATGGGCAACTTAAGTGTTGTCGAAAACCAATCGTCCCCCCCTAACCCAGAACCCCGTTCCATAGAACAGCCCCCCAAGCCCAAACTTGAAGGGGTCCTGGTGAATCACAATGAGCCCAGATCCAGCTCTAGGATCGGTCTTCGAGTACATTTCAATTTACCTGAAGACGACAAAGCAAGTGAAGCATCTACTGAAGAAGGAGCAGTGATTGCTGACCATATTCAAGCTGACCTTCTACAGGACCGGTTCAATGGGCAGATAGCAAGGATAGCTGAACCTTCTTCACCTGTCAAAGAGCCCCCTCCTGTACTAGCTAAACCAAAACTGTGAGTAAAGAGCAAAAGGGTAAGGGGTTTCCTCTCTCATGCTTTCTTAAAATTCTAGGGATAGAAAAGGACTATATAGGTCATCCAGTCCATTCTTTTGCCAGCAGACAAATGTCATGATAAAATTCTGAGGTCATAGCTATAATTTTTTTTAAATGTCTTTACAGTTGAAGGCCCCCAGGGCAGAAATTTCTTGTCACTTCATTACAAAACACAATCTAACAACCTGGTTAAAGTTTAAGCTTTCAAGAAAATGTAGAACAGCTGCATAGTTTTTTAATGTTTCTTTTCTCTCAATAGACATACCATGGTAACATTAAGTTCTCTGTATATGTAACAGTATTAAAGGTTTAAAAGCGTTATGTTATAGAGGCAGACCAGGATTTTAAATCTAAGATATTTCATAGGAATGTGTGACAAGAAAGGACACCAAAAGTGCCCTAGGGGGGAAGAATTGTTCATGGGGATGCTCTGTATTTCTGGTTTTGTTATATACTCCTACACCTAGTTATCACCGGGACAGAAGATACTAGATGGGAATGTTGGGAGAGAGAGCTAATACCTCTTCGTACCATCAGAGTTCTAGATTTTAGATTGTTGACATGAAGACTAGTCCTAGGCAAAGCCACAAAAACAGCAAATTTTCTTAAAGTCCCCTTTATTTCCCCTTTTTTACATCTTCCTCCCTTTTAGCACCCCATACTTCCCACGTTCCTGTTCATAGCATCCCATCTAGGAAGTGTCCTACATATGAGATGTTACTCATTTTATCCCACAAAATTTAACCGCCCAGTAGCCCATTCCCTCCAAATTTTGTCTACAAAAGGACTGCCCAACTTGAAAAATTCATTATATCCACAGCATGAATGGCAAATAACTGATATACGTGTATGTATGTGTGTACAATACATATACACACACATACACACATATACATGCACGTATAGCAGTTATTTGCCATTCATGCTGTGAATATAATCAAATTTTCAAGATATATCTATCTATATATGTATATGTATATATATACATACATATATATCAAATATTTAACAGTACCTTCAAAGGACTTATTAATAGGAAAATGTAAGCCCCAAAGGACTTATTAATAAAGGAAAATTTAAAGCATCATGGGAAAGATACTAGGGGGGCAGGAAAACTTTTTCCAGCAACTCTCAAAACATACCATACCATTGGTGGCTACTTGCTTACAAATAAGTAAAGGAAAGGGAATAAGTGTTTACACAGCACATACTATGTGCTAAGCACCTGCTAAGTGCTTTACAAAAATAATTTCATTTGATCCTCACCACAATCTTGGGAGGTGGGTGCTGCTATTATCCCTATTTTATAGATCAGGAAACTGAAGCAGACAGAGGTTAAGTGACTTGCCCAGGGTCATACAGCTTATAAGTGTCCAAGGCTGGACTTGAAGTCAGGTCTTCCTAACTCCAAGTCCAACACTCTACCCACTGCATCACCTACTTGTTCCAAATCTGGCCCTGATCAGTATATTTATTAAATATGGGTTCTGCTTCTCTTAATCTTGGGGAGGGAGGAGAGAATAAAAAATAGTAATAATCACAATGTATTTTCCATATACAAATATGATGCCCATTCTGTTTTCAGTGGTATTGATGTTTTCACTGAACTTTTTCTTTACTTCTTACTCTGTCTTTCTTAAAACCAAAAGATCCCATTTGCGAGACCCTCTGCAACAATTACAGGTGTAGTTTATAGTCATGGAGCAATTTTATTCATGTGAAACTAATGTAAAAGAGCATTATGTCCATGAGCCCTATAGTCTCATTAGCCTGATTAGCAATCCACATGAAACTTACATGAATTCTAAACCAGACGTGATTAATGCGCATTATTTTTTTAGAAAGTTTTGACCCCTCTAGATTCTATTAATACAATAAAGTAAGGATTAATGTGCCTTTTGAAATTAAACAAATAATAAACCCAGGAACCATACAGTTTATGTTTTATTTGAAAGGAGAATAAAACCACTTATCACTAAGAGACTCTGTAGGCTCTACTTGTTAATCTTTCTGAGGGGCCCACTGCTTACATTCCATACATTACCTTTTCCATAATAACATGATAAAATATCTCAGCAAAATCATCAGCTCAAAATCTAACAAGACTGTAACAGGAGTAAGGTATAAAGCTATTCCCCAATAAAAACCCTCTTCCTGGAAGATCATTTACAAAATATAATCTATGGAGTATTGCCTGTTTGCTAAAATGAAGAAATATATTAACAGTAAAAACTTGTGTGCAGTCACTCTCCTAGACTGAATATGCTTCTTCCAAAATAGGAAGAGGAATTTGCTGACTCAGGAAAGAGACCCAGGCCCAACTCCTGCCTCCCCAATACATGGCCTTTGGCTTTGGAATCATTAAACCTTTGGGGACCCGAGTTTCCTTATCTGTAAAAGGGGGAAGGAGAACTAGATGACCTCTCTGGACCCTTCTAGTTCCGATGCTTTATCATTCACACAGTTACTTCTTGTTAACTCTTAGTGCCTTAATGCCTTGTGAATGAACAATCAGAAGATGCCTCTGTTTTCTAAGCATTTTTCTTTGTGGTGAAGGATAGATCTATTGAGTATACTGGGAAAAGGAAATAGTGATTGGTGGTACACCTGAGGTTTCTGAAATTAGAAAGCTACTGGTTAGTTTCCAGAGGTCTTAGGAAAGATGTGCATTCTGAACTCAGCATATTAGGCCAGCGGCCTCAGAACACTGCAGGTATAGTCCTACCTGCCAGAGATTTATACTCCTGACCCATTCATACATCTACACTTTAAAGTGCTATCCATTTTCCTAAGAAAATTAACTCTCTGGGGAGAAAAGCAATCATTTGTTGTATTATCCAACAATTGTGAAAAAGCTATTGTCATTAGGAGATCTATGTGTTACCTTGGTTCCTCAGTTTCCTATAAATGAAAAATGTACTCCTTCCTGCACAGGGATAAGGAAAGTAAGCCTAAGATACTATTCATAAACTGTTTTAGTTCCCAGGAGATGAAAAATATTTATTTGAGAAGGGGAAAAGAAACAGAAACACTACCTTCTTCTCACCAATGTAAAAGAGGAAGAACCTTGAATAGAAGGCAGAATAAGAGTGACAGAAGATTGCCTTACCTTAGGGACTCCTTTTTAATTTCCATCCATTTGCAGCTAAGTCCTTTTTATCCTAGAACCTAAGGTGTAAGATGCTAGTTTCCACACTGCCGATACAAGGATCGATCGTTGTGTTTCTATAGCCATGACTATCTATAGTAAGGTGGAAATGTTTTCATCTTCTCCACTAGCTAAATGAACTTCCAAATGGTTGGACTCAACTATCCTTCAATAACCATGCAAATAGGTGCAAACATTTCCTGGATCCTTCCTACACTTAGCAATATTTCAGCAATGATGTGTCAGTTCAGAATCATAAACTCAGGAAGTAAAATGTCAGAGTTGTCTATCATATACGTTCTTTAAATTTTTATTTAATATTTTATTTTTCCACAGTTACGTGTAAAAACAATTTTAACAGTCACTTTAAAAACTTTGACTTCTAAATTCTCTCACTTCCTCCCACTCCTCATTGAGAAGGCAAGCAGTTCAATATAGGTTATACATGTGTAGCCATGCAAAACATTTCCATATTAGTCATGTTGTGAAAGAAAATAAACACAAAAAAAAAAGTAAAAAAGTATACTTCAATCTGTATTCAGACACTATCGGTTCTTTCCCTGGGAGTAGATAGCATTTTTCATTCTAAATCATTATTCCCTCTTTTGAGCTGAATCTGATGATGAACCCCTCCACCTCCTCCATCCATTGTAAAAGCTTTTTCTTGATCTTTTACGTGAGATAATTTACCCTATTCTACCTCTCCCATTATAGTCCTCTCATCCCTTAATTCTATTTTTTTGGATATCATCCCTTTGTGTTCAACTCACACCTGTGCCCTCTTTCTATATCGATGTAAATGTAAACTTTTTAAGCTTATTATACATCTTATGATTTCCCTATCCTGTTTCCCTTTGTATGCTTCTCTTGAGTCATTTATTTGGAAGTCAAATTTTCTGTTCAGCTCTGGGCTTTTCATCAAGAATGCTTGAAAGTCCTTGATTTTAATGAATGTTTATTTTCCCCCCTGAAGGATTATACTCAGTTTTAGAGGGTGACTCTTGGTTGTAATCCTATCACTCCTTTGCCATTTGAAATATATTCTAAACACTCCTCACCTTTAACGTAGAAGCCACTGAATCTTGTGTCATCCTGTGGCTCCAAAATACCTGAGTTGTTTATTTCTGGCTGCTTGCATTTTCTCCTTGACCTGGGAGTTCTAGAATTTGGCTATAATATCATAGGGAGTTTTCATTTAGGGATATCTTTTAGGAGATGATCAGTAGATTCTTTCAATGCCTATTTTACCCTCTGGTTCTACAATATCAGGGCAGTTTTCCTTGAGAATTTCTTGAAAGATGTCTAGGCTTTTTTTTATCATAGCTTTCAGGTAAACAATAATTTTTCAATTATCTCTCCTGAATCTGTTTTTCCAGGACAGTTATTTTTCCAGTGAAATAGTTCACACTGTCTTCTTTTTCATCCGTTTGGTTTTAATTCTTTCTTGATTTCTCATAACTAGCTTCCATTTGCTGGATTCTAATTTTTAAGGAATTATTTTCTCCAGTGAGCTTTTGGACCTCCTTTGCCATTTGGCCAATTTGCTTCTTAAGGCATTCTTCTCCTCATTGGCTTTTTGTACTAGGCCATTTGGCCTGTTTTTTAAGGTGTTATTTTCTTCACTGTTTTTTTGTTTCTTCTTTACCAAGCTGTTGACTCATTTTTTTATTGTATTCAACACATTGTATCCATTTTAATTTTAATTCTTGCCCACAGGCTGATTTCTGTTAGGCCTTGCCCAAGATTTTTTCCAGGCCTGGGTTTATGGATTAACATATTGGTGGCATGTTCCAGGATGGAGCTTATGGAAGACATAGACCCTTATGACCTTTATAAAGTACCCCCTACCAATCAATCAGCAAGATTTTAAGTGCCTACTCTGCTCAAGAGGACACACAGTGCCTCCAGTAGCTGCCCTGCATGTGTTTGAAACAGAGCACACGATTAACTATGGCTGGTTTTGAATAGGTCATCCTGAATTCATGTCACCTGTAGACATGGTTTTGTATCATTAATATAGTCATCCTTAAAATAGGCTGCTCTAGAAATAGCAGCCAGCTCCTCTTAAATTTGAACTAAAGGCTAGGTTAGGCTAATAGTTCACAGTAACTCAGAAAATTTGTGACTTTAGTTTTATTGATTCAGGTTGCTTATATTCATATTAACACTTTGCCTTTCCTGCTTCTTCAAATGTAAAATAGATGTAAATATTCAGAATAAGCTCTGTTCCCTGGAATTTAAACAGAAAAGAATAAAACTAAGAGCTGTTTTACCCAAATTGAATTCAAAATTTGGATTTGACATGATTTTACAAGTAATGAATTTGGTAGCTAAGTCTCTAAAAGTAAAAGAAGGTTGCCATTACTTAAAGGACTGGTTTGGAGTTTTAGTGGAACGAACCAAATTCTAGCTCTAGTGCCCACAACTATATTAATGGGGAAAACAGGTGAAGGCCATAATAACAAAGGCAATAAAAGTAAACAAATCTAACAAACTGTCATACAGTGTTACAGCCTACCCCCCTTCTCTCCTCCCTCATTCCTCCCCACCCCTTTATTTATTTATTTATTTTTTAAACAAGAAAGGGTTTATCCAAGATTAAGAGTCTGGCAGTGTCATCTAGAATGTCTGAATTGAGGTAGGGATGAACAAACAGGAAAAGGGTCAGTCTACACCAGGGGTAGGGAACGTTGGGTCTCCAGGCTGTTTGGATTCAATCAAAGGGCCATGGTTGAGGATCTAGAGGGCCACATATGGCCTCAAGGTGGAAGGTTCCCTACCCCTGGTCTACACAGTAGCATAAGTGTTGCCTATGTAGAATCAGGAAGGTTCTCTGTCACCTACCAAATAATTCCCATACTCACTGGATCATTCCTAGACTTCCATCATTCTGTTAGTTTTAAAAGATTTTGATCCCTGTTAAAGGGTATAACATTTTATGCTATTATCAATCAATAAATGTCCATCCCTTAATGATGAGGAAAGGGGACTATGAGAGGACTGGGTACCTGAAGTGAATGGGGGTGGGGAGCACCCACTAATGGGCTCAAAACTAGAAGTCACAGGGTACTGGAAAGAAACCACCCCATTCTCAACTTTGCTGATCTTGCCCCTAAAAATTCACATATAGGGTTATTTATTATGTCTTCAAAATTTGAAAATAAAGAAGCCATTTATCCCGACAGGGGTGCCTGTCTTCAGAAAATTATACCAAAAAGTAATTTATAGGCAGCTTCCAAATTAATATTTCTTAAAGCAGGAAGGATCCTAACGTTTTTAGTTAAAAAATTTTTTCAGTGTAGGTCTAGTGGAGAACAAAAACTCTGGGTTACACTAAATTGACTTTAAAATAGCAGCTCCCATATGTCATAGTAATTGGCTTTTTCCAGTAACATTCGGCACCGTGGTGAAGGCAGTGCAGTGCAATCACAGGCAGAAAGGGAATGTTCGGGCCTTATCCATGCAATTACTATGGGTGCATTTAAGCAAAGGAGCCAGGCAGGAGGTGGCAAGGCTGCCCGGCTGCTCTTGACACTGAGGATGCAGAAGGGGCTCTGGTGACCTGGGGGGCGGGGTCCTCCCGCGTGTGTCAGCACCGTTTCGGGGAGATCTCCAGGAAGGGCCGCTCGGAGTGTTCCCCTAAGGATAACGCTCAGCACCCAGGGAGCTGGGCTCGAGGAGTCGGCCGGCCTCCAGTTAGGGAGCACACGCGCCCCACTAGACTGCCCCCAGGTCGTGGCTCCAGGTCCGGTAAAATGCCAGCGGGAGGCCGGCGGGAGGCTGGCCGGAGAGCAGTAGTGCCCAGGCCGCTCTGGCCCCGACCCCGTGCCCCTAACTGCGCCGGGCACCACTTCCCGAGCGGGCGGTGACGGCCCTCCCTCCTTCTGTTCGCAGCGATTCCAGCCAGTTACAGCAGCTCCACAACCAGGTGCTGCTGGAGCAGCAGCTGCAGCTTCCTCCGACCACGAGCACGACCAACTCGGCGGCGCCGCCCGCGGCCTGCAGGCTGCTGCCGGGCGCCCGGGCGCAGAGCTTCACCTACAGCCGGCCCAAGCAGTTCCTCCCGTCCGGTGTGGCGCCGGCGGCCACGTCCCGCTCCAGCTCTCCGGGGCCCAGCTTCGGCCCCGCGCCGCACGCGATCCCCAGGGCGGCCAGTAAGGAGAGCCTTCTGGGCCCCGCCTTGGCGCCCCGACTTCTCGGGGCCCCGCCCGGGCCCCACGAGCCACCTTTCGGGGGCCCGGCGGAAGCCGCGCAGCCGCCACCCCCCTTCCCCGGCCCTGGAGGGAGCCAGTTCCAGCCCCGCTGCGTGTCCCCCACCACGGCAGTGTCGCCCACGGGCCGCATCCAGAACCCTGTGGCCTTTCTCAGCGCTGTCCTGCCCTCCCTGCCCGCCATCCCTCCCACCAACGCCATGGGCCTGCCCCGGAGTGCGCCAAGCGCGTGAGTATGCGACCTGGGGGAGGGGGGCCACGCAGGGGGGAAGTGGGGTCGCTGCGGGGCAGGCCGGGCCTGATGCGCCCCGGGCCACTTGTCCCTCAAAGCCAGCATTTCTTAGGCCCCTACTATGTGCCGACCCTGAGCTGGGGGCTGGGGCTACAAAGGGCGGAAAGGGGCCCGTTTGCAGGGGATCCCGCATTCTGGCGAGGACAGCCCGCCGCTGCGTGTGCACGGCTCAAGGAAGGCTGCCCCACGCGCGCCCAGGAGCACCCCACCACGTGAACTTCGAACCTCCTGAGGATTCTTGCAGACAGAACTGGGGCCGGGCACACGGGGCTGCCGCCTCCAACCGAAGCACACTCCCCGCGTAAAGCTCGTGGAGGGCTGCAGAGCACATGGAGAGCCTTGGCCGCAAACCCGGGGGGAGGGGCCCAAGAGCACCCCGCCCCCTGGACGGAGCCTCCTCTACGGGGAAGGCGGGCGTCCCACCGCCTCGCGGGACACACGTGTTGGGAAGGAGAGCGGATTGGCTCCCCAACAGGCCTCCGCCCTTCGAGACTCCCTGCGGAGGCACGGCCATTGGCTGTCCAGCCCGCGGAGGCGGGTCTCTCTTCATTAGCCAGAACAGCCTGACAGCCGGGCCTGGCGGGGAGGCTGGGAGAATCTTATCTCCCTCAGAGTGGTCCCTGAGGGTTAGGGTTAGGGTTAGATTGGGGCCCAGATGGGGGGGGGGCGCCCCCCTCCTGCCTCCGGGATTCTCCGCTTGCGGAGAGCTGGAGAGGAGAGAGGCCGCGCTCCAAGGGCTTTGGGACTGGGGTCGCGAGAGTTTTCAAAACCCCAGGGG
The DNA here is from genome assembly GCA_011680675.1 of Gymnobelideus leadbeateri. Taxonomy (NCBI): domain Eukaryota; kingdom Metazoa; phylum Chordata; class Mammalia; order Diprotodontia; family Petauridae; genus Gymnobelideus; species Gymnobelideus leadbeateri. The sequence continues at coordinate 192,483 of WOXC01012349.1, read as the reverse complement.
CCCGGAAAAGTCTTTGTCTCTGTTTATTATCAAGCAACCGCCTCGTGTGTGGGGCGGGGCCGCTAAGTGTCAGCATAGTGCACAGAGCCCAGGGCCGGAAGTCAGGAAGCCCTGAGTTCAAAGGCAGCCTCCACCGGCTCTTACTTGTGTGACCTTGACAGAGCCACCGGTTTGCCTCGTTTTCCACATCTGTAAAATGAACTGGGGAAGGAAATGGCAGGCCCGAGTATCCACTGGGTCCTGCATACTCCGCTGTGCCAGGCCCTGCCCCCAGGGTGCTTACAGTCTAACCTCAGAAACTGCATCCGAGGGAATTAATCTCCGGAAAGCGTCCTGTGGGGCGGGCTCCCACAGATGCCCCCGGAGTAGGAGGAAAGCAGGAAGCCGGGGCACCTACTGTGTGCCAGGCAGGTGGGGGGGGGCTCAGCCTCTGCAGACTGGACTCACGTCCTAAACACTCGTTCAAGGGGTGAAAGGCGCCTACTGCGGGCCTCTGTGCCAGGCATCCAGAATACAGACACAAGTGTGTGCATGACAAACTGGTAGGAGGTAATTTGGGGAAGGAGCAGTTAGCAGCCATTCCAAGAGGTGCAGGTGAGAGGAGAGTGATTGCGCTGTAGGGCACAGCCAGAGCAAAGGCCTGGCCACGAGAGATGACATTTCACGTTAGGAGATGTAGCCAGAAGGCTCCTTTGGCCAACCTTGTGTGAAGGGGAGAATTATGCTGAGGATGGAGAGGGCGCTGCTTCGCTACCAGGTTGTGAAAGTCTGTAAATGCTAGAGGAGTATAGGAAGCCACTGGTTTTTATTTAAAAGGGGAAGGATGGAGTCAGACCTGTACTTCTGGAATATCACTTTGGCAGTTTAAATAAAATAAATTTGCAGAGTGTGAAGTATTTGTATTTCATAAAGGTAGTATATATTAAATTTAACATTAAGTCCACTACTTTGTTCTTATTCAGCCTTCTGCTTTCTATTTGAGTCACGCCAATTTTGTATAGGCCTTTCATAATAGGCCAGTATTTTTCACTGCAATGTTAGCTGTGGATTTCTTTTGCAGGTCATCCCAGGGAGTGATAAAGAAAAATCTGAAGTCTCCTCAGCCAGTGACAGATGACCATATTCGTGAAAATAAGGCTGCAGTGATTCAGGACTTGGAAAAAAAAATGCATTTCAGTGATATCCGAGCAAGCCAGCAGGTAAGATCATTGGCAGCCCTTCATGCTACATGAAAGTTCAGTGTAGTCTTTGGCAACAGATTTGTGCAAAGTTGAATGTTGAAGCTTATATTTGTCCAGTTTGTAATCAAGAAATTGTAGAGCCAGGCCCTATTTAAGATAGCCTTACATGGAAATTGCTTTGTGTGCTAATAAATTCTTTTTGTCTTATCTCCTGAGTTTGCCTTATTGATCAGGGTGAAACGTGTACCAAGATTTCTTTTGATGTTGAAAGGAAACTTGGAGGCCATCAAGTTCATTCCCGTTTTACAGATAAGGAAACTGGGGCCTAGGGAGAGAAAGTGACTTGCTCAAGATTGTACAAAGAATTAGAGCTGTTCCCTCCATCGACATTCCCCTGGGCCTCTCTTTGTGTAACCTCTTGCCTGTGCTAGAAATATTTCTAAACGTAGGGTGGTAAGAGTAATGAGGACAGCCATATTTGCTCTTTCTAGGATTCCCAGTCCACTAGAGGCACCTTGGGGTATCCCCTTTGTCAGCTTTAACGTTTGGTTAAAGGAGGCCAAATACATACATGTATGGAGCCAGATAAAATCTGACTGCCTGAACAAAAGAATGAGACGGCTTAAATACATTTTAAAACCATCCCAGTTCAGGGTGGCTGTGTCATTCAAATTTATGGTCTCCATAAATGTTTAATCATTGTATGAGAAAGGAATTTTCTTAATTGAATAGGTGGTAAGTACAATAAAATAAGAGAGTTGACAAAGTGTCAATTGAAATTATGACCCAGGATATCTGTTTTCTTTACCATTAACATGCCATAACATAGTATATGTCCAAAAAATACTAAGGTAAGAAAAAGTCCCATTACTCAAGTTAATGCCTCAGGTCAAGGGTCTCATCCTTGACCATAAAGTCCATCCCATCTGACTTTGTTGACATAGGAAGATCTCTCTGAGTTTACTCAGAGAACAAAGAAGCTTTTGAGTCCAGGCTCTTCTTCTGGTTGATTAGTTCAGGCCTTGTCCCTTATTGAGCTTATTAAATTGATATTAAATGATCATCACCTTTCACTTTCTGATGTCATTTCCTAAACTATTAAGTGATGGTATTAAAACACTCCAAGATGATTATACATGTGGGAAGGTTTTGCAATAGAATTTCCCCCTAGTCATCAGTTTTCCTACCTGTTATCTTTACCTATTTTTATTGTCTTCTGTCTAAATAAAAGTTCTGATTCCTGCTTCTCACCTAATAACTTTGCTATGCAGAAGGAAAAATAAAATTTACATTCAGTCATTTCCATAGCAACTCAACATTTGTTCTCAGATCTTAAATGGCTTCTTTTCAAGAAACCCCAGCCTTTTTCCAGCTATTGCTGTTTAAATATCCTAGACCTATACTGTCCTTATTCATAAATTTTAAGAGATTTTCAAGGGTGATTTTGATTTTTGCCTTGAAAGCTTGACTTTAGAACCTAATACCCGTGATGGGAAGGTTCACTTTCACCATATTCCAATAGAATGAAATCTTTTTCTCAAGCTCTTCAACAAGAGTTTAAGCCAAATACTCTTGGATATTCTTTTCTTCCTTATCTTTGTAAAAGTTTAATTTAGTTTTTTTTTTTCTAGTTTCTCTCTGTGTGGCCTCCTTCCTTTGTTCTTTTCATCTTTTTAAAAATTCCTTTTGAGGGGCGGCTAGGTGGCACAGTCAACAGAGCATGGGCCCTGGAGTCAGGAGGACCTGAGTTCAAATGTGGCCTCAGACACTTAACACTTAATAGCCCCGTGACCATGGGCAAGTCACTTAACCCCAATTGCCCCTCCCCCAAAAAAATTCCTTTGGGATATGTCTAGTAGTGGTATTAACTTTTGGGGTATAGTTACAAATTGGTTTCCAGAATGGCTGGACCAGTTCACAGTCCCACCAGTTGTTCATCAATATGCTGTCTTCTCATAGCCCCTCCAATATTTGTAATTTTCCCTTTTTGTCAACTTTGCCATTCTGACAAATGTCAAGTAGAATTTTGGAGTTGCCTTAATTTTTATTTATTATATATAGTACGGTAATATTCCATTAGACTTATGTACCACAGCGTGCTTAACCATTTCCCAGTCAATAGGCATCTACTCTGTTTCCAATTCTTTCCTATCACAAAAAGTGTTACTATAAATATTTTGGCATTTATGAGGACTCTTCTTACCAATGACCTCATTGGAGTATATACCTAGTAGTAGGATATCTGGGTTAAAGACTCTGGGTTAAGTTCATTTTAGTTCCTTTATGTCTATAATTCCAAATTGCTTTCCAAAATGGTTGTACTGATTCACAATTCACTGATATGCCAGTCTTCCAACCATCCCTCCAACACTGACTCTTCTCATCTTTCGTTGCCTCAGGATTGTTTTCGTAGTTGTTAGTAGCTTATAATCTTCTTTCAGGAACTGTTCATGTACTTTGACCACTTATTTATTGGGGATCAATTTTTAATCACATATGTACTGTGTATATATATATATATATATATATGTAATACATATACATATGTATTATGATCATTATGTCATATGGTATACATGTTTGGTTATATATGAATTTTTTTCATATAATACATATAAACATATATTTTGTAATATGACAGTCTTTTAAATGGGCTCATGGTGGGAGAAAATTTCCTAACAATTAGGCCTGCCCAGGAGTGGAATGGGTTGCCTCAATTAGCAGTGAGTTCTCCCACCCTGGAGGTCTTCAAGCAGAAGCTGGATGGTTATTTGTCACTGTAGTGAAGATTCCTTTCACTTCTGCTTTGGATTAGATGGTCACAGAGATTCCCTCCAACTCAAAAATCCTGTAGTTCTTCTTGTTCCCTTTTTGCTTATACTCACAATGAACATTTCAAGAAGAGATGGCCAACAGTTTCATGAAATGACATTTCTTACTGCCTTCTGGATCACCATGAAACCAATCTATTAGTTACTTTTTCCAAGGAGAACTTGTGAGTAATCTGTCTGTTATGCTGCAGTTTATTCTGGTTTCATGTAGAGCCAAGAATGCCAGTACTAATACAGTTCAGTAACTATGCCAAGGATTTCACATTTGGGATAGCTCTAATCCCAAATTAAATTAATGTTTATAGGTAGCTTGACGTCCTCTGCCACCTTTTTTACTACTTTGTACCATCCTCATAGAAATGAATGGGGTTACACAGACTAAAGGCCATTTTGAATTACTTCATGAATTGACATAGACATTCATCACCCACTGGCCAAGCTACTGGTAGGAAGCCTCTCCATACTAAGTTAGACTGATCCTCAAAGAGCAGGCATAGTCTTTTGTTAGGACTGTACTCAAAGCTATGGCAAAGCTGTAAAAAACTCAGGACTACATCATAGTTCCTTATAAAATCCAGGGGTATTTCAGTTTATAGGACAGCTAGGTGGTGCAGTGAGAGAGTGCTGGGCCTGGAGTCAGGAAGACTCATCTTCCTGAATTCATATCTGGCCTTGGACCTTTACTAGCTGTATGACCCTGGTTAAGTCACTTAACCCTGTGTGCCTCAGTTCTTTATCAGTAAAATGAGCTGAAGAAGGAAATGGCACACCACTCCAGTATCTCTACCAAGAAAACCCCAAATGGGGTCACAAAGAGTCAGTCACAACTGAACTACCAAACAACGTTTTAATTTATTCTTTGAAATATATTTATATATATATATATTTTTTTTATATTTATATATATATATATATATTTTTTTTTTTTTTGCTTTTTGGAGGGCAATTGGGGTTAAGTAACTTGCTCAAGGTCACACGGCTAGGTTTTTTGTTTGTATGTGTTAAGTGTCTGAGGCCGGATCCGAACTCGGGTCCTTCTGACTCCAGGGCCAGCGCTCTACTCACTGCGCCACCTAGCTACCCCCAATTCTTTGAAATATTTAAGAGTTTCTCCATTAAAATCCAGATTCACATAAACTGTTAGGTTAATGAAGGGTATTTTTAATGATCAGTTTATTGACCTGAAGCCTTGTATTAACAACGCAATATTCACTATGCCTATAGCAATTATAAATAGGCTTATGTGGTTATTAATCACAAAATATATCAGGCTCTCTATATGGGGGATAAAGCCAGAACATTTATTAAAATACCAAATAACTGAGTCCCAAAACCAGAAAGTCAAAGCCATCAGAGTAGTTATGAAATTGGCACAAGTAGTTAATGTAGTAACCAACCACATTCTTAAGCCTTCAAAACAGAACAGGCCACCTCAGGCAAAGGTCCTTCTCTCCCCACTCACAGCAACTGCTCAGCGTCCAGGAAGCGTGCTCACAACAGCTCCGGCCCCCCGCAGTTCCAGTCCCTGGCAGTCCCCAGCAAGAGTCCTTAGCAGAAATTCTGGCTGGCTCAAAAAGGGGTTTGCGCCTCCACCTCTACCTCGGCCGTTACTGCAGTTGCTGCTGTTGCCGCGGCCACCAACAGTCTCCAACAGTCCCCAATGGAACTCTAGCTTTTTTTTTTCTTCTTCTTGCCCCGCCCCCTCCTGCTATGTCAGCAAGTCCAATGGGGCATGGAAGATCTTTAAATCCCATAACCCTTACATTCGGCCCCAAGATCTTTCATGTCCCTTACTTGGCAAAAATGTATTAGGAATAACTGGTTTCAACAGAATTTTACAACAATATAACAAGGATAACACACAATAAACACAGAAAACAGAAAACAATATTGTAGGGTGGGGTTTGAGCACAAGCTCCCCATCATTCCCCCCTGAACACATGGGGCCCCGAAATCTTGGGGTAAGGGGCGAAGATCTCTCCTTCCATGGCTACTTGCTGCTGAAATCGGATGTAGAGCTGTCCCTGTCCCAAGGGGTCCCATTTGAGAGGTCAGTTCTTAATGTGCTTGATGCCAAGTCCAAGGGTGACACATCACATTGCAGACGGGGTGACATCCAGCTTAAGCTATCGGGCGTCTATAGGTGGAGGGTACCAAGCCTATGGAAACAAATCTAGCAAACAAGGTGAACAGACAAAAAGCCAAGAAAAAGCAAAGAGAAAATAACCAGACTACTGTAGCCTCACTCATGGCAGAATATATGAGTTAAGGGTACAATTTTGTAATCATCTTCTCCGGAATAAACAATAGTTACAGTGTTATCCCTCCCATGTGCTATAATCTCTGCAGCCTTTGGAATATCATCTGGCTTCCTTTCTACCCATACTTTAGCTCCCGATTTTATTCTATCTGTAGAACCAAATCCTTCAGTTCCTCTGGCAGTCATTCTGGGAGGAGGGTCAGTTTTTACAAGTGGTATTGTTTTACAAGGAACGATAATCACTTGGACTATCCTATCAGTTTTACGAATCTGTATGGGCCTTGCCACAAGGCTGGGGCCTGGCCTATTTCCTATTCTCCCTGAAGGTGGGGCAAACTTGCATACAAAGATTCAGATTCAGGAGTACCTGCAGGGGTGGTTCTTGCTTCCCTATTCATTCTAATGTTAAGTACCTTTTCTTGGTACAGCTTATGCAGCTCTTCAGTTGGAATACCATCTATTCTTCTAAAGTCCACCCCTGCTCTCAATAGAGCAATAAACAGTTCCCTTCTTGTCAGTCTATTTTGTCTCTGAATCCTCTGGCTGTTTACTCTTCTCTCTCTAGGCAATTTATCTTGTCCCCATTCCCCTAGGTCACTTAATTGTGAAATCTTATCCAGCACCTCTGAAAGAGGGTGTCCTATTTCTCCAATTAATAAAGTCAGAATTAAGTGCTTATAAGCAGGAGGAGCCGTCTTCACTATGATATTTCTATGAGAAACTCCTAGTGGGGTTTCATGATATGCATTTGCATCTCCAACCATGATTGTAGTTTTCATTACCTATTCCTTTAGCTTTCTCATACAATCTCTAAGTGAGTACCAGGGTCTGTCTCCACGAGGCCACATAGAGACAGTAGGATATTGCTTTCTGCATCCCTCTGCAACTAAAGCTAACAGAGTAGTTCTGTTGAGGCCTCCTTGCACATGGTAATCCCTAAAAGCTTGGTGTACAAAAGGATTCTGACTGATACTTATGAATTTTAAGCAATCCTCACAGTCCAGTGTTATTCCTCCAGTGCCTTCATCAGTGATTCTTACTATCCAAGACACTAAATTCCCATTCTTTGGGTGAATCTACTCAATATGTCATTAATCTCCTGTTGAGTGAAATCCTCAATTATCTCCCCGGACTCTGTTTGGCCCTGGTGCTTCTCCTGTCTTCTTCTTCGTATGGGGAGAACTTCTACGTTAGAAGACTCCTCATCTAACCTTATTCCATTCTCCACACACACATTCTCCTGGCAGCTGTCTAGGCAACTCTGCTTAACCTGTACAAAAGCTGCATGCACATTCCTTCTGCTAGGTTTTTGCTTCCTTTTAGCTACATGAACAGTAGCTTTTTCCTGGACCACCTGAATCCCTCCAGTTTGCTCTTCTGAATGCTGTGACACAAAAGAATCCTCAGGCAAACCAGCCAAATCCCTAGCCATCTGAGCTCTTTCCTTCAGCAGCTTATCCCTACTTTTACACATAAGGCGATAACTTGTTAACAGGACCCAGCCTCTCCTGCACACTCCTGCCAGCTCTTTGCCTGATTCTATGGGTATTCCTTGCAAACATCTTTCCAAATCTCCAGGTTCTCTCTCTTTTGGTCTTGGTTCCTAGTTTTCACAGGGCCCTGTACTTTTGGCCCATTCTCTGGCTAGAGAGGAATAAGGCGAATCCTCCCATCCTGGGATAGCCATTTCTCCCTCTAAAGCCCCCCTGCTTCCAAATAGAGGCCTGATACTTTGTGATCAATAACCACATAAGCCTATTTATAATTGCCATAGGCATAGTGAATATTGCATTGTTAATAACAAGCCTGGAAAGGGATTCCTTCTCCCTCTTAATAGACCCTGTCTCTAGGTTCATTCAGCCCAGGTTCAGCCCTGGAGTAGCCAGCACCCTAAAACTGAGGACTAGGTTTTTCTCCTACTCTCTAGCTCACTATTCATTATCATTCCAAGAGGAGGGGAAAATGTCCTAATGAGAGCGACCTTCCCCAAAAGAACTTAACTAAGTCTTTTCTAGAAAGGTATTCAATGTACAAAGTGGATCAGGTATAGGACAGCTATTCTACAACAAAAGAGATGTGTACAACACAAAAGACTTACAAGTGGACATTGATAAATACTTAAAATAGTATTCAATAAGCCATCGTTACATTTATACTCTTCCGGGAGGCTGACACCCCAGATACTCAAAGATGAAATACTTTGTAGGACTGATGAACAGACATTTCCCCTTTATCTCAGCCCTGCACTATCCAAAAAGCACAAACCCCCTTAATAAAAGGATTTGTTCTACAAAACTTGGACTCAGTTAAAAGGCCATACTTAAGGACCTGGAAGGCCACATGTGGCCTCAAGGTCACAGGTTCCCCACCCTCTCAGCTTGTCCCCTTCCTAACTTTTGTATTACTTTTGAGGGGACCGTGATCCAGTCACCTAGGCCCTTACTCTTGGTAGCATCCTCAACCCTTCACTCACCCCCACCCTATAGCCAATCTGTTTTTTTAATCCTGTTGCTTTTCTACCTTCATAACATCTATCATATTTGGCCCCTTCTCTCCTCTGACACTGCAGCCACCTGGTACATCAAGGGGATGGGAAGGGAGGGGAGGAGAAGAGAGTTCAGTTTTGGACATGTTGAATGAGAACTCTATGGGACATCCAGTTGGAGATATTTAACAGGCAATTGGAGATAGGTATTTAAGAACACTTCATGAAGTTTAAGAATATAGTATTCCTCTGAAATTGGGATTTTATGCACATAGTAATGATGATTTTATTTTACCATCACTCTACCACACCCCCCAATCCCTCTTATACAGCTCTGATCTCATCAGGGCTTCATGTCTTAAAAGCTAAAGTCAGTTGAGTGGATTGAGTGCTGCTGAGGACCCTTCACTGTGGCCTTCCAACATGACTCCTGAGGGTTCAAAGTAAGAAAGGATGCCTGGGATTCCCATGAAATTGTAGTCATTAACTTGAATTTTCTTAAATCTTCATTCACAGTAACATTGACATAAGGATGTAGCATCTTCAGTACATATATCTTTAAATCATGCTGATAGGCAGTTTCCTTCATGTACAGGGAAGAATCTTCAGATTGAAACCAATTTGCTGTTTTCCCAGGAGTACAAGATTTCAAGCTTTGAACAGAGGCTAATGAATGAAATAGAGTTCCGTTTAGAACGTACCCCTGTGGACGAATCTGATGATGAAATCCAGCATGATGAGATCCCTTCAGGCAAATGCATTGCCCCCATCTTTGACAAGAGACTCAAGCATTTCCGGGTCACCGAAGGCTCTCCAGTGACATTCACCTGCAAAATTGTTGGAATACCTGTTCCAAAGGTAAAGGAGTACCAGTCATTCCTCAGAGAGAAACCTTACCTCCTGAAGCTTATAAACAACCAGACACTGAAAATGAGGGTGGAAAATAGGGCCATCACAAGGGGGTGAGTGTGTGCTCATAGAAATATGACAAGAACAGAGCCAGTCAGTCAACAAGTATTTATAAAGAACCTACATGGAAGGATACTATGGTGAGTACTAGGAGACAGAAACGTTCACAGACATTCCCAGGGGATACCAAGAGAGGGGGTGGGGGCCGTAGAGGATCAAGAGATGCCTTGTGAAGGTGGCACTTGAACAGAAACCTCAAGGAGACAAGGATTCCAAGAAGCAGAGATGAGAAGGAAAGGTGTCTAAGCAGGGGCTACAGCCAATACAAAGGTATGAAGGCAGGAAAGTCTGAGGGACAGGAAGAAGGGCAGTTTGACCTGACCAAAGAATGCATGAAGGAGAGAACATGTAGTGAGGTTATAAAGATAAGTTGAGCCAAACAGACTTTCTGTATGATTCCAGAGATAATAGCCCCTGGAATTTACTGGTTATAGGAGGGACATGGTCAGAACTGCACCTTAATCATTTTGGCAGCTGAGTAGAGGATGGGTCAAAGTGGAGAGAGATTTCAAAAACTAGTGAGGAGGCTGTTGTCATTGTCCTGGTTCGAGGTAACGAAGTGGGGAGAGAGATGGGCATGGATGGATACAGGAGATGCTGTGGGTGTAGGGGGTCAGAATTTGACAATTAACAGCATCTGTAGATAAACTGAGGAGGCCAAGATGACACGGAATCATTGTGGTGCCCAGACCAGACACAGGAAAATGCAGAAGAAGGGTAGTTTTGGGGGGAAAGAGATTTCGTTCTGTTTTGGACGTTTTGCATTTGACATACCTGTGAGACTGTAGTTCAAAATGTTCAGCAGGCAGGTGATGATGTGAGCCTAGAGCACAAGAGAGGTTGGGGTAGATAAGCAGATCTGAGAATCATCTGCGTAGAGAGAGAACTGAGTCCCTGGGAACTGATGAGATCCAAAGGGAGATACTCTTTAGAGCAACAAGTGTTTGTATTTGGAGGTCCTGGGACAAAGATTTGGGGTACATCTGTAGTCGTGGGGGTCATATGAATGATGATAATCTGAAAAGGGGAGATTGAGGAGGAGGTAGGAGAAGAGGTGAGAGAACGCTGCCACAAAATCCCTAAGAGGAGAGTGGCCAGGAGGACAGGGTGATCTAGAGGGTCATATGCTATAGAGAGGTCAATAAGGGTGTGTATTGAGAAAAGGCCATCAGATTCGACAATTAAAACATTATTGTTGGGTTTGGAAAGCAGAGTTTCTTTTGAGTGACATGGGCAGAAGCCAGATTTCATGAAGAGGATAGGAAGTTGAAGACAGTGGAACTCGAGCATTTATTAAGTGATTACTGCGTGCCGGACACCGTTATACTGGGGGTGTAAAGACAGACAAAAATACAGTCCTGGCACTTAAACAGGTTACATTCGAATCCAGGAGACAACATGTAAATAACTAAATACATGCAACATCTCCATGATGTGAATGGGAAATCATGTCAGAGGGAAGGCATTAGAGTTGAGGGGGATCAGAAAAGGGTTCCTGCAGAAGGTGAGGTCTGGATTGTGTCTTGATGGAAGCCAGGAAAGCCAGAAAGGGGAGATGAGGAAGAGAGCAAGCAAAGGACTAGAACAAACCCAGCAAAATGGCACTGAGTTGAGAGATGTCCTATTCAAGCAGCATCACGTGGACCAGTATAACTCAGCTGTCGAGTGCATGGAAGTGGAGTATGAGGAAGACTGGAAACCTAGGAAGGGGCTCAGTGGTGGGGCTTCCTTCAAATGCCATACGGAGGATTTTGTCTTGGAGGTAAATAGGGAACAGCTGAGGTCACTGAGGGTGAGGGTGAAATGTGCTTTAGTATAATCACTTGGGCAGCTGAATGGAGGATGCGTTGGAGGGAGGAAGGCTCACCAGAAGACAATTGTGGCATTCCCAGTTTGAGGCCCACACCAGGTGGTCTCTAAGACTTGAGAGATTGTCGATGTGGGCAGGGCTGAGGGTGGCACCAGTTGCAAGCCTGGCTAACTAGGAATATGGTGGTATCCTTGGGAGTACTAGGGAAGTTGGGAAGGGGGATGGGAGGGACGGGTTTGAGGGAAAGATAATGAGTGTTATTTAAATTAAATATTATATATTTATTATTTATTATCTATGTGTGTATGTGTGTGTATATATATATATATATATATATACACACAAATTATACATGTGTAAAAGTTGCTAGGTGGCACAATAGAATGTTATACCTGGAATCAGAAAGACTAAGTGAAAATCCAGCTTCAGACACTTACTAGCTGTGTGACCTTGAGCAAGTCACTTAGCTTCTGACTCAGTTTTCTCATCTGTAAAAGGGGTTGATACGAGGCTCAAAAAAGATAATATTTGTAAAGTACATTGGACATGTTGAGCTTGAGATACCAGTAGGACATCCAACATGAGATGTCCCAAAGATAGTTGCTAATGTGGGACTATAGCTCAGGAGACAGATTATGGCTGTATATCTAGACACAGGAATCATCTACATAGAGATAGTAATTGAATGCATGGGAGCTAATGAAATCACCAAATGAGGTAATATAGAGAAAGAAGAAAGGAGTCACAGTCCAAGGGACGTTACAGTTAGTGATTATAAAAAGGGAAGAGAAATACTGGCTGATAGGTAGAGGATCTCCTTAGCCAATAAGATCTCAGGATGGTTTTTTAAAAGTGGGACAGGCTTAACTATATTTGTAGACAGAAGGGAAAGAATCAGTCATAGGGAGAGAAGGGAATTTAAAGAAATAGGAGGAATGCTTGTGGGAGCAATGTGCTGGAGAAGAGAGAGGGTGGGGTCAGAGGCACTTGTAGAGCACTCAGCCTTTGCAGGAGAATGAGAGTTAAGGGTAGAATTTGGGATGATGTCATGGGCTTAGGAAATGACATCTCTTTTCTCAATAAAGTATGAGAAGAGGTCATTACCTGAAAGAGCAGGAGAAGGAGAAACATGGGAAATTTGAAGAGAAAAGAGAACATTTAAAAGAGCTGCTATGGGGCATGGGATAGAAAATAAGTTTGGATTGCCTTCCAGAAGAGAAGGCCCAGTTGAGATTAGACAACATTAATTTTCAGTGATCCCAATAGCTTAAATGTATGACTTTGCCAGGTTCCATTCATCATCAGGATCATTATATGAACAATAAATCACATTTATGTAGCAGTTTCCATTTGCAAAACATTTACACATGTAACCTCATTTGAACCATACAACAACCCTATTAGGTGTGAGGTATCCCCATTTTACATAGTAAACACCTAGTATTCACAGAGATTATATAATTTACTCCAAGTCCCACAACTTATAAGGGTTCAAGAAAGGTTTAGCATTCAAGTCTAACTCCATTTCTAGCTCTCAATCCTTTATGCTACACTGACAAGCTCATTGGGTTGGAAATTCTGTTTCCAGTATTATGTTTATATTACAAAACTAACATATTTTAAGTGTTTGACTTTTTACCAAATCCATGTTCTGTACACTTTTTAAAAGAGATTGACCATTTCTATGGAGATAATGATCGCCCCCTTAAGGTCCTTCATCTCACCTTACTTATCATTCTCCCCAGGCATCAAAGATTGTGTTCTTTATTATCTTTCTCTTCAGGTTTATTGGTTTAAGGATGGAAAACAAATTTCTAAAAAAGATGAACATTGCAAGATGAAGAGAATGGGGGATGGGACATGTTCTCTGCACATTGACTCAACCACTAGTGATGACGATGGAAACTACACAATCATGGCTGCCAACCCACAGGTAGAGACTTTGGAACAGTTCTTCAACCCCTAAAGCACAGTTGGGTACTTTGAGTCCCATCTAATATATAGAGAGAAAGGTGATTTAATTCGTTTTGAAGGAAACATTCAAAACTTCTTAGTTACACAGAACTAATTAGAAAAATGAAGGTAAAACATCGTGGCTTCAAGAGAATAGTGAAAGACCCTACGTCATTACAATATCAGCTCTCCATAAGCCACCCCAGGGAGTGAGGAGCAAGTTGCTCAACACTTGTATTTTTGTTTCCCTCATTTGACCCTTACAACAACACTATGAAGTAAATACTATATACATACATAATGCATATAGAGAAGGTATATATACACACACACACATATATAACATATATATTTAACATAACATACATTTTATGTATATGTTATGTATAAGTATATATTATATATTGTTATATACAAATATATAATGATACATGTATATGTAATTATTATTATTTTACAGAGGAGGAAACTGAGGTTCAGAGAAGAATAAATGGTTATACAACTAGTAGGCATCAGAAGCAAGATTCAAACTTAGGTCCCTCTTAATTGCAAGTTCCATGCTTTTTCCAACACATCCTGTTACTTTTCTTTCTATTGTTATTTATTTACTGTTTTCCCTCTAGGCTAGTTGGATAAAATCTTGGATGTGCCAGTTATTTGAGTTAATTGAGGAAAAATTCCATAAAACAATGATCATAATGATATATTTGTTTTTACTCTTCAAAGAATAAACTATTTGGCCAGAATAACTGAAATTCTACCAGATTACATGGCAACAATTTAATGATCTTATAGTTGTTCAACTGTTACTAAAAGAAGAAATGTAGAAAGGCTACAAAATACTGTTCTTGTGTTGTTTCCAGATTTGACCTGTGTATTTCTTCAGGTTGTAATCTGTTTTAAAGAGAGAAGCAATATATAGACAGGGAAGGCCAAGAACCTGGCCATGCTCTAACTATCTGGTATCCATAATGTAGATAGCTGGATAATGCCAGTTACCAGTATTTGAATTCTATCTGTTTCCAGAGATAAAAATGGAGATCATGTTGGGAATAGCTCTTAATAAGTATATTGCAGCATTTTCATTTCCCAAAACAATTCATGAAATCTAAACTAGATAGCCCCAAACCTTATAGAAAACAACCCAGTACAAGATGGCCCTAATTTTAGTTGGTGTGCTCATTCATTCTCTCTTTCTTAGGGGAGAATCAGCTGTTCTGGCCACTTGATGGTACAGACTCTGCCCTTGCGTGGCCGACTTACACCAACTCATTCTCACAGGTATGCAAAATGATCACACCATAACTCACACGTACCCCTCTTTGTAAAAAATTAGAACTCATTTTTAAAGGGATGCTTCAAACCTTTTGTAGCACTAATAACACACACACATATATATAATTTGCCCTTTCAGCTGGAGCATCTTGAGAACAAGAGAACAAGAGACAACAAAACATTTTAATTACTGATTAGAGGACCCCAGGTTTCATATTCAGGGTCACTGTTTTGCTCATTCACATAGCATGTGCTTTATTAGTGCTTGAGAAGAGCAAGGAGTTTACCTCTTTTTATGAAGATGATTCAAGTCAAAAGGCTAGAGCCTGGCTTCCTCCAGAGTCTGTTGGTCCCACAAAGTTACAGCAGAACATTCCACAGTTGCTGACACAGAGCGAATGAATATGACTTATCAGAGAAACAAAAACAGTGACCCACTGAGATATTTACGTACTGCATTTTAGCACTCTCGCCACTATACCTTTACAAAAAGTACAGCTGTTACTATTGGTTTGTTCTCTCCATTTTAGGTTTGTGAACCATTTTATTTTTTAAAATGATCTGTCATAATTTATAGGCATAGCTAATCTAATTACTCACTGGGCCCAGAAAGTACAGCTGCCTTGTCCCAGGTAGTAAACAGGGCTTTTCCTTTGGCTCTCATTTTGAGATTTGGATTTAATGCTGATTTATTTATTTGTTTGTTTGTTTATTTTGAACAAGCACAACTGTTGAAAGCCAGAGCTGAGAGAGAGATGGCATTTAACCCAGAATGACTTCAGAGAAGAGGAGCCAGAGGCTCGTTTATCTAGTGACAGATCTCTTAAGATCGTCCTATTGCATCATTGGAGACACACTTAGCACTTTGTCTGTGATCCTAACCCCATATCAGGTTTTCTCTTACATGTTTTTAATCCAGCACAGTAAAAGAGCCCCTCTGAGCCCCATAGTAAACCTCTTAGGGTGCCTCCATAGTTAAAGGACTTGTATTTCATCAATGGGAGTACTCCTTCCACTAACTGGAACCATAGAGCATTCCTTTGTCCCTTGGTAGCTAACCACAAGTGTGCATTGTACAGATACACACACACACACACACACACACACACACACACACACACACACACACACACGATCACACAATCCAGCGCCAGGGCCACCTGTTAACATTTGTCGATCCTTTGATGGATCATGGTCTCATCCTCATAGGCTGCCCTTAGCCAGCACAGATTCAAACCCAGCCACATAGTCTCATCCTCTGCTTTCTTATCTGTGTCTTTCCATAGGTCCTCTGTAAAGACTCTCTCCACCTGTTGTTTCAAAATACTGGAGCCCATTTCAGCTCTTGTCTCTCACTCTTACTGCATAAGTAGCTTGCCTCCTTTCCCAGCTAATATTTCTCCCACAAGCTACCACTGGTGGCATGTACTGCAGTATGATTATGTCCAATATGTATCTTTTTGCTTTTCTTTGGAAAAATCTGCATGTTATAAGCTGGATAACATGCATGCCTCATCTATTTGACTCTTCCTGTTTGGATCTCTAAACCAAACTCTTGAGTGCCTATAGGTTTCATTGCAGAGGCCCTAGAGTGTTGTAGGACTTAATACAATGATCATAATGTCTTCTGCAAATATGAGTGAGCTGTGAGTCAGTTAAAAATATGTTAGAATAAGTTGGAAAGTTATCTTTGATGCCTGAGCACTGAAAATAATAATAAATGATGATGATGATGGCTAAAAAGGAAGAAGAGGATTGATAAAAGTTCTCAGAACACATAAGTAGGTTAAAAACTTACTGAAATACTTTTGGAACATACTTCACCTAACCAAGCAATAGTAAAGGCTGACAATTAATTCATATGACGGATTTGTCAATTTGTCAGGTGGCTAACTTCCATCTGGAGCCAATGAAATAGCCAAGATCCAAGACTGAAGTCAAAAGAGCTTCCATGGCCAGCGTACATCAGAGCTCAACCAAGATGTCAGCCTTGAAGCTTTGAACAAATGTCTTATTCAGGCAGATATTTAAAAATAAAATCCTAGAGGTTTATGATGGCAACCTGGGATTAGTCATCAACACCAAAAATTATAGATGGGTTATCTTTAAGGGGACTGAACCTGTTAATAAATGCCAATTATGGAAGAAAAGGATAGAAACTGTACAGGTTAGAAAATGTAGCATATACGGAATATTTAGCAAGGCGGGACATGGTGGCTAGAATCTTACTTCAGCAGTTCATTATCTTTCATAAACTCATATAATAGTCTTTATTTTACAAATACAGATATTAAAATGTCCTTAAAATTCAACAAATACACTCTCCTGGAACTGGTAGAAATTGACCTTCAATCACCTCTACATACTATTGAGCCACAAAAATTTAAGAACGATATTTTTAATAGGTATTCCTATGACAAATGCTCATAATCTCCAAGCTTCATGGAATGAAAAGCTTTCAAAATAATAACAAGTGGAAGAAATTAAAACCATGCAGGAAGCAAAAAAGTTGCCTGTTGTCCCCATCATCCCGCTTGCCATTGGCACTGTCCTAAAGATGCTCAAAGCAAGTCCACAAAGGATGAGGTGCCCCCCACACCTAATTTAGTAAGGAAAAGTAGTCATTTTATCAGTCTTTCATTTATCCACATAACATTAAATATAAAAGATTAGGAGCGGGACAGTGACTTATGTACAGTCTGTTTTTATCTGAACTCCATCAAAAGGACATGAAGATAAGATAGCCACAACGACAACAAAGCTAGAGTTTATGTATCATTTTAAGATTTATGTTATTCTTTCTATACGTAACTGACGGTGTGTCGTTTTGCAGGGGGAGATCCCGGGTGCAAGAAAGAGACAAGGAACCTTTACAGGAACGGTTTTTCAGGCCCCATTTCCTTCAGGCTCCTGGTGACATGGTTGCTCATGAGGGACGGCTCTGTAGACTGGACTGTAAGGTAAGCTGCATGTTCCTGTCCTTTGATCTAACCACTTTTGCTTTCTAGGGAGGGGAGAAGTACCATTTCTGTCTTTCCTTCAAATACTTCCAGGAAATATATCTTTTTTTTTTTTTTAAAGCAATTGGGGTTAAGTAACTTGCTCAAGGTTACACGGCTAGTCATTATTTATGTGTGGGTGCTCATTTTCTGAGGCCGGATCTGATCTCGGGTCATCCCAACTCCGAGGCCAGCACTCTTACTCACTGCACCACCTAGCCGCCCCCAGGAAATATATCTTTTAAAAACTCATACCATATAAAGATATTCTGCTAAACCCATAATACTTTATTCTCAGATCTACTTTAGAAAAAATTACATCAACATTGTCAAGTTATGTGAAAGTGAGTTTCTTAAGACATCAAAATTAGTAAATGCCTTTCAGACATTTTTATGCTGATAAATGAAGAATATCTTTGACTACAGACAGAATTTAACACTGGACCTCTTTATCCCCTTGGTGGATTATCAGCCACATCACATCCCCTGTCTGTGGGTGTTTCTTGAAGTTCTGTCATGGTCCCTCTTCTCCTCTCCCTTGATAGGCTTTCTCTTGGCAACCCCATCAACTCCCACAGGTTTAATTTTCAACACTATGAAGATTATGATTCCCAGCCTACTATTGGGAATCTCCAAGCACGATAATTCCCAATCTACTTCTTTAGCCCCTCTCTCCCCCGAGCTTCAGTCCTGCATCACCAATTGCCTATTGCAATTTCATACAAGATGTTGTGGAAACATCTTAAACTCAAGGTGTCTAATATTGATCTCATTATCCTCTCCCCCAAAACCTCCCCTCTTCAAAGTGCCCTTCCAGTTTCTCAGGTTTGTAGTATAGGCCTTATCCTCCTTTCCATTCTCCCTCCAAGCAAATCCCCAATTACTTGCCATTCCTACCTTCACGACATCTCTTGTACCTTCCCTCTTCTCTCCACTGGCATGGCTACCAACTTAGTCAGGCATTCATCAGCTCTCACCTAGATTATTTCAGGAGATTTCTAATTGATCTCCCTGCCTCAAATATCTTATCACTTCAGTCTACATCATACACTAGACACTGCTGTTAGTCATTTTCCTTAAGCCCATATCTGACCAGGTGACTCAGTCAACTCCTAGTACCTCTAGAATAAAACAGTTTTTCCTCTAGTTTACCCTATAACCCCCTACACAACCTGGTCCCATCCTACCTTTCTAGCTCCATTGGATATCAATCTTCTCTCACAGACTTCTCTTTTCTCCTAACTCACGACACTCCCACTCCCTCTCTCCTGACTTCTGCCTCATATCATCCTCTCTCTTTCTTTAAGACACAGCTCAGACACCATCTTCCACATGAAGCTTCACCTGACCCCTGCCCCAGCCAATAATTCCCTCCTCCCAAACATAGAGTGGAAAGTAACATGGTGTAATAGAGCAGCAGTGCCAAGACCCCCAAAGAGAGCAAAGAAAGGGGAAAAGGACACGTGTGCAAAAATATTAATAGCAGAGCTTTTCAATAGTAATTCCAGACTGGAAACTAAAGTACCCACCTATTTTGAAGCAGCTCAATTATGGTACATGAATGTAATGGGACACTAATATACCATAAGAAATGATGAAAGGCTTGATTTCAGAGAAACCTGGAAGACTTGTCTGATCTAATGCTGACTGAACTGAAGAGAGCCAAGGGAGCACCTCATACATTGTAATGACAAATGACTTTGAAAGACACAGGAACTCTGATCCATGCAGTGACTGGCCACAATTTTAGGGGACTAATGATGAAACGTGCTGCCCCCTGACTGAGAGGGGAGGGTTGTCAGAAGCTGATTGAGACATACATATTTGAAGGAATTAACTTTCCTTGACTGAATATTTGTTTTTTTGTTTTGTTTTGTTTTGCTTTTTAGAGGGCAATTGGGGTTAAGTATCTTGCCCAAGGTCACACAGCTAGGTTTTTGTTTGTGTGTGCATTAAGTGTCTGAGGCTGGATCCGAACTCAGGTCCTCTGACTCCAGGGCCGACACTCTACTCACTGCACCACCTAGCCGCCCCTTAACTGCATATTTATTATAAGGATTTCTTTTCTTAAATGGAGGAAGTAAGAGGAAAAAAATGCTTATTAAATTTTAAAATATTTTAAATGAAGTTAAGATTTTTAAAAAGTGAGTGAGAAAGAATTAATCTAAGATCTTGGAGATGTGTGATGCAGCCCCTGCATCGTCACTTTGGGTAAGTTGCTTCACTTTTCTAGCCCTGTTTCCTCTTCATAAAATGGGGAGATCACTCGATGATCCCGAAGGTCCCTTTCCTCTCAGAAATTGCATGGTTCTATGACTAATGAATTAATCAATTCAACTAATTGAATTTAAGTTAGGTAGGGCAGTGGATAGAGATTGAGACACCTGTCATTGGCCTCAGCTGTCCCCTTGTTTGTTAGGTGAGTGGCTTACCGCCCCCGGAACTGATGTGGCTGCTCAACGGCCAGCCCGTCCTGCCAGACAGCACCCACAAGATGCTGATTAGAGAGACTGGAGTCCACTCTTTGCTTATTGATCCTCTTACCCAGAAGGATGCCGGGACCTACACATGTGTCGCTACCAACAAAACAGGACAGAATTCATTCAGTCTAGAACTCACCGTAGTAGGTAAGCCTTGTTGTTCAGATGATTAATCTAATTTCCAGGGTATTCACGAGGGCTAATTCTCTAGATCCCCTTGACCTCTGCCCATGAAGCACAAGTTCAGCCACTCCATAACTCTACATCAAGCCAGTAGTGAAGGCTGTGTTCCCAAATGTCCTCTCTTGTCTCTGGAAGTGAGCTAAAAGCCTAGTGCCTCACATGGTGCTGGTATTAAACAAATAGATATAGAATGAATGAAGTGAAACCTGACACCCTTTTTTTGAGATGGTTGGGCAAGGACTCTCATTTACCCTGCTTCAGGTGAACCAGCTAAGTGAGTCACACTGAAGACAGAATGAGCCCTTGGATCAATATCACAGCCAGAATGAGCACTTGTACTTCCTTATTCCCAGGCCCAAGTATTTTCCTACTTTCTCCAGAATAGTAGTTCTCAAACTTTTTGGTCTCAGGAACCCTTTATGTTCTGAAAAAACTATCAAGATAATACAAAGCTTTTGTTTATGTGCATTCGATCAATATTTACTGTATTAGAAATTAAAATGAGCACATTTTTAAAATATCAATTCAAAAATAATTTTATTTTGCTTTTTTATTTTTTTTTTGTTTTGCTTTTTGGAGGGCAATTGGGGTTAAGTAACTTGCCCAACATCGCACGGCTAGGTTTTCGTTTGTGTGTGTTAAGTGTCTGAGGTCAGATCCGAACTCAGGTCCTTCTGACTCCAGGCACTCTGCTCACTGCGCCACCTAGCCGCCCCAATTCAAAAATAATTACAAAGTTATTACATGATAATAAAAATATCTCTTTATTAAGAGTGACAGTATTTTCCAAAACCAAAAATTTATTGAGAAATGGCAGTTTTACATAATATCACAAATCTCCTTAAAGTCTGGCTTAATAGAAAACTGCTGAATTCTTGTATCTGAATATAATGTCTTAGGATCATCATGAAAATAGTTTTAACTTTGCTGACCTCCTGAAAAGGTCTGGAGGACCCCTAGAGGTCCATGGAACATACCTTGAGAACCAGTGCTCTAGGGAATGCCATCATAGGGAGAAGAGAACAGTTTTGGGGTTCAAACTCATCTCTTCTTTTTCTATTTGGTGTCCTAGAAATTAGCAGCTGGAAAGGAGGACCCCAGTGCCCTCCCCACGTGTGCCTTGTGCTACTTGGCTAAAAGTTTAACTGCCTGACCAAGGAGCTGGTCTGCCTTACCTAGAGCTTTCATTCAGGAAGCAGTTTTGTGCTTTAAAAAATAAGAAACTCCCTCTGGAAATAAGTTCAAGTGAAAAGTGGCAGCTTTGCTTTTAGTAGACACGGTTTCTCAAAATTGAGTGTTGAGCAATAAAAGAAAAGGGAGCTGGAGCACCAGGGCTGGTGGCTGGAAGACTCCTCTCCCAGAGCTCAGATCTGGCCTCAGGCACTTACTAGATGTGTGACCCTGCTTGCCTCAGTTTCCTTGTCTATAGAATGAGCTGGAGAAGGAAATGGCAACACACTCCTGGATCTTTGCCAAGAAAACCCCAAATGGGTCACAAAGAGTCATGAAGAAGCTCAATGAGGGAAGGGACCAGGGGCCTCATAGCACCCTAGTACATTCCCTTGATGTGGCAGAGAGAATCAGTAATACCTGTTGGATGAATGTATAATTCCTTGGTATTGCTTCTTTTTTTTTCCTCATAGACGGCACAGTTAATTGAGCAAGAATGAGATTCCCCCTATTCTTTATTTTTTAAAACATTTTCATGTGTATCAAGGCAAGAATTCCTTATTATAGGTGTACAAAGTGCCAGAGGAATGGCCTGGGGGGGGGCGGGGGGCGGGTGGTCAGAGGAATATGCATCTATCCATTGACAAAAACATTATGGTACTCATTTGTCACAAAGTAACTCTACTTTTCTTGTCTAGCCAAAGAAGTGAAGAAAGCCCCTGTTTTCCTAGAGAAACTACAAAACAGTGGTGTGCCTGAAGGCCATCCTGTCCGACTGGAGTGCCGAGTGGTGGGCATGCCGCCCCCTGTGTTCTTCTGGAAGAAAGACAATGAGACCCTCCCATTCAGCAGAGAAAGGATCAGGTAGAGCACAGTAATATATTTGGTAATGACCTCTTAGACTAAGGAGGCTGGTTGTGCCTTCAGAGCGAGCCCATTTTGACTGTTTTCTCTAAACGGTTCTCTGATACAAATCCCATTCGTTTGGTTGCCTTTGACAGTCTCCTTACTGCTACCACTTAGAATGTCATTGTGCTGCTTAAGAAACCTCAGAGGCTAGGTGGGATATATGGGGTAGAATTGTGTTCAGTCAGGGGCGGCTAGGTGGCGCAGTGAGTAGAGCGTCAGCCCTGGAGTCAGAAGGACCTGAGTTCGGATCTGACCTCAGACACTTAACGCACACACAAACAAAAACCTAGCCGTGTGACCTTGGGCAAGTTACTTAACCCCAATTGCCCTCCAAAAAAAGAAAAAAAGCAAAAAAAAAAAGAATTGTGTTCAGTCTGTTTAATGTCTGAATAAGAGTTTGTAAATACAGTACTTACAATCCTCACTTTTCACTGCTTGACTTGCTTGCCACTGCCTAATAGGACATCCAGAGGGCATTAGGACTTTGACTGTTAGGGCCTTAGGACTGAAAGTGACCTCAGCAGTCATTTGGTCCAATCCCTCATTTGAACAGAGAAGAAAACTTAGACCCCGAGACATAAAACAATAGCTTCAGTAAACACCTTGATTTCACCTCTCACATGGTTCATCAATGGTTCACCAGTGTCCCAACAGACATAGGCAATAGCTTGTGAATCTTCAGAGTGTAGCTAGCACATGTTCAGTCAGGAAAGCATGGATACCTGTTCACATATGTGTGTATGTATATCCATATGTATTTGAAAGCGCATTTATTAAAGATTTTAAAAACACCTGATTTCAACATAACCACATTCCTTTTGAGAGAGTACACAGTCCTGCCATCTAAATCTTTGGAATATGTGGTACATTGCTGCTTCCTAGCTTTAAATTCTACCAAAACAGACGGTTTGGAAAAACATTTTTAATATGGGACGATTTTAAAAAATTCAGTGGTACCTGATCAAGTGAAAAAATAACCAATTGCCCTGTGTCTACCAATATGCTTCTCTGGGAAAATGTAACTGGGGCAGTGTTGCTTGCTGTCTGTGTATAATTGTACCATGCACCACTTGTGGAAAAAAGATGGTGGAAAGACTGGAATAACCTTTTTACAAACTTCTTGGGGCATCTGAGCAGCTGCTGGCCCTTGTAGGGCTAAGCTCCAAGCCTCTAGGCTTCTTCATTGCTCAGCTGCTTTCAGTAAGAAATTGAATTTCTCTGAGATGCATCTTTTTGGTAAGGAGTGATGAATCTTCTCAGAGCCATAGCAAACAATATTCTTTCTTCAACAGGTCTTTTTTCATCTGTGCAGAGTCCAAAATAAGAATTAATTTTGCACAAGGGGTCCATGTAGTTGTCCTAAAGATGAAGAAACTTGTCTTTAAATGTCATTTATCAATTGTTTGTATCATGTCCACAATCCTAAATGATTAAATCTTAGGTAGTGCAGACTTGCTATGTGAACCAATGCCAGCCACCTTCATACATAGCCTATACTTAAAAGTATCTTATGAAAACCTTTCTTTGCAATAAATAATCAATAAAATCTTCAGGAACTTTGTTAGACACTAAACAGAATAAAATGGAGATTTTTTAAAAAAAGAGTCTAAACCTATTTTCTCCACACTAAGCCCTTCTACTCATTGGAAGTGCCCTGATACTAGTGGCTTTTTTGTGCCTCTTGCTAATGATTTGCATGTAATAGGCACTGAGTAAATTATTTTGCGAATAAATGAATACGTGTATATGTGCATCCATGCATATATGCTTCCTGGTCTCAACAACCTTATTTCTTGACTCTTCCAGCCCTTAGCCACAAGGTCCAGGGGGGCAAGAAAAGCAGAAGGCACCTTCTCAAAGGTTCCAAAGCCCACGTGGGAATTCGTAGACTGTGGACCCCAAGAGTTTGCCAAAAAGTATTTTCTTCACAACAGCAGGATTTGACCTTTAGAACCAAACATCTTTTAAGATATTTTCAGATTTTGCCATCTTAGAATTGTATAAAATAAAAAACAAAATTACTTTTATTATTAAAACTAAAGAGAACTGGAAAGGACTTGATTTTTGCTACAGGAAACACAGTAAACTAGGTTAGAGAAAGCACATATAAACTGATCTGTCTTTGCCCTATTTAATCTTTCCAGCTCCAGAACTAAAATGTGGTTTTGTTGGAGAAAATTGTGTGACCCAAATCAGTGCTTGTAAGAAAGGCTCCCTGGTCTGTGGGAAGTCTTCCCTGCTGGGGGATCCCAGGGGGAGGACAGTGCTTGAAGGACTGGTAAGAAAGACAGGACCTGCCATTGTTACAGGAGCTGCATGTAGCCAGCTTCTCTGTACGTACCATGCCATGAGAAAATGTCCCTTCTCAGAAGAAAGTATGTCCTTAAAGAATATTATGTGCTTTCTCTATTTTAGAGTTGTAGTGATGGAGCTCTGGCAGGTCTCCTCCACACTGGGAGTGGCACCCAAGTGGGGCGAGTTTGAAGCCAATGAGTAGAACTGGTCCCCTGGGCTAGGAAAATCTTGATCTGTCTGCCACCTCTGTCCTGCACGTGAGCTAAGAGCTGGATGTCCCCTTCAGTCAGGAAACAGCTTTGGTGGGCAGGCCCAGCCAAGGAAAAGGAATGAGCTTTGGCACAGAGACAAGGAATGTGCTCCAGGCCCTTAGGAGGAGCTGGCAGGATGCAGACAGATTCCAGGAGAAGAAAGAAGGTATCCATCAATGGGGTTTTGGCAGGCTAGGTACGACGAGTGGAGAAGCTAAGCCTCTCCAAAGGAGAGAACCAGGCCATCACCAGCTAATGAACAGGCTTTTAAAAGAGACGAGGAAGGGGCAAAGAGAGGAATTCTATGGCCCGGCCCTGGAGTCATTTAGCCATGCAGGAAATTGGTGTAGACTGACCTGAATCCAAGGGGCAGCTTGTGGGAGCCAAATAGGGAAGTTCCCCCCCATGGGGAGAGGCTGGAGGGGGGCAGGGAGGCAGCAGAACAGAAGTACCAAGGGCCTTTGGAGGCAGACGAGACCAGCTGGGTACCCCTTGCCCACATCTGGAGGGAAACTGAGTATGCTGCCAGCCTTGAAGTGGTGCCAGCACAAACACATGCACCTTTCAGCTAAAAGTCTGAGCTGCCTAGCTGAATATCCACCCTTTCTCCCTAAACAGGCTGAGGATGTCCCATTAGTCAAACCGTGCTGTGGAAACATTAAATGAGTCTGTTTCTGTGCTCCTATCTTTGTTTACTTTTCCCACATTTCCTAGTAGAAGTTCTTTTAGCAAAAGTCAAGCCTCATCTCAATATAATAAGCATTTACTAAGCACCTACTGTGTGCTAGACTATACTAGGCACTTAGGTTACAAAGACAGAAATGAAGTGGGTATTGTCCTCAAGGCATCTAAGTGGAAAAGGGATATATGTCTGACGCTCTCTGAGATACATGATAAAACTCGCAGTGATCAGGTGCCATTCATTCCACAAGCATTTAATAAGTGCCTACTGTATACAAGGAGCTGTGCCCACAAGGACGAAATGTGGCTGCCTCAGCCCAGGATGGTGGGGGCAGCTAATGGAGTTGAAGCAAGTACAGACTAGGAGATCTAATATGGAAAGGGTGGGAAACATGTGGCTGGTGATCCCCTACCACTGTTTCCTAGGTTGTTTCTTACTTCCTCCAGACTGTACCCTTTTGTGACTTCTTTAAGGGTGCCATTGATGTTTACCTAAACCTGATTTTTAAAATATTTTTGGTGGTAGGAGGAGGTGGGAGAAACATGTGATTGCATCAGGATGGGGGAATTCTCAGTATGGAAACTTCTATTTGCAAAGATTTATAATTTAATGCTTACAGGGGTAAGCTCAGGGTTGAAAGATTTAATGACTTAGCCATAGTCATACATCTAGTATAGGTCAGTGGCTAGACTTGAACTTGGGTCTTCCTGACTCCAAGACCATCCTCCATCTGTTGTGCCATGCTGCCCTCATCCTGATTTCACCTGCATAAAAGTCACAGAGACCAAAATGGGATGTGTGCTAGGAATCACCTCAAAGCCTATGCCCACAATGCAGCAGTATCTCCAGGTGAAAGGTCTGTTTTTCTTTTTTCAGCATGCACCAAGATACAACAGGTTATGTCTGCCTCCTCATCCAGCCAGCCAAGAAAACAGATGCTGGATGGTACACACTCTCTGCCAAGAATGAAGCTGGCATCGTGTCATGTACTGCAAGGCTGGATATCTACGGTGGGACTAATGTACTTGGTTTAAGACAGACAGCCAAAGGAATGTATATAGCATTTAGTCATTTAGCCCATAGTTGTTGTAGCAGGTAGCTTGTTTATTTTCCCCTAAGGAACTGGTCAGATTGGGTTTTTTATTCTAGAAGCTAGATTTTTTTTTTTAAAGCAATTGGGGTTAAGTAACTTGCTCAAGGTTACACAGCCAGTCATTATTTCTGTGTGGGTGCTCATTTTCTGAGGCTGGGACCAATCCTGGGTCATCCTAACTCTGGGGCTGGCACTCTTACTCACTGCACCACCTAGCCCCTCCTATAGAAGCTAGATTTTTAAAAGCAATTTCACCTTAGCTACCAAAGCATCCTTGCTTTTATGTAGTTTTTGCAACCCTAGAGAACTTGAATTGAAGAATTATTGAGTCAGACAGCTATTTAAGAAAAACAAAGAGGAGAGATTATCCTACACACACACACACACACACACACACACACACACACACACACACACACACACACACACACGCACACACACAGCTTGTTGCTGCCTTCTTATATTAGAATCAGAATTAGAGGGAAAAAATCAGATCTTGACTTTGGCAGGCCAAACACTTTCACCCCCAATTCATGGATGGGGTAAATGATGCTAAGAGAAATCTGCTCAGCCACCTCATCTACAGTGTAAGAATCACAATGTCTTCTGAGAAGGCCAAGGCAGAGACTAGAATCTGCCTTTCCTGACTTCTCATACATCCCCCCTTTCCATATTCTAGACCAGCCTAAATGCAGCTGAGCCTAACGTGTTCTCTTACTGATTTTCTAGCCCAGTGGCACCAGCAGATTCCACAGCCCATGTCAGTACGTCCCAGTGGCAGCCGCTATGGATCCCTCACCAGCAAAGGACTTGACATTTTTTCAGCCTTCTCATCTATGGAAAGTACGATGGTGTTCTCGTGCTCCTCGCGGAGTATGGTGGAAAGTGAAGAGCTTTAGAAACCTCAGGGCTCCTGCTGTGGAGGTGAAGGACTGCTGAGAGAAAAGAAGCCCACTGTCAACAACAGGAAGAGAGAAGCCAAGACCCGGGAGGTTTCCGAGCAACTAGTTTGTAGTAAGTTGTCATACAGCTGGACTTGTTGCAAGGAATACTCTGAGCAAGCAGACTGGGGAGTCTCCCAGTCACAGCAGAGGAGGAAAGGGAGTGACAAAGAGAACTGAGGAGATACAGGATAATTAAACCCAAAATGCCACACGGTAGTCTGCCATGACTGGGCAAAAGCTGCTGCTCTGTCCATGCCACGCTGTGTTAGAGACACGTAGTGCTACACAAAACATTCTCAAGCATTAAGCTTGTGCTTATAAGGTATGCACCCTAGGCCCCCAGAATAGGTCTGACTCATCAAATTCAGGAGGAGGGCAAGAAGCTAAGAGAGTATAACCTACTCCCTCCAGTCATGCCAATAGTAGTAATTTGAAGAGAGCTCATCAAACCCACATTGTTATAGTGTTATAGAGGGTAACGGAGAATATATGTATGTAAAGAAGCAACGCCAGCCTTTTCATCTTGGCCAGACTGAACTACACGTTAATTTGCCAAGACTACCCAGGTAAATTAGCATTGCGTAATGCACAGACTGCTTTGTGGTTGGCATTGATGCCTATCATGCTAGCTGCTTCATTTCTTTTCTATTTCTGAGTTTGACTACTAAATTATATTCACCAGGGACTGATTTTCCAACTTATGACAACCAGTTTATTCCTGATTTAGTACACCCCTGTAGCATTGAACTAGTAGGATACACTGGTTACACTAGCCAAAGAGAAGCTGTGGAGAAATGCCGAGAAATCTCCAGCACCATCCAGAGAGTTGCTAACATGTTACTGTTTCTAAAATGGGAAGAGGTCATCTCATATTACAGCAACAACTTGGCACATAATGAAATCACAAAGTAAAGACCTCATCAAAGGCCTTATTCGCTGGAGAAAGAAGAAAATAGAAAACTAAGTTGAGGAAGTTATGAAAAATTCACTCCCCCAGGGCAGTGGGCTGTTAGGAAGAGCAGCCATTCTACATTTTTGACTGCTTTGAGATCCCAGCTAAAAGGGGGCATCTAAGTAGAAACGATTTTGTTAAAGTAAAAGGTCGGAGGAAGGGGAACCAGCATTCCTGATTTCCATCCCTGGGTCAGGGCTGATTCTGCAGGGACAGGAGTGGATGGTATCTCTCTGTTCCCAGCCACGTGGTTTTAGGGAAAGTCTCTAGTCTCCTTTCCTCGAGCTTCCCACAGAGGCCCAGGGATCCAAGGAGCCTGAGGAAAAGCTATCTGTTTGTTGAACTCCTAGTATGTGAAGGGCACCATGCGAGGTACAGAGATGAACAGGGCATGATTCTTGCCCTCAACAGATGAACTAGCCACAAACGACTGTCATTCTGCCAGGCACAATGGGTTGTTTCCCTGCTGCTAAAATCTGTTCTTTAATCAGAAAGGGATTCTCTGTGAGGTTTTGTTTGTACCTTTTCTGACTCTAAAAATCACTTCAGAAATGGGCTGTGAGATGCCAGATTCTCATCACTAAGGAGTAAAAAAGTCTGACTTATTTGGAGAAAATGCTAGATTTTTTACTTGTCCAAATAAATCTCATGGTACAGATAGTGATGCTCTGTGGGATAGATGTCTTGCAGCCAATTTCTACCCAAGGAATCCTATTTCCTCACTGATTTCTATGACAAAATCGAAAAAAAAGTTTAGAAAAAAGTAATAGAATAAGTTTCAAACTATTTTTAGTAAGAAGAGACAGCTGATGGCTGACCCATTAGATGCCACATATACAGCACTGTTCTGACTCCCCTCTCAGTGGCCCTTACACACTCCCTTTATCCTAAACCCCACAAACTCCAAAGCCAGGCATTCTGGGATTTCACATTTGAATCTCAGAACTCAGATTTCTTTACATGTCGTTCATTATTTATTTGTTTAATGTCTATTAATAACAATATCAAACTGTCAGAGTGGAAACTACTCCAGAAAAAGGGCCATTTGTAGATTTCTCTGTCTCCAGCATCAGCAGAAACATTCTCTTGCACACAACCCATAAATTCATAAATATTTGTTATATGAATGAGCCCTTTTTTTTTAACCAATAGGGACTGCATTCTGATACAGAATGTACTCCAGCCTGAAAATCCCTTCCTCAAGTTTTCAGTTTGGGTGTAGGAAAAATGAATTAGTGACCTGAAGTATAGAGCTCTGAGTTTGAGATTCTGTAAAAAGAATTCATGCAAAAGATAGGATATAATTATGAGAAATTTAGTTCTGGAGAATGGGGGAGGAGAAACAGATAAATTCCATGTAAATCACTGGAGCAATAATTCATAGAATTAAAGTCCATAGAGAACCACTTTATCACCCTGAACCAAGAAATTTTAATTGATATACATTTATTAAGCACCTACATATATGCCAGATATAGTGTTTTCTAACTCTGAAGTAGCAGAATGATATAGAGTCAGGAGCCCAGGATTACTGAAGTATAGCATCCCCCGACTTCTCACAGGATTCAGTGATTGCTGAATTATCATGAATCCTGAGAAGGTAGAAAGAGTGCAGGCTGATTTTGTTTGTTCAAAAAGGTACATAGAGTCTGAAAGAGGCTGGTACAGCCAGACTGGCCTTTTGGGTAAAAATACCATAAAGGCTCAACAATTGTGCTTCATCCCTAGCACACCAAAGGCCCTTTCCATAGCCAGCTCTTGTTTAGACCTCAAAATTAGAAGTGGGGAGGTTCTAGGTAACTCAAATCCACAGACAACCTTCAAATCTCATTTTAGCAAATAGTTAGGGCTTCGTTCTTTGAGATTTTCTTTCGCAGTATACTGAGGCAATAATATTGCTAGGAGTGCTGATTCCTCTCCCTGCCTCTGCCTCTCCTTTTGTGATTACCTAGTAAAAAGGGAAATGGCCAGAAAGGAGAGGAAGCAAGAAATCTGAACAAAGCACTCATAGAATGCCTGGAAATAGACAGAATTATCTCTGTTCAAAGATAGCAGGTTTAGTGACCTTATGTTGTTTTCTTCATCAGAACACATAGCAAGCACAAGGGCTACAATCCAGTCTTGTAAAGTTAATTTCTTCATGCTACTGCCCAAGTCAAAAATGATGCCATTAAGCAATATTGGACAGCAACCAATGGGACTGCAATATAGGAAGTCCCTAATTTACAAATGGGTAGTATTCCAGAAGCTGAGTTTTATGCAAAATGCATTTCCCCCCAGAAATCCTGTTAAAGTGGTACCAGCCGGGTTAATCTCAAACCTTTAGCCCAGGGCTACTTCAGAGGTTTGTGGCCTCCAGATCATATTATGAAGCCTTTTGAAGGTGGTGCCAGTATACAGTTGAGTTTGAGACCACTGAGTTAACCTTTAATGTAGCACTCAGAGTACTAATTCAAATTCTGAGTCCTGGTAGCGGGGAGCTTTGTGATAAAAAAATAAGAGAGACTCTGCCTTCCCTGGGCAGAGGGCTGACCCTAGGCAAAGTTTTAAATTCAGTTTGTCTTTGGTGCCATCTCACCTCCCTTTTAGAAATCCCTCTTGTACCTTCACTAGGGGGCACTAGCTCTTTCCTCTGATCCTCTCATACTGCCTCAATCCTCAAACCAACCTCCCTCCCTCCAAAGTTCTCCAACTCCCAAACCTTTAGAAAGCTAGCCATCTTATCCCACTACCAAGGCTTCCCCTAAGCCTTCTCAGAGAGGTCTTGGCTTTTTTAAGAGAGGATGCTTGCTAACACAGAGGAGTCTATAAATGAGCAGGAAATTGGAGCCATGTGAAATGAAAAATTCTGCCACATAACTAGACTTGTGCTGCCTGGGAACTCCTTCCTGGACTTAGGTCCCTAAACTCTTCCTATTGCTTGTGACTCCTCTGAACCCACAAATTCTCACAGATGTAATCGGAGTGCTCTGAGTAGGTGCTCCTGCCCTGATTGAAGGGGTGGGGGTGGGGAAAGAATGGCAGTGGGATGGATCAGGCCGAAATCCCAGTGCTGACAGCTCTCTCCTCAGCCCTGGAGTCAGCGGGGCCCAGATAATTCCAGATACTTTAGGAAGGTGGCCAATACATTTTGACCAGTTACAGGAATGTTGCCTTAGTTGAGGACACAGCCATACTTTTCAGTACTAATCATCTTTCTTTGTCATTTAAAATGGTTCAACATTTGTGAAAACTAATTGCATTGTCTTTGAGGAGGAGAAAAGGTGGATTATCCAGTCTGATTTAACCCCCATTTGGGGTTTTCCTGGCAAAATACTGGAGTGGTTTTCCAATTCCTTCTCCAGCTCATTTTATAGATGAGGAATTAAGGCAGAGTTAAGTGACTTGTCCCGGGACACACAGCTAGTATGTGTTAGAGGCCAGATTTGAGCTCATGAAGATGAGTCTTTTGGATTCCAAGCCCGGTAGTCTATGCATTGTTGCACCACCTAGATGCCTTATCTTTGTTTAGCAAATACCAAGGTGCTTTGGAGCTCCCCACCCCCAGCCTTGTCAGTATGCTAACAAAGTTGTTAATACTGTGTCTTAA
Organism: Gymnobelideus leadbeateri; assembly: GCA_011680675.1. Taxonomy (NCBI): domain Eukaryota; kingdom Metazoa; phylum Chordata; class Mammalia; order Diprotodontia; family Petauridae; genus Gymnobelideus; species Gymnobelideus leadbeateri. Next base: position 160,172 of record WOXC01012349.1, on the reverse strand, counting down.
AAGTAAAAAAAAAAATACACATGTTGAAAATGTATGTGCCCCTTATTTCTGTTTAATTACATCAGTTAGCATACTAACTGTTGTAGCAGGTAGACATATTGTTTTTGTTTATGTGTAAATAATGGCCACTTCCTTCTGCAAATTGAAAATGAAATTGTAAGAATCAGAAACTCCCAAATTTCAGTCCTCTGAGAATTGTGCTAATTGATGCTAATTGATACCAACCATCAACATGAGGAATGGTAGGCATTAAGAACTGCTCTGGGGAGGGAATCTACAGATGACTACAGATCTTTGTAGGTGACCAATAGAAAACAAAGGATTGGCTGTTCATTATTTACTAAATTTAAAAATTGAACAAGATAATAAAATGGAAATGAAAAATATTTTCATGCTTCAAATCTGCATTTTTCTTTGCAGAAAATAACTAGTTTCAAGATCTAAAGTTTGCTTTGTGAAAATAAGCAGAATTGGAATTTGCAAACATTCAAAAATAGTTTTCAGAAGTGTCATTCAAGTAATTATGTAAATGTGAACTATTATGCAAATTATGTTAATAACTGCATGGTTCATCCTGGTTAAGTTATCTCTGCAATCCTTAAAGGGCAGGCCAGGTTCTTATCACTTAAAACTTAAATTCAACAAGTCTAGAATTATGCAGAATTGAGGAGAAAAGCATCCCATTCTGTGAAGTTGGATCTCTCTAAAAGATAAAATCTGCTATATATATTCCACCAATAATAAGAAGAGCAGAACATAAAAATGGAGTTTGCAAGATGGGGTGGCTCATTTACCCCAAAAATAATGGAGATTTCTGTGAAACTGAGTGGTGCTTGGATCCCCTCGAGAAATATTGGTTAGTTCTATACAGGCATGCCAAGGTGAATATGGAACTCTGAAGAACTTACACAGATCCAGGGGACTCCCGGCCAAAATAGCCAACTCCTGGCAATTCCCCCACAGTAACTGTGGTGACAAATTAAGTCAGGTGCCCTGGCTGCCAGAGATGTCAGGATTTTGCTATTTTAAGCAGTGTAAGGACAAAATGTTGACCCCTACAGAAGGTGTAGAGAGGAACTTTAATACAACTGTATCTCTCCTTACCACAGAAGATGTATTCCTGAAAAGTTGTATGCAAATCAAATTTGTATAAATCAAGTACCAAAAGACCATCTCATTGATAAGCATATTGATTTAGAAGATTTTTATCCTGTTTTCTGATGATCTTCAATTGGTAGTAGAGACTGTGATGGTTAAGTATTAAGTTTCATGGTCCATATTTCTTCATCTCCAGTCTCTCTCAAGGACTTAACCCTCTGAAAAACACTTAAATGCACTAGAAAAGTACTAAGAGACTAATTATGCAGCTGATAATTCTCAACCTGAGACATCTGGCACTAGTACAGTTAGCTTGAGGAGCATCTCAGAGGTTCCTATGCTTGAGTCTTCCCAGCCTCAGCCCCAAAGGTGATGAAGCAAGCTTGTCGCAGTAGAAACCGGCAAAAGTGGCAAATTAAAAGAAAAATTGTCAAAATCTTAAAATGCAAATTTCATATGGCTTTTTTTTGCCCTACCATTTTTTTCTTTTGTTATCTTTTTTCCAGGCAAGATAAACTATAAACGTGAAACTTCTATATGTAAAGTCATAACCAATAAACCATTTGGAGAAAAAATAAGCCCTCTTCAAAAAATGCCCTACCTTTTTCTTACAAACAAATTTCTGTTTTTCCAGATAAGCCAGGGAAATTTGTTTAACGCCAAGACTCTACAGCCTGCCTCAAGGAAGAGTTCATTTGTCTAAACTCTGCCTCCTGCTTTTTGGGGCCCCTGGCTACTGGCTGTGGATTTGATTGAGTTCCCATAGGAAGACCAAATGCAGTCCCTGGTTTCTTTTCTGCTGTAGTGCAGGATAATTCCATACCCTATTCTAGACATAGTCATGAAGAAACTTGGTTGTGGGTTCTGGTGATTTCTCACTAATCTGGGATTTGGCACTGAGAATTACAAACTAATGTGTGTCCTCAAAGATTGATATCACATGGCTTAGTCTCTTCTCGAAATATTTTTCATTCTTTTCAGATGCTTCCCAGTCTGAATTTAACCCCAGCAAATGTATTTTATACAACAGGAATAACTAAACAATGTGCTTTTAAAAAGAAAATCATCATTTGAGTTTTAGTCCTGAAAGCAGTCATAGTTACTTGCTTCACCCTCCCCCCAAATGGTGAAATGTCATCGATGTTTCCTTTCTATCAAGCTACATGAGCCCACTTCACTTGAAAACACTCCAGTCCCCAGAAGGTTCCCAAATATGGCACGCCTCCTTAGGAGGAAGCTGGAACCAAATAATTTTCTCAAATATTTTGGATATTAAAATCTCAAGAGAGAAAAAAGTATAAGTAACCATCCTGAAATTATTAAAATACCTTTGTACTGTATATTTTGCCTATGTTGCTGAAAAAAAAAAAGTGAAATAATTCTGATTTCTTTACTTGTTACCTGATGTGCATGCTGGGTTTTCTGTAGAACTTGGAGCTAACACAATCTTTGGGCAAATTGTACCTATGAGATGTTACTGGCCCCTCTCAGAAGGTTCAGGGGGGACTGTAGGTACAGTGGTAGACCATGTAATTAACAACCATGCTTGTTACTGTTTTCGAGACATGCTTTTTTGAAGTTTTGTTGGTTGGTTTTGTTTTGTTTGGAAACTTTGCTTTTCAAGTTATCAAGGAGCAGCTTAGTTAATTAAAAAAAAAAACCCTTGGGATCTATGTTCAGCTCAAACTGATCATTTTAAAGCAATTTAGAAAATATAATGGACTGTTTCTTCTTTAAATAAAGGTTTGCTTATTGTCAATTAATTGGTTTTTATACCAGATTTATTATGCACAATGAAGGACTTTACATAGACTAATATTTCAGACTTCCTCCAGTGTTTTTCTTTGGCCCTTGAGTTTTCTTTGGATATGCCACCAGTTTGAAATAATAATTGGGAAACCTATGATATTTCAGTAAAAATGTTCCTTAAAGCTTATTCACATATGGCATTCAGAAAAAAAACAGGAGTCTGTGTGTGTTAATTCTGGCAACTTCAGAGCCTCTCAGGCTTGAGAGAACAGCACTTGCCCTGAGGTAAGGGCATAATGTCATCCAAAAGAAGGGTACTTAGGGAGGAAAAAAAGGGGAAGAAATTCAGGATGGGGGGAGGTTACTGAGGAAAACCAGGCAGGTTGGTGAAAAGAGGAGTATAGAAGAGCATGGCTCAGATGCCAGGGTCCCAGCGGCCAGAAGGTCCATGCCAACTTTCATGACCCCCTTCTTCAAGCACACAGAATCTCCTTTACTAATGATCTGTGTTTCAATTGTACAGGGAAGAACTTTTTCCTATTGTGAGGATATGTCAGAGGGTGGGGCATGTGTTGTTGCAGTTCCTAAACCTGCCTTTTAAAATGGGCTACCTCAAAGAAATGATTAGGTTAGACCAAAGGGGAAATAATGTCAAGGGGCAACTTCTAGCTGATTCTGTTGGCAAAATAGGTTAAAGGATATATTTTACATTGACTTAAACCTAGCCTGAACTGGATAAAACTTTATTGTTAAGCCCTAGAGCCTGAATTTGAAGTCTTGTAAGCCACATTCTGCCTCTGCTACTCAGACCAATGCAGTCTGAGGCAGCAAATTGAACCTTTATGGGCCTGTTTCCTCATTTCTAAAATAAAAGCTTTGGACAAGATAATCTCTGAGATTCTTTTTAGCTCTTAAGACCTGTAATAAAAGGAGCTCCCTAACACATCTGACCATGTCACCACTGCCCCCTGTTCAGTCACCTCCAGTGGTTCCCTGTGGCCTCTAGATTAAATATTAAATCTTTGGTAATTAAAACCCTTACTAATCTTGCCCCACCTATCTTTCCAGTCTTCTTAGGCTTTCTATCCCACCGTGTACCCTTCAGTCCAATGGCACTGCCCTCTTCTTGCTGTTCCTCTCCCATGATCCTCTACCTCCTATCTCCTAGCACTTTCACTGGATATCCCCTATGCATGGAAGGCCCTCCCCCCTCATCTCCACCTCCTGGCTTTCCTGGCTTCAAGTCTCAGCTAAAATGCCACTTTTTACAGGAGCTCTCTGCCAGTTCCTCTTAATCCTAGTGCCTTCCTTTTGCTGGTCACTTCCTATTTATCCCATCTGTAACTTGTTTATACATACTTGTCTGCATTTTGTCTTCCCCAGTAGACTGTGAGCTCCTTGAGGGCAGGAACTGTCTTTTGCCTTTCTTTTTAATCTCCCCATCTAAGATCCAGATGGCTCTGGAGGAGAAAGTGAGGCTGGTGACCTTGCAAAGCCCTGCCTCACTCAATCGAAGTCAACGACAAGTCATGGAATCATTTCCCTGATGCCATGGTCCTCTTTGAAAACGAAGTCAAACACAACCTCCCCACGGCGCTTAGCATGTAGTAGGTCCTTAAAGGAATGTTTACTGCCTGTCTGGAGACACAGAGGCTAGTTAAGAGGTTGTTCCAGGAGTGCAAGTAAGAAGTAAGAAAGGCCTTGGTGGTAGAAGTGGAAAGGAGAGAGAAATGGGAAGATATTGATAATATCGACAGAAATAGGAAAGGGAGGAAGAGGGGCAAGTTTAGGAAATAGAAATTTAACTTTGGATGTGTTGTTGAATTTGAGGGGACAGCTGAATGCACAGGCAAAAGTATCCAGCAGAGAGTTGGCTATGGACTGGAGCTCATGACTGGAAATGTAGATTTGATACTTATTTGTGCAGAGGTGTGATTAAAACCATAGCTGTAGATAAAGTTGACAAAGAAGAATGTAATGGAGAAAGAGGAGATGGCTCTTAGGAGCCTGCCTATTCAACCATTCCCAGCTACCAGCTGATATGCAGTTACCTTCTAAGTAGAATAGGGGACAGAATAACTAAGACTCCCCATATTTGGCTCCAACCAGAAAATGGGGCCTCAAGAAACTATACTGGGGGCAGCTGGGTGGCACAGTGGATAGAGCACCAACCCTGGAGTAAGGAGGACCCAAGTTCAAATAAAACACACATACACACACACAGAGCTATGTTGACTGGATTAAGAAGAAAGCTTTCTGTTATGAATAGAGCAAACCCTTCTTGATTCAAAATTGACTTAATCCTTAGAAAAGTTGGGGATAGATCTAACTACCAAATTAGAGGAAAGAAGAGGATCAAAGAAGAGACAGGCCATTGCTTGAACAGTATATAAGAATGATAAGGTGTGAAAGAGCCAGATTTGTTCAATTTTTTAGTTTTGTTTGCTTTCTTTTCCAAAGAGAATGATCTTTGAACTTGGACAGACAGAACAAAAATGTCTAATTGGAGCTGAAACCAAGATATATAGGGAGACGCTAAGAGATCACCTAGCTGTTCTTAACGAGTTCAAGCCACTGGATCTAGATGAAGTCTCCCATGGTAACGAAGGAATGGATGGGTAGGACTGCTGAGGCAGTCAGTCGGCTCTGAAGGATCATAGAGAGAGGAAGAGAAGTCTCATTCATGACTGGAGATGGCACAAATGTCTCAACTGTCCAAGAAAGAAAGAAAAGATATTGTAGATTGTAGGCCAATGAGCTTGACTTCAATTCCTGGAAAAATTCTAAAATAATAAAATAATAAGCAGAAGGTTAGTAAACATATGGAAAGGAAACAGTGACCACCAAGATCCAGCACAGCTTTAGCAACAACACATCATTACCTCAACCTCACAGACCTTTTAACAGGATTGTTAGAAAGGGAAGAGGGTTCTGTAGAGATAGAATGTACCTGGATTTCAATGAAGTATTTGACAGTCTTTCATCTGGTTCTTGTGTAAAAGATGAAGAGATTCGGGCTATACAATGCAGTTAAATGGATTAAGAAATGGTTGAATAATCAGACCCAAAGAGGAATCAGTTATAGAAGATAATGGAGTAACTTGGGGATCTGTCTTTAATCTTATGATGAGCCACAAAATTCCAATCTCTAGCAAAAGTCACTGGGACAGAGCTCCAAGCATGATCAATTTATTAAGGAGTCCCTAAGGTGGTCCCTAGTTAATTGTGTCCAAGACCTTCTCTATCAAGGTGCCCTCTGCTTGAGGAAAAATTGTTTTTATAGCCATTGAGAAAGTATCAAAAATAGGATAATTCTGGCCTCAGACACTTAACACACACAGAAATAAAAACCTAGCCGTGTGATCTTGGGCAAGTTACTTAACCCCTATTGCCCTCCAGAAGGCAAAAAAAAAAAAGGATAATTCCATGATCTTCCCCAGTAGACTGAGCTCCTTAAGAGCAGGAACTGTCTTTTGCGTTTCTTTTCATCTCCCCATCTAAGACCCAGATGGCTCTGGAGGGGAAAGTGAGATTGGTGACCTTGCACAGGCTTGCCTCACTCAAATCAAAGTCAATTGCAAGTCATGTCATCATTTCCCTGTAATTCCAGAAGTGGGGAAACTTTATGGTTGACTAAGGGAAATGCCCATCCTTCACCAAATCAGACTTTCCACAGGTCATTAGACCCCATCAGCAAGGTTTTGGTCTTCCACAGTTCAGCCTCTTCTACAGGAGCTTTCCAAAGGTCATAAGACTCTGTGAATAGCATCTCGAGGCCTTCCACGGCTCATAAGACCCTGGTGTTTGACCAATAGTGTCCTAGATTTCAAGGAAGTTGTGGTTTTGAAGTAAAGATTCCAAGGGAGTAGATAGGAGTGATTCACAGGGGTGGAGAGGCAAATGAACCTTATTTCAAGTACTATATGTAGAGAAATGAACCTTATTTCAATCACTACACTGGGAGTGGGGGCCAGCATCACATTTACAACTCTAATTACAGACCCAACAATGCTAATCTAGCTGATAAATCAAATACAATTAATATAATCACCAGTACATAGTAGATTAATCAGTCATAACTGTTATCCTAACAGCATTAACACAACTAATTCAAACTTAATCCTATTCTGCTCAATTCACTAATACAATCATTGATATCTATCAAGTCACAATGAACTGAATAAATGCTGATTAAATTGAGTAGGGGTATGAAAAGCCTCTTTACCCTCTGCTGTTCGGTGTTTTTTACCAGTGGCCATAGATGGTGTGCTTATTAAATTTGCAGGTGTCACCGAGCTTGAAAGGATAGCTTCCACATTAGATGTTGGAGTCAGATACCAAACAACCTTGACAAGTTAGACCATTGGACTGAATCCAATAAGAGAAGATTAAAAAGATCATATAAAATCTTACAACTGGGACCAAAGAATCACCTTCATAAGCACAAAGTGAGGGTGGCATGGGTAGACCACAGGAAGCCTGAATAAGCTCTTGGGATTTTAATGGACTGTGCTCAATATGGGTCACCATACTGAAACAAGAGCCAAAAATACTGCTCCATTCTAGGCAGCATTAAGAGAGCCTGTAGGGGCAGCAAGGTGGTACAGTGGACACAGTCAAGAGGACCTGAGTTCAAATCTAGCCACAGACACTTAACACAGAACTAGCTGTGTGACCTTGGACAAGTCACAACCCCAATTGCCCTACCTTTCCCCCTCCAAAAAAAGGAAAAATCTAAAAAAAAAAAAAAAAAAAAAAAAAGAGAGAGAGGGAAAGAGAGAGCCTGTAGGGGCAACAAGGTGGTTCAGTGGGTAGCGTCAAGAGGACCTGAGTTCAAATCTGGTCACACTTATCGTCTACTAGCTCTGTGACCTTGGGCAGGTCACTTAACCCTGATTGCCTTGCCTCCCCTCTCAAATAAACAAAAGAGCCTGTAGGCTATTCCTAGGGAGGTGATAGGACTGCATTCCTCTGCCTTAGTGGGATCACATCCAGAGTATTTTTTTCATTCCTAGACATCACATCATAGAAAGGACATTGATTAAATAAGAAGAATCCAGAAAAGGTTGACCAAAATAACCTTAAGAGTGTGCATGTCGGGGCGGCTAGGTGGCGAAGTGAGTAGAGCACCAGCCCTGGAGTCAGAAGGACCCGAGTTCGGATCTGGCCTCAGACACTTAACACACACACAAATAAAAACCTAGCCGTGTGACCTTGGGCAAGTTACTTAACTCCATTGCCCTCCAAAAAAAGAAAAAGAAGAGTGTGCATGCCATGTGAGGACTTATTGAGAGAACTGGGTTTTTTAGCCCAGAAAAGAGAGGGGGCATGAAAGCTATTTTAAAACATTTCAAAAGTTATCATGTGGAAGAAGAAATAGATTTGTTCTTCCTGGCCCCTGAAGGAAGGGCCAGGCCTCATTGTTGGTAGAAGTGAGTTGATGAATTCCTTGTCTATACCAAGTCTCTTTAGACAACTTCCCTTCCACCCCCCCCACCCTCCCCACCCCCGGCCTTTTTATTTTTTGAGGCATTCAAGGTTAAGTTGACATTCCAGGATCACACAGATAGTAAGTGTCTTAGGTCAAATTTGAACTGAGGTCCTCCTGACTCCAGGGCCAGTGCTCTATCCACTGCACCACCTAGCAGCCCCTAGAATCCCTTCTTTCTCCTCATCATCAGAATGGGCTTTCTTTGTATATTCAAAATGTCGTCCTTGAGAGTTTCACTTCCCTCTGAAATTTTAGCCCACAACATCCTTCCTATCCTTTACCTTTGGGAATCTACCTTTGCAAAATCTAGACTGTTAGATGACACCCAACTTGATTCTTCTCTATCACCAGTTCTTAGGTGGATGACTCATTCCCCCCATATCACTCCTGCCCCACACTCCTGTTCAGTTTTTTCTTTAATGGGAGAATCAACTACAAAATAACAGTTCTCTGTATTTGTTTCTTCCACCTTTTGAAAGATGAAATTATAATTAAAGCTAGTCAAGGAATTCATTCTCCGTCAGGTGTGGCTAATTGAACACAACTTTCTCCTGCTCCTGCTCAGATGGCCTGTAGATGGCCCCAGAGGACAAGGTCACTGCTGTTTCTTCATCCTCCCATCTTTACCCAAATGATCTTCACCATATTTGCTGCCTCTGAGTTCTGAATTTCTCCACGTTAATATATTTTCTGAGAGCAACAGGGGTTTGGACAAGCCCAGATCTTCTAAACATACACAGACTGCTTGGCTGACAAGATCTCGATGTGATCTTTAGAGCATGTAAATTGCCTTTGGTTTGCAAGCTGCACACTGAGGAAATGCTCTTTTGATTGACTGCTGGCCTGGAACTAGGTTAGCATGCAAAAGGCACTAATTAATTGGTAGGGCAACTCGGGTGGCACAGTGGGTAGATCACCAGTCCTGGACTTAGGAAAACTCATCTTCCTGAGTTCAGATCTGACCTGTGACCCGAGGCAAGTCACTTACCCTTGTTTGCCTCAGTTTCCTCTTCTGCAAAATGAGCTGGAGAAGAAAATGGCAAACCCTTCCAGTATCTCTGCCAAGAAAGCCCCAAGTGAGAGTTGGATGTGACTGAAACAAGTACCGAAAACAACCCATCAATTTAAGGAAGCCTGTTCCTCTCTGCACTAGTTACAGTGGAGGGTTTTAAACTTCTGGGTGGGGAGGGAGGCCCTTAATCTTCCCATCTGGGCCCATGAACATGGAGCCTCTTTCTTCCTCTTAGGTCTAGGAGTATCAGACTAGGCTACGACCTTATGAGTTTCAGAACGCAAAGAGAATCAACCACAAGAGGTCTGGCTGCTCAAGTCCTTGGTAGAGTTTGCATAGTTGGCCAGCACAGTCCTACAGAGCATGTGGGACCCAGCCCAGCAGCAGACTGACCCAGGAGCCAGGAGGCCAGCTCCTACAAGCAAGGGAGTCCATTGGCTTTGCAAGATCTGGAAATGAACTTGGTGGGGCAAATACTTTATAGCAGCTGTCCCAGGGCCTGAGATGGTATAGGGAGATTGCATCCTCAGTATTTGTGTGAATAGTTTGTACTTCTTGTTAAATCTTCTCAGTAAATATCCCTTAGTAAAATCTAATTGATGTCATTTGGTTGAGTGATATTGAAGTTCTACTCACTGGTGGTCAACATTGGGGAGAACATAATGGAATAGAGTCTCAAATCAATGGCATTAGAGAAGAATTCCATAACACCTCAGGGATGCCCCTAGAACCATGAGGGGAAAATGTAGGAACCCTTGGTGTAAAGGGGCCTGATTCATCAGTGCAAGCAGAAGTTAAATAAGGCCTCCCAGACCTCATGGACTACACTAAGATCCAGCATGTTTCTGTTGTTACAGGTCATAGAGCTGATGAATACCAGCCTTCACTATTTTCCTGTTTTCCCTTTGATCCTTACTGGATGATCTCTCCATCATCAGTTTCATGATCAGGGATATAAACACTTTTATATTTAATGGATCTAAAATGTTATCTGGATAGACATGCCCCTCATTGACATAGATTGCTACCCCTCTGTGACTTAGTATTATGGAAGAGTTAGTTGTTAATGGTTGAAAAGTGTATCACCTATGGCAGACCTGGTAAAGAGGTTTATATCTAGACAAAAAAATCATAGGCTCATAGATCCAGGGTTAGAAGGGACTGGGGCTGCTAGGTGGCACAGTAAATAGAGCACTAGCCCCAGAGTCATGAGGACCAGAGCTCAAATTTGGCCTCAGACACTTAACACTTACTAGTCCTGTGACCTTAGACAAGTCACTTAACCCCAATTGCCCTGCCTTCCCTCCTCCAAAAAAAGCAAAAAAAAAAAAACCACCTCATTTTACAGGTGTAGAAACTGAAGCCCATAAAGATGAAGGTCACACAGGTAAAAACACATCAAAAGATAAGATCTGTATAATTAAGAATATGTAAAATGGTATATATAGACAGTGTACCCTAATGGAGGTCTTTTTCAGACTTTTCTCATTCACCCTCATACTTTGTGATATACTTAGCACTATTCTTTATAATTCTTTTCAAAGTTAAGTAATTAAATAATTATATTCTTTCTTTGGGGTGGGGGTATATTAGAGGAGCAGAGAGATCTTGAATAACTAGTCAAAACTCCAATTTGGTGGTAGTGATGGAAAAAAGAACAGTCTCAGAATCTCTATATTTTATTCATTGTTGTGAACACACTACACCTATACCAGGCAACTGTCATCAAAAAGTTAGAAATTTTGCTTTATAATTTTAACAATGGCAATTCAGAGCCCAGAGTATTCACAGATTTGTCCCTTCCAAGTGGTTTGAAAGAGAGATGTTGAGTATCAATTATTTGATGCTTTCATAAAAATTCAGTTTTATCTTTTGTTTTGTTTCCAGTTTGACCCTAAGGATTTTAAAGAAGGCATTTTCCCTGCTTGTGAAGTCAGGGGATTCATATTTCCTAATGACAGTTGAGGCAGAGCTGTGGATATATGGTCAAATTGGAGATAAATTAACCATGAGCAGATTTCATCCTCTTAAGTTCAGAATCTAATTCATTTTATTTAATTTTTAACCAATCCCAAATGTACAGAGAAACAAGATTCTGGGTTCTTGCTAATTATAATGAAGAAGTTCTCCATAAAGATAAACAATGCTACCAGCTACTACAGCTTTTCTTTACACTAAAGAATTAGGCTCATTTATTAGAGAGCTAAGAGATATGTGGATGACTAACAAAGTAAATTCAGCAGACCTGTCTCCACACTTAGCCCACCAACCCCTCCGATCAGTTTTGAAGGGAGTGCTAACTAGTACTAACTACAAAAGTTTTTGCTAAACAGTATCTTTCTGTCCTCTCCTTGATTCTTCCCCCCCCCCATCTGTCTCTGTCTCCTCATTTGCAATTCAAAGTATGTCTTTGAGTATTTGTATTAACTAAATTACATAATTGTTACATTAGAAACAAAATAGGAAAAGAAGGCTTTAAGTCCAATTGTTTGAAATGTAAATACTACTTAGTAAATAGAAACACACACACACAAACACACACAAACCCAAGTACATGTAAATTTCAAAGCTAGCTGAAGAATTATTCTCAAATATCCATCTAATGATTACAGAGTTCCCAAAGTTTAAGTCATTAGCTCTCAAATCACTACAAGTCTCAGGTGGAGGCAAGGTTACCATTTGTCAGGGCTGTCTTAAGGACAATTCCTGGTTTGGACTAGATGGCTTCTGAAATCCCTTTTTACTCTCACAATCTGTGGACCTTCTACCCAAATCAGTGTTGTGGGCAGCACCAATGGCCATCGTCATGGAGGTATATTGCAGGATTATCAGGAAATGAGTGCACTACTGATATAAAAAAAGAAACAAAGGAAAGGCTATATTTTATTTATGGTATACAAAAATCTATATTTAAGTCCTATATGGAAACTGGTTTAAAAAAATACAGAGAATTTATGCCCATATTACTCTACGAAAAAAGTCGAAGGTTTTTCCTTATGCACACACACAGTTGTCACACTATAGCATAAAGGTATTTATTTTGACAAGAGAGTGTAAAGGTTAACATTATTTGCACAAGGTGGAATCAGCTCCATTTTGAGCATAGACAAGAAATATACTGTAAGGAAAGCAAGGGGTATCCATAACTTGATTAGAAACACATCAAACTTACAAAGTTTACCCAAGTTCATTCTCTGAGGACTAAAGCTGCAGGAGAGTGTCACCTTATTTTTTCTTGAAGGTCGAATACTTTTCCTCAAAGCAGTCTGTAAAAGGGTGGGGAGGGGGAGAAAAAGTCCTCAGACTAATTTGCACGGTCAAGTCATTTAATATTTTCATAGCAAGCAATGAAATGATTCAAAAGATTGATTCTACGCTCCATCGATTCTACATAAATGCCAATGGGGGAAGAAAAACATGGTTATGAAATCCTCTGGATTGATAAACTCTGTTCCAAAAGGGCTTATAAATCGGCTAACCTTCTTCTAGAGACGCAACATTTCGCAAACAAAATCTATTTCTAGGAATCCATTTCAGGGAATGAAGCTTGGCAAGTCCCAAACCCTGCAGCCTTTTTGCCTGATCTGCTAGCTTCCAGCAGTGATTAGATGACGAGGGGGTACTCAATGGCCTTAATTGGCCATTTGAAAGTGCTCAGGCTGGTAGCCAAAGAGTCTTTGGGCATAGTGCTCGCTCTCACCCGGCAGCTTGGGTCCGATCAGTGCGTGGTAGCTGTCCTGATTGAAGTGTTCGCAGTGCAGATTAATCCAGTCCCTCTCTGTGCTGTATCTCTCCGCTTCAGCCAAGATCCGGGTCAGAGCCATGATGTAACTGAGGGCCATCTGCAGGGTTTCATACTTGGATAGCTTTTTATCTTGGCCCCACTGGGGGACCACTTTTCTCAGGCGATCGAAAGCTGTGTTGAGCCCTTGCATCCGCCGCCTCTCCCTGGCGTTGGCAGCCAGCCTTCTTCGGGCAGCATTCTCCATCCTTTCAGAGCCACACTTGCCCACACACTCGATTCCACCTTTGCACGGGGGCTCAGACTCCAAACTGGAATCCAGGGGGGTTGGTTTGCAGGATTTCATACCTCAGGAAGTTTGATTCACGGCACCCCCCGCCCCCAAAGTTTTGACCGCAAAGAAGAAATAAGAGGGAAGGGGATGGGCGAGGGAATCTTCTCTCAGGACGAAATTGTTTTTACCTGTTCTGAATGTGGCCCCACTTGAGCAATGAAGAAGGGAACTTAGGAGAAAAGCAGTTCATTGGCAGGAGAGGAATTGACTGTCTTACGGCAAGGGTTCAAGGCTCTGTCCAACTGGAACACTAGCTTGATGTTTCTTCACTTGCCTAAATTTAAGGGAAATTGAGATGATGAATAGAGCTCCATCTTCCCAAAGTCAAGTTCTAAACAACAAAGGTTTTTTTTTTTCCTCCTCCGTAGTACTTTCGGGCATTAAATAAATTAAGTTTGGTTGATTAGAGGTCCTTTTGGGTTCTCATGAAAAGAGAGAGAGAGAGAGAGAGAGAGAGAGAGAGAGAGAGAGAGAGAGAGAGAGAGAGAGAATCAGTTCTTCCTTAGTAGCAAACACCAATATCTTTGACGGAGGAGGAGGAGGAGGATTTATAGCCGAGCATTGGAGGATTGAACAGGTGGTAGCAGGTGGGGTGGCGTCCCCCTGCCTGTATCTCAGCACCTTCCTACCCTGGGAACTGCAGGGAGAGAGCGGGGAAAAATCCTAGTAAAATCCTGACATTACTGCTTTCATCTGTTGAAGTCTCTCCAAAGCCATGTCTGTCCAGCCCTAACAACGCACCATCTGGAGCAGTCTCGCTGTCCCCAAAAGAATCACAATAGCCAGGGGAGAAAACAAAAAGGACCTTTCCCCTTGGATAATCATTTTCAGTATCAGCCATCAGCATTTGTAGCCAGAATTAAGCAAAAGCCTTTTTATAACAATTCTTTTTAAAATTACCTACTTTGATAATGATTTGGGAGTGATGTGTTTAGGTAGCATTTTAGTAGATGAAAATTTGGCTTTAACAGAATAAGTAACTCAGTCCAATTATGTTGGTTAAATACATCGAACCCTCTGATTAGTCTATTAGATAAATGGAAACAAAGTAGAAGATTCTAACTAATTGTAATTCCAAAACAGAAATGTTCTTGTATGAATATTGGTACCCATTTTAAAACCAGAAATATAGATAACATTTCAAAATATATACCATACACATAAACCATTTTCATTTTATCCTTAATAGATTGCAGAGCCCTAGTCAAATGAATTCAGCATTTGTCCTTCATTTCTTATTATGCAAATTCATTAATAATGTGTTATACATATGTGAACTTTGGGTATGGAGAGCACATTTAAATTTGTGATTTTAAAGTCTGTGTAAATTAATCATAATACACATTACCCAAATGTATATCATCCCAATTTAGAAATAGCTTATATTCTAGGAAGTTTAGAATGAGTTGTTTAAAGCTATAAGAAGAATTCCTTTTTCCCTTATGAGACTAATAATTAGCAATCCATCTGGAAGAGACATATCAAAATTACCTGGGCACTTCATTTGTTTTGACCATACTCCTCAAACAGTCAATATTTAATTTGTTAATTAAGGAACAAAAACATGAGATTGACAGCTTGTTTCTGATTCCTGATGTGGTGGAGAGATCTTAAAGAAACCAACACCTCTCAACAAGGAGATGAAGAAGGAGGGAGAGAATTTGGAACTCAACATTTTCAAAAATAAGCCTTAAAATTGTTTTTTACATGTAATTAAAAAATAAAATATGAGTGAATAAACTGTGAAAAGAAAAGAAACCAGGCACCACACTCTTCTTCATAGGATTCCTGGATTCTTTGGGGAGAAAAATTGGACTATTTTTTCTCTTCCTTTTGAAATATGGATTCTGTCAGCATGGAATCCAGATTTGCCATTAAATTAAATCATCAATGAGCACTTACAAATTTTGAGCCTTTTCCTGAGAGCTTCAAGCTCCCCCCCCCCAACACACACCCACACCCACACCCACACCCACACCCACACCCACACACACACCCACACACACACACACACACACACACACACACATTGTTCTTCCTGTGACTTTGGAGTCCCAGCCTCCCCAGGGATACTTGATTAATCCCTTGTTGAGACCCTGACAATGAAGTGGAGTTTGAATAATCGGAAGACAGGGGGATGCAATTGGACATTAATGGACTCTGGCCCAACAGATGTTGGATGCAGACTGGCCACTCCTCCCAATGCCTTGGCTGCTACAAGGGTACCATGGCAGTCCTGCTATGATGGGAATGGGAATGGGCTGGTACTTTGTTACCAAATTATGCACTGTGCGACTTCAATTTCGGGGGGGAACTCTGGCCAGGTGTTCTTTTTGTCCCTCATAGCCTTTCTTTTCATCCCTTTCTCATAGGAACTCTGTCTCTCTCTCTTGTCTCTGTGACTCTGTTTTTCTCTCTCTCTCTCTCTCTCTCTCTCTCTCTCTCTCTCTCTCTGTCTGTCTCTCTCTCTCTGTCTGTCTCTCTCTCTCTGTCTGTCTCTCTCTCTGTCTCTCTCTCTGTCTCTCTCTGTCTCTCTCTCTCTGTCTCTCTGTCTCTCTGTCTCTCTCTCTCTCTCCCTCCCTCCCCCTCCCTCTCCCTCTCTGCCTTTCTCTGTCTCTCTCTCAGATACCCTAGGAACATCTCTTGGTAGGACAGCCAGGTGCTATCTTGATACTGTTCTGAATTTTTTTGTCGGAAGTGTCTGTCCCCTTCACAACCAGATCATCAGCTGTCTTTCCTTTGAACAGAGGTAGTATATGAAGAATGAGGGGAAGCTTAACCCCATCCCCTGAAGGTACATGAGGGCACCTGACATTTTTCAGTGTTGCAGACTCCCTTGGGAGGCTGGTGAAGCCCAGGGACCCTTTTCAGAATTGTGTTGTCAAATGTAAGTTACAAAATAAACCCATCATGTTGAAATACAGTTATCAAAAAATTTAAGTACTCAAGCCCTAAGGAAAGTACCCCTGCCATACAGTGGGTATGAATTCTGGCTCTCAAAGTCCCTATGAGTTTAAACAATAATGTCCAACTCATCTAGAAGTGGGTCCCTGCAGGCCACATATTGACTTAGAAAACCACAAATTAGCATTCTCTGTGTTGTGTTGTATTTGTATTTATTCAGTCAAACATTTTCCAATGCTTTTTTCATCTAGTCCAGGTTGCTCTAGGGAGTTTTGCTGGCTTTGAGTTTGATTCCCCCCCCCCCAAGCTTAGATGAGGCCACAGACAGTAGATTGTTAGCACTTATAGGGATCCTAGCTAAACTCCATCATTTTGTAGAGAAAACACAGACCCCAAGGGGAGGGATGGGCCCAAGTAAAAACCAGAGTCAGAGTCACAGAGCAAACTTGAGCAGCTTCGGGCTGGACCAGGAGTCAAGGCTTCTGACTCAGATCAGTATTTGGTTTGATCTCATCTGGGTGATGAAAGAAGAGCAAGACCCCAAGGTATCAGTTTGTCTTGGGGTTTGTTGAGTTTGACAGCAGGGGAGTCCCCTCCACAGGGTCAGAGACTTCCCAAAGTGAATTTACATGGAGCTTGAATGTCCTCAAACCACAAAAAGGCAAAAGGAGATTGGGAGGGGATGATACCTTGACCTGAATGGCCAAACTGATTCCTGAAATCAGGGCGCATTTAAAGTCTCCCTGAACAAATGGCATCATACAGGATATTCTTGTGGAGGGGATCACTGGGGTGGGGAGGTCCTTTAATTGGTGAGCTAATGCTTAACACAAGATAGAGGGAGCTGTGCTCAGTTTGTGATCCAAACTGGATACAGAACTGGGTTCCAATCCTGCCCCTGATTCTGATCTATATTATCTTGGATAACACACAACATGCAAAAATCCCAGTATCTATAAAATGAAGGGACTGGAAGGTATTGTTGTTCTAGTCATGCCCAACTCTTTGTGACCCCATTTGGGTTTTTCTGGCAAAGATACTGAAGTAGTTTGCCATTTCCTTCTCCAGCTCATTTTACAGGTGAGGAAACTGAGGCAAATAGGATTAAGTAACTTGCCCAGGATCACACAACTGGTAGGTATCTGAAGTCAGATTTGAACTCACGTCTTCTTGAACCCAAGCCAGCACTCTGTCCACTGTGCCACCTAGCTGCCCAGATGGTGTTGGGAGTAGGTATAGAACAGCAACATATTAGTTTAGGTCATATTTTGAAACATATTCAAGCAGTACATTTGGTCAACTGCAGATAACAGAAGTTCACAATTTCATACACAATAGTCTTTATATGTTCTTGCATAATGTGCATGTTTGTTAATATGCAAATTCATAATAAAAGAGAAAGCTTATTTTAAGGTAATATCCTTTAATGGTTGAATTTGCATTACTCCATATGTGCAGAATTGTGATTTTTACCTGTATGTGAATGATTACATAATATCTGTGTTATGTTGTCAGTTTAGAGACTCTTTCCAGCATGGAAGCTCAATTTAATTCAATAAGCATTTATTAAGTACTTTCTATGTGTTAGGCTCAGTGCTAAGTGCTAGGGATAAAAAAAAAAAAGGCCAAGGACAGTCCCTGACCTCAAGGAGCTCACCATCTAATGAGACAATATGCAAACATATATACAAAGCAAACATATATACTAACAGGACAAATAGGAAATAATTAAAAGAGAGGAAGCATTGGAATTAAGAGGGGTTGGGTGGGATCTTACTTGGGACTTAAAGGGAGCCAGGGAGGTCATTGGAGGAGAGAGAGCATGCCAGGCATGGGGGATAGTCAAAGTCAAGCAATGAAGTGTCTTCTTCATGCCTGGTGGCCTGTGTCCCTGGATGGAAGGGTATGTAGAGGGAGTCAATTGTGAGAAGACTGGAAAGGTAGGAGGTGTCAGGTTATGCAGGGCCCTGAATGCCAAAAAGAACATTCTGTATTTGTTCCTGGAGGCAATAGGGAACCACCAGAGTTTATTGACTGAGAGATGACTTGATCAGTCCTCTGCTCTAGGAAAATCCCTTTAACGACCAACAGGAGAATGGATTGGAGTGGGGAGAAAATCGAGGCAGGCAGACCCTCCAGAGGTCTATTGCAATAATTCAAGTGTGAGGTGATCAAGGTCTGTGCCAGAGTTGTGTCAAATATCAGAAGGGGCATATTTGAGAGATGTTGAAAAGGCAAAATTGACAGGCCTTGGCACCATATTGGATATGGGAGATGAGAAAGAGTGAGGAATTCAAGTTGATTCCTAGGGTAGGAGCCTAAGGGACTGGGAGGAGGTGGTACCCTCTATAGTAATGGGGAAGGTAGGAGGGCGAAGGTGTGGAAGGAAAGAGAGTAGGTTCTATTTTGCACTTGAGTTTAAGACATCTATTGGACATCCAGTATGAGATGTCTGAAAGACAATTGGAGATGTTGGGTTGGAGGGCAGCAGAGACATTGGCACAGGATAGATAGAACTGAGAAACAGCAGGATAGAGATGACAATTAAATTCATGGGAGTTGAGATCATGAAGAGAAATAGTCTAGAGGGAGAAGAGAAGGCCTAAGACAGAATCCTAAGGACTCCTCTATTTAGAGGGCATAATCTAGAAGATCCACTAGAGAAGGAGTGGTCAGATAGGAAGGAGGGGAGCTAAAGAGAGAGGTGTGCCCAAAACCTAGAGAGGAGAGGAGGAGAGAGTGACCAGCTATGTCAGGGGCTGCAGAGAGGGCCAGGAGAATGAGGATTGGGAAAGGGCCATTGGGTTTGGCCATCAGGAGATCATTGGTAACTTTGGAGAAAGGAGTGATCATGGAACTCCAGGAGAACACTTCTGAATAGATGTATGACCAAAATGTGCTCCAGCAAAATTTAGTGGGGCTGCCCATTCCTAGGAATCTGAGCAGTTCTGGCTAACGTTGATGGGCAATTAAGTGACCACCAGAAGAAAGAAAAAGGGGATGTCCTTAGGATCTAGAAGGACTAATAGCTGACATTTGTATAGCACTCAAAGGTTGGTAAAGCACTTTATCTCATTTCAGCCTCATAACAACATAACAAAGTAGGCAACATAAGCAATAACATACCCATTTTACACATATAGCCTATCTCTGGTTCTGCCGAGAGAGGGCAAGGCCTCAGAAGTCTTAAGGAACTGAAGCACCTGACCTGCTAGGAGGGCTCCAGGGTCGACCCCGACCCTGACCTAGATGTCAAAGGGGCTTGTGGGAAAAAGAAGGAGAAACAGGTATTATCACAAGCCAGAGATGAGTGCAGAGAGCAGGCATCTTGCTGGCTCAAGCCTAGGCAATGATCATCTGGGAAATCTAAATAAAGATGGCCACACACTCCTCCTGCCCCTTTCCCTCTCATGGGGCAGAAACAGAATGTCCCTATGGATTACTTACTTTCCTTGACTTCCTGTTCTTTCTGTCTATCCCCCAGTTATTTGAAAAGGGCAGCTGGTGATTTCACAGTTACACCCTTCCCTTAAACATCCAGGTTCATTTCTAGACTTTAAACATGGGATAAGAATGTAGACCAACACAAATGCATTTTACTTATTCAAATCTAGAGGGAGGATGAGAAGGAAAGGGAGATCCCCTTTTCTAGAGAGAAATCTCATGTCTAGCTGAACTAGACTTGGAAGACTTTGGAGCAAGGTAGATCTTCCCATGAAGTTTGGGTTTGGGGGGAGGGGGGATTGAAGCAATCAGGATTAAGTGACTTGCCCACGGTCACACAGCTAGTAAATGTCTAAAACTAGATTTGAACTCAGATCCTCATGACTCCAGAGCCATGTTTTATCCTCTGCACCATCTAAACTGCTCCAAGAAGCTGATAGATCTTCTACTGAGAGCCAGGAATGCAAGCTGAATGAGCTCTTTGGACAAACTATGGAGATGGGCTGTAGACTTTGCATGCCTGGAAAAGAATCTAACGCCAAGATACTCCTAAAACATGGGAGCTGGTACAAGCAGGAGGTCCTCCATCAGGGAGGGGAGGCAGCTGACTCAGGGCTTTCAGAGGACAGTAGCAACACCCATCATGTGACCTGGGGGTGGGGAAGGGCAACATCACCAGCCTCCAGGGAAATTCCCAGGGTCCTCATGAGAGGAACAGCCTTCATTTTATACACTTCAGGATGGTCGCCTTTACCATCCTCACTCATGCTCCCCTTGTCTTCCTTTACAGCCAGGACTTACCTTCTGCAGGGGAACCTCTGGGTCAAAGGCCATGCTTTCTACCTGAAGTTCACCACTCCCTACACTGTGAGTGGGGCCCCCTTTCCCGGGAATGTTACTGAGCTCATTAACTGTCTCCCTGCCTTTGAAGAACAATCCTTAAGGAAACAAGCTCATTCAAAGATAATTTTCGTTTTCCTCAAGCTGGTAATCCAGCTTTCCCAAGGCCACCACTAAGAGCCAGGAGATACTGGATCTTGCCTTATTTTTGCTCTCCTTCTAAAGTTTCCTAAACACTCACTGAGCCAAGCCACATTGGTTACATTGTAGCCTCCTTGGTTACATTGTAGCCTCCTTGGTTACAATGTAACCTTGTTCCATTGAGAAGGGCCCTATTTATGGCTGTAAGGACAACACGCTGGATCCGGAGTGGGGAACCATCAGCCTCCAGGTCAAATGTGGCCCTCTACGTCCTCAAGTGCAGCCTGTGACTGAATCCACACTTCATAGAACAAGTCCCCTCACTCTTCCCAGCCTGTCTAGAGCGTCCCAGAGCTGAGGATCTAGCCATCCAGACACCCAGTACTCCCTTTTCCCCATCACCCGACCTCACTTCAGCCATGATAATTATGGCGTTATTGGCAAGCCAATCCTGCCACCTCTTCCAGACCAGGCCTAACCTAGATAAATCCAGTAACTCAGGCTCAGGAGTACAGGGAAATGAAACATTCATGGACCATAAAAATAGGATGAAAATTATTTATAAAAGATTAAAAGGATGTAATTACTAAAAGCAGACAGACATTATTCCCCTCACCCTCTTCGTTTAGAAGGGCAACCACAGGCCAGAAAGATATCCCATGGGGGCCTCAGGAACACCAACTGCCCACAGGCTGTGATCCTTTGGGTGAGTCAGATCCTGAGGATGGCCTCCTTAAAGAATTACTTGTGGGGGGCGGAGCCAAGATGGCAGAGTAGAAACAGCTCATCCAAGCCACTCTGCCCCCAGATTCCCCCCAAACTATGTAAAAGGGGACTCTGAACAACCTTTGGAGCCCCAGCACCCACAGAACGACACAGAGAAGCTAACCTCCCGCTGAGGACAGCCCAGCCGCCCTGCAGGAAGGACCAGCACAGTGCTCTGGGAGCTGGCAGCGAGCAGTGCGCAGAGCATGGGGAGCTGAGCCGAGCAGAGCCCAGGTCCCTGTGAGCTGAGGTTTTAGCCCCAGGGCAGCAGGGCCAGCAGCCAGCTGGAGAGACCCCAGAACACCAGCAGCTGTGGCAACTCCAGAATTATCAACATAGACATGCCTAGGACAAAGTGAGACATTAGTGCCCTATGGACTTTGGGACCAGTATTTGGGGAATGCGTCGGCTCCCTCCCCGGGGGCTAGAAGGAGCTGAGGAGACACGCCATTTTGTAGTTTTCAGAGGCAGCTCCAGCTCCCGGCCTGCAAATTGTAGGGAGATCCAGCGATCAGTCTTGGGGGGTTGGGTGGGGTAATCGCTCTTGCTTTAACCTCCCTGGATCTGGATTGTGATCTAGGGTGGAAGTCGTGGGTGGGTTTACAGCTTGCCAGAAACGGAAGTCGCCCCCCACACGTTCGGGACGAAAATTCCTCTATCTGGCCTTAAAGCCATAGTGTGGCAACAAGCCCAAAAGTCAAGCAATTAAGTGGCAACATGCCAAGGCAAAGGAAACAGAAAAATGCAACCCTAGACTCCTATTTTGGGGGCATAGAGCGGGAAAAGGACTGTGAGGTCAGAAGTCCTGCTCCAAAAGCCCCAGGGGAAAACATGAATGGGTTGCAGGCCATAGAGGACCTTAAGAAGGACTTTAAAAATCAAATAAGAGAAGTGGAGGAAAAATTGGAAAGAGAAATGAGAAGGATGCAGGAAAAGTATGAAATGAGGGTCAACAGCCTGACTGAGGAAAACAACACCTTAAAAAATAGACTAGCTCAAATGGCAAAGGAGGCCCAAAAGGGCAATGAGGAGAAGAATGCCTTAAAAAGTCGAATTTGCCAGATGGAAAAAGAATCTCAAAAGTTCACTGAGGAGATTCATTCCTTCAGAGTTAGACTGGAGCAAATGGAAGCTAGTGACTTTATGAGAAATCAAGATGCTGTTAAGCAGATCCAAACAAACGAAAGATTAGAAGGCAATGTGAAATATCTCATGGGAAAAACCACTGACCTGGAGAATAGATCCAGGAGAGACAATTTAAAAATTATTGGACTACCTGAAAGCCATGATCAAAGAAAGAACCTAGAAATCACCCTTCAAGAAATTCTCAAGGAAAATTGCTCTGATGTTTTAGATCCAGAGGGCAAAATAGAGGTTGAAAGAATCCACAGATCACCTCCTGAAAAAGATCCCAAAAAGAAAACTCCCAGGAATATTATAGCCAGGTTCCAGAATCCCCAGATCAAGGAGAAAATACTCCAAGCAGCCAGGAAGAAACAATTTCAATGTTGTGGAAACACAATCAGAATAGCCCAGGACCTGGCAGCTTCTACACTGAGGGATCGAAGGGCATGGAATATGATATTCCAGAGGGCAAAAGAACTGGGAATGAACCCAAGGGTCACCTACCCAGCAAAACTGAGTATTTTGTTTCAGGGGAAAATATGGTCATTCAGTGGAATAGAGGACTTTCAAGCATTCTTGAGGAAAAAACCAGAATTGAATAGAAAATTTGACATCCAGACACAAGAAGCAAGAGATGCCTGAGAAGGTAATCAGGGAAAAGAAATCAAAAGGAACTTATCAAAGTTGAACTATTTACATTCCTATATGGAAAAGCAATAACTGTGACTGATGATATCTTTCTCACTATGAAAATAATGGAAGAAGGGTGTGTGGTTATATGAATACATATGTGAATGTGTGTGTATATGGTTACAGTTATATATGGATAGAGGGCATAGGTTGAATTTGTTGGGAAGGGAGAATACTCAAGGGATGAAATTATGAGGTGAGAGAGGAAAGTGGCAAGAGGAGATGGGGAGAGACAGGGTAGGGTAAACTATCTCATGTAGAAGAAGCAAAGGGAAGTGGTTGCAAGGGAGGGGGAGAATAGGAAGGCAAAAAAGGCAAAACCACATTCTCATTGAATTTGGTTCAGGGAGAGAATGACATACATACTAAATGGGATATCTCAACCTGCAGCAGAATAGGGGGAAGGGGGATGAGAGGAGGGATGATGGATGGGAGGGCATCCTTGGGGGGAGGGAAGGTTGGAAGTACCCACTATAGAAGAGGGACAGGATCAGGTAGGGAATGGACTGGGTGGGGGGTGGGATGAGTGGGAGGGAATTATAAGCAGCCTTGTACAATATATCTACTATGATAATGTTTTGCATAGCTAGACATGTACAACATATACTGAATTACTTATCTCCCCAGAGGGAATGGGTGACAAGGGAGGAAGGAAATGGATCTGAAATTCGAGGTCTTAACATTAAATGTTTCAAATATATATAAATACTGTTATTAATACTCTTTTGCTTGTAATTGGGAGATAAGATGTGCAGGCATTGGGACACAAAGATTCACCTTCCTCTAATGGAAAAGTCGAAGGGGGTATGGGAGAAGGTATGGGAGAGAGCAGATTGGAGGAAGCAATATCTTTGTGAGACTGCTATTCTGGGAGGTTGGGTAGGGGAATAACGGGGGGGGAAATGATTGTAACTCAAAATCTGGCAGAAATGAATGATGTAAAACAGAAGTTAATAAAGCATTTGTTTTAAAAAAAAAAAAAGAATTACTTGTGGGGCAGCTAGGTGGTGCAGTGAGTATCGCACTGGCCTTGGAGTTTGGAGGACCTGGAGTTCAAATACAGCCTCAGACACTTAACACTTACTAGCTGTGTGACCTTGGGCAAGTCACTTGACCCCATTTTCCCTGCCTTCACCCTCCAAAAAAAAAAAAGAATAGGATCAGAATAAAGGTCTATTTAGCATATCTTGCTGTAGAGTGCTCACCAGGAATTGACTATAATCAATTCATGGGTCCAGCACAAAATCAAGGTGCACAGATGAGTTTTTATTTGATACTAGAAGCTAGAATAGAGAGGGTACAGTGGGTAGAGCACTGGGCCTGGAGTCAGGAAGACCTGAGTTCAAATCTGACCTCAGATACTTACTAGTTGTGTGACCCTGGACAAGTCATTTAACCTTGTTTGCCTCAGTTTCCTCATCTGTAAAATGAACTGGAGAAGGCAATGTCAAGCCACTCCAGTATCCTTTTCAAGAAAACCCCAAATGGGGTCATGCATAACTGAAATGACTGAACAACAATAATGGAAAGAAAGCAGAGACCTATTCTGAGCTGGCTAGATGTATGACCTCTGATTTTAAAACTAGTCCTGGCATGGGTTAATTAGAGTGTGACTTTGAGGGCCAGCCATCTCTCTTCTGGGGTAGGGGAGGACAACTATGCCCACTCAACAGTTTTCCTTCCTTTCCTTCCTTCCTTCCTTTCCTCCCTTTCTGATAACGGGCCCTCTTTGCAGAGGAGAGAATTCTGGAAGCAGAAACAGCTCATGCTATTCCTGTTTCTCTGCTCAAACTGTGGTGTCTGCTATTTCCCGGAGAGCAGGTGGGCACTGTGTCTAAAAAGTGGCTCTCATTAAATGCCAGGTTTCTGGAGATCCCTGACTCAGCTTTGAGGCAAAGCCCCGAGGACTCACCAGCCCTGGCCAGCCTGTGGCTACCCCCGCTACCCCAGGGAGGGCAGCTTTCTGTTTACTTTGTTCTTATTGCCTTGATGATTTGGGTTTTTCAGGGACTCAGGCTAGCCACCATTGTCAAGAGGGCAGGGTCTGAGATTCCCTCACCCTTTGATAGTTCTCTCCCCACCCCCATCTTCCTGAAGACTTGCTCTCCTTGCTGACATGGGCCTCTGTTCTAATTCAAGTGATGCCAAAAGACTGATTCCAGTGGCAGAGCCAGAGACCCAGACCAGCCAGATTCTGGAGCCATCTCTAGAACACCTCTTGTCTAGAACCATTGACTCTGGCTTGGCTGGGGCCTTATGACACCTCTCTCTAGTTCAGATGTTAAACACTTATTTCTTTCATGTTGTTGCCTTTTCAAAGGTTTTACCCATTGAATCAGGCAGCTCTGTGGTGAATTCGAGGTGGTGGGGGGCCATGTACTCAGAGATCTAGAGGCCATAGTCAGAAATATAGGAACAGAGGTCTGGGGAGATTTGGCTGTCAGGATAGACAGAGAAACATTTCGATCCAATCCAACAGATATTGATTAAGTATCCACTATGTTTCTACCTTCACAATGTTTCTTGAATGTGCCCTTCTCACTGACATTGGCAGCACCTGGGAGAGCAGGCCCTTCTCACCTGCCACCTGAACTGTCAACTGCCTGCTGGGGGTCGGGGTCTTCCTGCCTCAGTTCTTTCCCCACACCAGTTCTTTTCCCATTCAGCTGTCAAATTGATTGACCTAAAGGTCAGGTCCAGTCATGCTGCCACCCTATTCTATGAACTCCAGCTCTCAGTCTCCTCCAGCATCAAGTATAAAATCTTCTGCCTTCCTCAGGTTTTCCCTTCCTACCTTCCCAACCACCTTACCCGTCACTCACTCAGCAGGCTTTAACAAGGGCATCTTGTCCTGGTGAAAGGACACAGAGGACCAAAGGGCTCTCTTTCTGCTGACCTAGAATTCTATGTAAGGTAATGACTGATGGCTGAGGAGCGTATACTTTTGTTCTTTACGAGTCAATCTGGTGTTCCTGTTTCTTTTACATGTGAGTTTATTATATCTAGATGTAGTGTGTAGGTGTTAAATGTGTGTTGGGGGTGGGATTGGGAAGGTCCCGGAGGGGAGGGAGCTGCTTTGTGAATCTGTATTCTGAACAACCTTGCCTGGGAGGTTGGTTTTTGTTTGGTTGGGTTTTTTGGTCTTTTTGGAGGAAGGAAGGCAGGGCAATTGGGGTTAAGTGACTTGCCTAAGGTCATACTGCTGGTAAGTGTTAAGTGTCTGAAGGCTGGATTTGAATCGGTGCTTTATTCACTGCCACCACCTAGCTGCCCCAGAGCGCCTTGTTTTATTTTGTTTTTTTTTTGCTTTTCTTTTTTTTTGGAGGGCAATTGGGGTTAAGTAACTTGCCCAAGGTCACACGGCTAGGTTTTTTTGTTTGTTTGTGTGTGTGTGCGCGTTAAGTGTCTGAGGCCAAATCTGAACTCAGGTCCTTCTGACTCCAGGGCTGACGCTCTACTCACTGTGATACTTAGCCGCCGCTGAGCGCCTTGTTTTTAATAGGTTCTCGAGGAGTCCTGGTAGGTTTATTGATTGAGCCGTAGTCTGGAAATCCTGGTGCATGTCTATGCCTCCAAAGCACTGGAGACAATCGTCATTTCCAGGTCAGAGGCACGGGCATCTTAGCCAGGAGTCAGCTGAGATCAGAATGGAATCTTCGAGTTGGGCCTGGGACAAGGGAGTAGCTGGTGCTGATGGCAGAGCCCCGGAGAGAAGGGACGCGAGGCCACCTCCTCCGCCTCAGCACATTTGGCGCTGCGCTCTCCAGCTGCTGGATGCCGCCTCTCCGCACTGATTTGACAGGAGAGGTCGCTTAATCACCTTAGCAAATGCCCTCGCTGATTTTGCACGTCCATTCACCAGTGAGCTGGAGCCTCATATTGTCGGCTTTGTACCTTGACATTCTCTTGGAAAATGGGAAATCCACACAGAAGGGAGACCTGAAAACCAGTAATGAGAAAATGCTCCTAGGCCATTTGTTGGAATTGATGCAATCCTTACCCAGTTCGAATTCTCCAGAGACCTAGAGGTAGTTGCAGGATAGGATTTCTCCTTCAGAGAATTTACATAAGGATGTATGTTGGCTCCTGGGGCAGTTTCCCTGAGGGTGAGGGGGGACAGCGACCCTGAGGCTGCTTCTAGGGAGACAGGCATGGCCAACATCCCCATCCATCCCTGACAGACTGGGTGGGTGCATAGACCTCGAGACAAGACCTCTGCCACTCTTGCTCTTCAAACTCCCCCTGCACTTTCCCCCAGCATGCTTCACCCCAGAGGTCTTCCTGACATGCCATCGCACCCAATGCCTCCCTGCCCTTTCCACCTCTTCCTCTAGGCACAGTAATCCAGGCAGTTATGCCATTGCTTCTGGAAAGAGGAAGACATTCAACTGCTCTCTGGCTCCCTCACCATTTCTGCAGTTCCCTCTCCCCAGTTACCACTTTCCACTCCACCATGTATATTGTCTCTATCTATTGGAATGTAAGCTAAAATGGAGGATAGAAACGATCTCTGTCTTGTGTCTCTTCTAGTGGGAAGAGGTTTTCATTCCTGACATTTGTATTCCCAGGTATGGGATGTTCAGGGAGGCCTAGCAGTCTGGTGTGAGGACTGCCAGGACACTTTCAGGGCTGTTCATCTACCTTCTGTGGCCACTTTCACTCAGATCTCACATCTGGCTCCAAGAAACTGTAGCATGCATATTGAGGCCCCCCCCCAACTCAGCAACCAGGCTGAAGGCAACTGACAGGCCTCAAACCCACTGGGGATCAAGGAGGATGTCTGCCCAAGCATGTGAAGAATGGATGGATGAGAATGATTTATTCCAATGGACCATGATAGCAGCTGAAGTGGCCTGTGGAGCTCTCTGAGCCTGGCCAGACACTGAAGACGACAAGGGCATCCTCTGTATCCCAGGCCATCCCCAGGCATCCTGGCCTTTATCCTGCCACTGGACTTGGATGAGGAATGTGAGGCTGATGGCTTTGTGGACCTCTGCCCCCCCTAAATCCAATTCACCCACAAATCCAGCTGTCACCCCATGATGGTGCTAGCCCTCTTCAAATACAAAGGAGAAACACCTGGGGCAACGCCTCTCACCGAATTGGTGCTTAATAAGTGTTTGCTGACTGTTTTGTCTCCCCAGCTGTTAGCTCAGTGCCTGGCACAGCCGGTGCTTCGTAAATACCTTTTTTGTTCATTAAGAAATGGTTAATCTGTCCTAGTCAAGTGTAGGCTTATCATCATGACAGATTCCTGAGAAGAGGAACTGATAAATGATGGTGGCCATGGTCCAAAGAGGCATGGAATGGGAGTTAGGACAGTCATATTGGAGACACTGGAAGAGTGAACATGAGGCCAGAAGCAGACCTGCAAGATCTCTCCCCCTGGGCAGAGAACTCTCTCTTCAGTCAGAGAAGTGACTTGCCCAAGGTCACTGGGGTAGTAAGTACCCAGCTGGGATTAGAACCCAAGGCCTCAGACTCCAAAGCCAGCACCATGATGGGCACCATGCCTTTCATGAAGTCTATTTGAGCTGTCTCAGAGATCCCTGCATGTTTCTCCTTCTCTAAAGTTGACTGACCCCTTAGCCTGGCACTTACCACGGCACATATACGAGGCACCTGTAAAAGTGTGCAGTTTCTCACTGATACTTGCAGCTGTGAGTTGTGTTTCCCCATTTAGACTGCCTGTAAATGTTAGAGCAGGGAACTGAGTATGACGCTTCTCCTACAGCCCCAATGAAAAATGTTCAAATTCAACTCATGTAGCATAACAGTGATGTAGATATAAAGGTGCCCTAAGGGTTACTAGCAAAGGTTACTTTCCCCCAAGCCCCCGAGGGGATTTGAAGCTTATTCTTAGCCCATCCTGTAACTTGAGGTGCCTTAATGCTCCTTCCCCTGATCTTGAAATACCATGCAACCTGTACTAAAAGAATTGCTTTTGTCCCCCACTATCCTGTGTTCCCCAACCTGTGTCATTCATCTTCCCCATCCTGTGTCATGACAATTTCTCCTTATCTTGCAAGCAACCGCCTTCCTCACTTTGTCTGTACTTATCCAGTCCCTAAATCTCTAACTCCCACTAGAAACCCTAAAATTACATCATCATCCTACAGACTCTGTAACTTTCTTTGTCTTTAAGTCTGGTCCTTGTCCTATATCAGTACCTTTGTTTAGCTCTTGCTAAGTGTCAGGCCCCTATGCTTTTGCGTCAATAAAGCTCCCTTTGGCTAAAGAGGTCTGACTGAATTCTTTCAAAACTGAACCAGCTCATATAACTCTGACTTTGTCAGCAGGAAATATCTGAAGACCTAGGTTTGAGTCTTGCCTCTGGTACGCACTACCTGTGAAACTTTGAGCAGATCACCTTGCCTCCCTGGACTCTGTTTCTTCACTTGCAAAACAAAAGCTTGGCTTCTGAGGTCCCTCCCAGGACTCCATCCAGGATGCTAAGAAACCTAAGGCATATCACAGCTTCCAAAATGAGATTTCATACAACAAAGGATGAATTTCTGGTGGGCAAGTGAAGATCTGAGACTCAGGACATTGTTTCCAAAATCAGAAATGATCAGTATGTAAAACTTAGTGTCTGGAAACCACACTTCTCTAGCAAGTCTGGGGAACTGGACCCCCCAAAAATGGGAAACTCAGCCAGGCTAATGTCTCTGCAGATTTTAAGATATCTCTCTTTGTCCACAAAAGCAACCTGACCTGCCCTAGCACATGGAGTCCTGCACTCGGAGTTGGGAAGACCTCAGCTTGGATACTGCCTCGGTCTCTCAGTGGTGTGATCGTGGGCAAGTCCCTTAACCTTTGCAGACCTCAGTTTCCCCATCTGCAAAATGAGGACAATAATATTTGTAGCTCCTGCCTTTCAGGATTGTTGTTAAAGAATGAATAAAAAAAAACATTTATTAAGTTCCTACTATATTTAAGCAGTGGGTTTACAAGTAGACAAGTGAGACAGTCCCTGCTCTCCAGGAGCTCATGTTCTAGCTAGGGAACCAATACCCACAGAAGATTCAGCTGCAAGGCAGATTAAAAAAGCCAGAAATCTCTGGGGTGCTACGGAAGGGCAGATGTAAGATTTAGTGGTCCTTAAGTTGTAACAATAAGGCAGGTGGAACAAATGAAAGGAGAGAGAATAAGCATTTATTAAGCACTTGCTGCATGCTAAGCATTTTACAATTATCATATCCTCTGGTCAATAGTAAGATGATACATACATAAGCCTTTGCAAGCTTTGTGGAGGTATGTCAATGTGATCTACTTTAAGATAAGAGATTCAGCGGTCTAACCTACCCAATAAAACTGAACTACTTCAGGAAGCCTCAGTTCCCTCAGTGTGGCTGCTCTTCGCACCAAGAAATTGCAATGGGGGGGGGGGGGAAGGGAGGGCCCTAGGTGAGTAAGAGCGCTGGCCCCAGACTCAGGATCACCCGGGATCGGATCTGGCCTCAAAGAATGAGCACCCACACAAAAATAATGACTGGCCTCATAACCTTTGAGCAAGTTACTTAACCCCAATTGCTTTAAAATAAAAGAAAGAAAGGAAGGAAGAAAGAAAGAAAGAAAGAAAGAAAGAAAGAAAGAAAGAAAGAAAGAAAGAAATTGCAATCGGGCCATGACTCAGTAGTTGGTCTTTGAGAGTAGCCTTGGCAAAAAATGTCAACCTCTGTAGAAGTCACCCCAACCTGCCACCATGCTTCTCTGGCTGTGACTGGGCTGATCTGTAGAAAGAATACTGGAGTAGAGATCTGGGTTCAAATTCTGACTTTGTCACTCAACTTCCATGATACTCAGTTTCCTCTGTAAAGTGGGGAGGGGTGCTGGGCTACCAGTCTCGGAGGCCTATGATCCCATGGTCCTCGGAGGAGAGACACACAGTCTGGGCCCATATTTAAAGCCATTACAATTTGGTAAAGCCTGCCATAGCTTGGACTCCCCTAGTAGAATCTCTTCAAGCCTCAGGGTCTTCTCCATATCAGGAAAAAGTATCAGAGGAGGGCATGGGGGAAGCTACCCTCAGTCAGCCAATAAGCTTCATTCAGTACCTACTTTGTGCCAGGCCTTGGGCTAAAGGTCAGGGAGACAAAGAAAGGCAAAAGGCAGGCCCTGCCCTCAAGGAGGGTACAGTTAATGAAGCTCACAGGCACCATACATACACATAGGATCTGGTTCTGTGTCAGCCTCCAAGGTATAGCACTGAGCGGAGGAGGGAGGCAGCCATGGTACCAATAGGCTTGTTGCTGTACTGTGCTCATGGACCCCTAGATTGCCGATAGCCAGATGGGACTTCCAGTCAACAGAGTCCAGCATCAAGAGGGCCAGGAAGTGGCCTCTTGTGTGTCCCTCAATATAGACAGTTCAATACATCTTACTGACAAAACTAGAGATATCAGGGTTGGGGGAACAGTGCTGGGAACAGGGTCCTAGCTTTGCTATGTCCCACCCATTATACTTCTGTGCACAGAAGCATAAAATCACGCCCATGGCCTGCGGTGTCCCATTGATTTCCAATCAACCCAGCTTGCCAGATGCTGTTTGGCCTAAGTACTGCCTTGACCTCTACCAGGGATGACGCTGGTCCTCCCAGGCCTTTGTGGCATGTTATTTTCCCAGCAGGGAAGTTCCACTCCCCCAACATTGGCTGTTATAACCTTGGCTGGAGGCTTGAAGGGTTTCCCATATGTCATGGGCGGAGAGGCCAACCAAGCCTGGCATTAACTCCAACCAAGCGTCTAGCACCAGTCAGGCCATGGCCTACTCCCAGGAGATTACAAGTGGTCCCCACCCCCAACTAATTAAGGATGTGACCTCCTACTGGTAAAAGGCAATGGGGGGTGGGGGGAAGCAGGAGAGGATGCCTGATTTAAGTAGGGTGTGAGTAAGGAGCTTCTCAGAGATAGCCCCTAAACCATTGAGGCATCCCTTAAAACCTTTTAATGGGCCTGAGTGGGGCCATGCCTAGGATGGGGGTGGGTGTTTGCTTTATTCAGTCTCCTGGATGGCTGAGAACCCAGGGATACAAACCTGTGTATTTTGCCTCCTATAGGATTCCAGAAGACTCAATTTTGTCTGTGATCTGTGTTGTCTTGAGAGCTGTCCCAGGCAAGTGAGGAGACAATTTATTTCAGGAGGATGCCCATGCATCAAGTTAGAAGTTATTTGGGTGTGACAGAAAAAATATTGAATTTGGAATCAGTGAGTGAACCTGGTTCACATCCCAGCTCTGCCGATTATTTCTGGTGTAGCCCTGGGGGAGTGCCTTCACCTGAGCCTGTAAAATGGGGGTCTAGACAAACATCCAGTAGGGTACATAGTGCAGGGGTGTCAGACTCAAATAGTTTGGGGGCTGCTAATCCCCACAGAAGAGTCCCTCTGCAGACCGAATATTGACTCAGTTCTAAGATTCGATATTACCTATGTTTTATTTATCTCGTTAAATATTCCCCAATTACATTTTAATCTGGTATAGGCTGCACGAAGAGGGTTGGGAACATTTCTGCCTGCCTTTGGTGTGGTGAACAGAATGCCACACTTGGTCAAGAAGACATGAGTTTAAATACTGCGGATATTTATCAGTTGTATGACCTTGGAAAGCTCACTTAACCTTCCTGTGCATCTGTTTACTCTTCCATAAACTGGGTCACGTAAGCCCTAATAAGACTTCAGTAACGGTGTCCCAATAATAATAGCAATTATCTCATAGGCTTTTTATGTGAGATAATAAATGTAAAGTGCTATGTGCATGTCAAACATTATTTTTTGGATTAGCAATATTAATTATTACTGCTACTGATTAGTATTAATTAACATGCAAACTTATAAATTATATACAATACTATTATTATGATTGTTATTATTATTATTATTATAGCAGCTCTAAATCTATGGTCCTAGGATCCCATATTTTTCTCCTGGAAAAGCATGATACTGCTTGTGGTCGCACTCTGCTGCTCCTTGGGGTGTCTGGAGGGTGGGAGCTGCCAGTCCACAGCCCGTTAATTGAGCAATGGCCTCTTTCTGGATCTAGGCCAAAAGCAGCTGCTAAAGTTAGCCCAGTTAGGTCAATGTCCATATGGCTCAGTTGCTTGGTCAAATTCTATCTAGTCCTGGAGATGAAGAGGAAACATCTGAGCAGGTTCTTAAGATCATGGAGTCAAGAGCTGGAAGGCGTCTCAGGGCTCAACTAGTCCCATTCCCTCATTTTAAGGAGGGGGAAGCTGAGGCACAGGGAGGTTACTTGCTCAAGGTGCGTCAGGCAGGAAGAAATCAGATACAGAATTAGAACCCGGGTCAGCTGGACGCCAGGGGCCCCCCCTCTTTTCGCCCCACTTTCATACTCTGCCCCCACTTTTGCAGGGAATTACTGGGTCAAAAAGAGGAAGAGGAAGAGAGAAGTAAACCATGGAACACTGAACTGAATTAAAATGATACTGAGTCATTTCACAGCTCCAGAACCAACTCTTGACATTCCAATTAAGCTAAAGGGTTAGGCAAATACTGCCGTTCCAGCCAGATCTTTAGAGCCCAGCTCCTTCAATGGGTGAGAGTGGGTATTCTCAGTAATTAGAGTCCTGCCAAAAATTAATCGTAAGCCCCCCCCCACCCCCCCACACCCTTGCACTCATTTGGGCCCAGCTGCTCTTTTGTCCTTTTGAACAACAGGACGACGCCCATTTTCCCATCAGCCTAATCAGAGGGGACACCTCGGATGCTCTCAAGCGAGGATAAGGTAAAGCCAGGCACAGATCGAAATCCCAGTTCCCCTCCTGTCCCACTTCTCACCAGCACTGCCCGGCTTAGCCCAGGGATCCCATGGATGGCCAGCTACCCAGCTTGCATAAAAACACAGATTTAGAGCTAGAAGCCATCTAGACCACAGAGCCATCTAGCCCAGCCCCTTCATTAAAAAAAAAAAATGAGGAACAGAGGCCCAGGAGATTAAATGACTTGCCCAAAGTCACATAGGTCATAGGAAATAGGTGTCATATCGCACTGCTTCAAGAACTTTACAGACCTTATTTCACTTGGTTCTCACTACAGGCCTAAAAGGTACAATTGCTAAGGGAAAAATTATTCTTTCCTTTTTTAAAAATCAGTATTGGGAGCTCTCAGTAAGGAAGATTCCCCCTACCAGGTGACTCATCTGGTGTCACAGAGATAACGTTCTTCTTTGCAGAAGTCCGGTGCATTGAACAGATTTTCAGACTTTTTTGATGTATCAATCAGTTTTGCTGATTTCTTTTTTTTCTTTTTAATTTCCTTTTTTTCATTTTCAGCTCTTTTTCAATTTTTAAAGTTTTAAAAATAAATTAGTTAATTACTTTTTAGTTTACAACATTCAGTTCCACAAGCTTTTGAGTTCCTAATTTTCTCCTCCTCCTCCCTCACCCCCGCCCCAGTGTGCAATCTGATAGAGGTTCTACATATACCTTCACATATTTTCACTTTAGTCATGTAGTAAAGAAGAATTATAATCAATGGAACGAACCACGAGAAAGAAGAAACGAAACAAAAAGAAAAGAGAGAGAGCAAATAGTTTGTTCTGATCTGCATGAAGGCTCTGTAATTCTTTCTCCGGATGCAGATAGCTCTTTCCAACATGAGTCTTCTGGAGTTTTCTTGGAACCGTGGATTGCTGAAAGGAGCCAAGTCTATCAAAGTTAGTCATCACAAATACAATGTGTCTGTAATCGTGTACAATGATTTTTTAATTTTCTTTAAAAATATCTCTGGGAGGGTAAAGAGGAAGGGTTATTAGGAAAAATTTTAGTGATGTTAAAAAAAAAGCAAAAGCTATTAATAGAAATTAATTGAAAAAATAAACCTCAAGCCTTTCTGTGTCTGTTTCTTCATCAATAATAATAATGGTTCAATTTCTATAGCATCTACTATGCGTTAGTCACTGTGCTCAGCATTTTATGATTATCCCATTTGGTCTTCACAACAGAGAGCAGAGGGGAGGTGCTATTATTATCCCTATTTTAGAGATGATTAAACTGAGGCAATAGTTAAATGACTTGCTCAGGGTCACACAGCCAATGTCAGAGGATAGATGTGAACTTGGGATGCCCTGATTTCAGACCCAACACTCTATGTACTATGGGATCACCAGTGGCCTCTATTCAAAAATGCAGATTTAGAAGAAATATTGAGAAGTGGAAAGAATGCTGCCCTTGGAGATCTTTTATTCCAGGCTTGCTGCTTACTAGTTTTGTAACTTCAGGCAAGTTAGTAAGCTTTGGAGCCTCAGTTTCTGTATCTGTAAAATGGGAAAAATAATTTCTGCAGTGCTAATTATCATGAGAATCAAGGGAGGGAACATTTGTAAAAAGCATTTTGAAAAGTATAAAATTCAAAGAGTGGCCCAGAAACCACATTCCAGCTTTTCATGGACCATGATCACTCTACAGGACTTCTCACTAGTCATACTTTTTGACTCATGCTCCACCCAGTGCCAAGAGTTCGGATCCTGCCCAAGTCTCTACAATCTAATTGAATTCAACAAAGCTTCATTATCCCTATGTGCAAGACAAAAAGGAAACATTCTCTGACTACCCAAAGCTTCGACTCTGAGTTCAATCAGGATGGGAAACAATATATAAGTAATATAAGGTCACTTGAAGAAGGGGATCAGAAAATATTGAGTTGAACACTTGAAGAAAGATCTAGATTCTGCTACGCAGAGATGAGGACTAGGTATGGGGGACACAGCCAGTACAAAGGTGTGGAGATGGGAGAGGGTATGTCATGTGAAGAATTGAAAGAAAGCCAGTATGGTGTCAATTTATGTAGAAAGGAGTAATAAATCATAGAGCTGGAAAAGTAGGACATGGCCAGGGTGTGAAGGGCTTCACATACCCTAAAGGACCTTATCTCTGACCCCCAAGTTAGCAGGCAGTGGTTGGGGGATGGCATTGTCAGACCTGAGCATTAGGAAGCTGGAAGAGCCAAATGACAAGATTTCTCTTCCAAATCCCATTCCCACATCACCAGCTGCCTGCCCTCTCCAGCTGCATGTCCCACCAGCATCTCTAATTCAACATATCTAAAACAGAATAAATTATCTTTCCTCCTTAAACCCCACCTCCTCCCCCCTCCTAGGAATCCCCTTGGGGGCAGGGACTTTTTTTTGCTTTTGTCCCCAAAACCTAACCTAGTGTCTTACACATATCAGATGATTACAAAATGCCCCCCCCCCCCCAAAGAAAAAGAACTGTTTACCAAATTAAGCTGTTCATTAGTGGGATTGCTGAGGGGCAGGTCCAAGAATTCACGACATCACAATAAAACTGGAAAGGACATTAGAAATCCTTTATTCCAACACCCTCAGTATACATATGAGGAAACTGAGGCTCAAAGAGGCTGTGACTTACCCTGGGTCCCAGTAGAGGTCCTCCGATGCTACAACCGGCCAAAATGGCAACCACAATTCAAAACCATGTGGCTGGAGGTTTTCTTCTTTCAGGAATTGTGTTAGGGCTGGCTTCCGGCCAACAAGATCATGGCCCCCTTGTACAATACAATGTTGCTTTTTAGCTGATGTCTAGGGTGACAATAATTAATGAGCTTGTAAAAAACCTCCCCCACCCCCGGTGGCCCATGCGCAGTATTTACCAATTTTGTTTGAAAAGCCTGAAAGAACCAGCGTGTGTTAATTAATTGGTCTTCAGGTAGTAACTAATTCGAAGGTGTCTTGTGGTGTCCTGGGAAGCAGGCTACTTGGCTTTCCTGAGAATCAATCAGCCCAAGATTGATGAAGGGCTCCGAAGGTCAGATTTGCAAACACAGAACCATCTGCACCCTCTCCTGGGCTGTTACCTGCCGTAGAGCAATTTTAGAAGAACAGGTGTTCGCTTTAGCTCCCTTCTTTTCTTTTCTGCTGAAATGCTTTTTTAGGGTGAATTGGTGGTGGTGATTTTTTTTTTCTCTAGAAAGAGTTTCCAGTTAGTTGGGGGGAAATGGTAGGCAGCCTCTTGTTACTTCCAAGATCCTGGCCAGAGTCCTTCCCCAGTCAGCTAGCTAGGTGATTGTTTGTGTCCAAAAGTAGAAAGTGCCTTTGGGGCCCACAATTCCCCCAGAAGAAGTTTAAAGTCCTGTGTAGGACACTCATTCTCTGTGTGACCTTGGCCAAGTCACTTAACTTCCTTGACCCTCAGTCTCCTTGATGAGGACTTGGGCCCCAGCTCTAAGATCCTATCTCTGGAAGGCTCCCAATTTCTCAGTAGGCTGTTGTTCTGTGGGAAAATTTTCTCTTGTTGCAGAATACATTCTCTTATCAGAATAGAGACCAAGGGGTGCCTGGACCAAGGATTTTTGTCCCTGGCTGACTCAAGGATTCTCCCTCCTGCCAGATCCCCAAGGTCTCTGCCTCTGATGACTCCCTCACCATCTAGTATACTCCCTATACTTCCCTATCCATAGCTCCCAAAGACACCTGGACCCCTAGATTACCTGATTATTATCCCTGGCATTCCTTTCCCATGCCATTTTTCCACATAAACCCCAGCACCACCCTCAGTCTCTCAAAGGTTCCGACCCTGGCTCACTTTCACTAAAATGTTACAATAAACTTTTTGCCAGTTGACTAAGAGAAGGCTTGAGCAGGTGACTTCATTCCAGGCAACTCAGCCTTGGCATTCTTGGGGTCCCAGCACCCCCAAACCTCATCATCCTTATGTGTGGATCAAAGAGTTTGCCCTATCTAGGCCCCTTCCAGACCCCTTACCAAATGGTCCTGCATGGAGGGCTGGGGACAGAACAAATTCTGTCTCTTTTCCCTTCAGTCATTCCGATGATTCATCAATGTTCTCCTCTTTCAATAAAAAAAAAAAAATCATCTCTCATAGAAATATACCCTACCTCTATCCAGGTCCCCCAAGAGCTTTCAGGGTCTCAAAGGAACAGTCCAATTCCCTTTAATACTGTCAGAATATCTGGTCAGAATTGAGAAGCATAGGTGCCAAGGAGGAAGGAGCCTTAGCAATCATCAGGACCAGGGATTCTTCACCTTTTTTGTTTCATGTACCCCTTCTCAGAATTGTCTCTAGATACAGAGAATAAAGTGTGTAGGATTACAAAGAAAACCAATTATAAGTATTAAAAAAAATGTAATTTTTTTTCCATCCAAGTCCATGCATCTCTGAAATCTATCCATGGGTAGTTTTTGGACCCCAGATCCCCAAGTCTCAGCCCCCTTATTTCACAGATGAAGGAAACTGAAATCCTGAAAGAGAAAATGACTTACCTAAGGCCACACAGACAATATAAGTGGAAGAATCAAGATTCAAACACAGGTCCTTTGTCTCCAATTTTGATCTTAACTTTTTCATTTTATCTTCTGTCCAGCCCATTTTCTTCATACAATTTCTTTTTTTTTCCTTTTTCCTTTTTTCTTTTTCTTTTTTTCCTTTTCTTTTCTTTTCTTTTCTTTTTTTTTTTTTTTTTGCATTTTGGAGAGGGGAAGGCAGGGCAATTAGGGTTAAGTGACTTGCCCAAGGTCACACAGCTAGTTTTTGTGTTACATGTCTGGGGCCCCATTTGAACTCAGGTCCTCCTGACTCCAGGGCTGGTGCTCTATTCACTGTGCCACCTAGCCACCCCATACATTTTTTTTCATATACATTTTTCATGTACTTATTTGTGCACATGTTGTATTCCTCCCTCCAGCTGAATGTAAGCTCCTTGAAGGCATGAACTGTTTTCCTTTTTGTCTTTTTATATCCAGCACAGGAGACACGATAGGTGCTTAATGAATGTTTTTTGATTGACTCACTGCCTGGTACACAGTGGGTCCTTAATAAATGTATATCCCCTGAAAGACATTGGTTTTGTACCCCCTAAGTTCAACCCAAAGGCAGCAATTTTAAAAAAAAATTGAATTTATCTACTTTTAGTTTACATTACATTCAGTTCCATAATCCCTTGAGTTCCAAATTTTCTCCCCCTTCCTCTCCTCTTCCCTCCCTCTCCCCCCTCCCCATGGCTACATGCAATCTGATACAGGTTCTACAAATACCTTCACATTAAACATTAGTCAAGTTGTAAAGAAGAATTATAACCAATGGAGTGGACGATGAGAAAGAAAGAACCAAACAAAACAAAAAAGCAAGTAATTTGCTTCAATCTGCATTCAGACTTTGTAATTCTTTCTTTGGATGTGGATAGCCCTTTCCATCATGAGTCTCTTGGAACTGTCTTATAACCTTGTAATGATGAGAGGAGCCCAGTATATCAAAGTTAGTTGTCACAGATACAATGTATCTGTAACTGTGTACAATGTTCTGGTTCTGCTCTCTTCACTCAGCATCAGTTTGTATAAGTCTCTCCAGGTTATTATGAAGTCCATCTGCTCCTCATTTCTCATAGCACAATAATATTCTATTACATTCATATACAGCAACTTGTTTAGCTATGCCCCAATTGATGGGCATCCCCTCGATTTCTTTTTTTTTCTTTTTTTGCTTTTTGGAGGGCAATTGGGATTAAGTAACTTGCCCAAGATCACATGGCTAGGTTTTTGTTTGTGTGTTCGTTAAGTATCTGAGGCCGGATCCGAACTCAGGTCCTTCTGACTCCAGGGCCAACATTCTACTCACTGCACCACCTAGCCGCCCCCAATCCCCTCAATTTCTAATTCTTTGTGGCCTCAAAAAGAGCTGCTATAAATATTTTTGTACATATGGGTCCTTTTCCCACTTGCATGATCTCTTTGGGATACAACCCATCCTGGGTCAAAGGGTATGCACTTTTTTATAGCCCTTTGGAAGGCAGCAATTTTCTTTTCTTTTCTTTTCTTTTTTTTTGGGGGGGGGAAGGCAATTGGGGTTAAGTAACTTGCCCAAGGTCACACAGCTAGGTTTTTATTTGTGTGTGCGTTAAGTGTCTGAGGTCAGATCTGAACT
The DNA here is from genome assembly GCA_011680675.1 of Gymnobelideus leadbeateri. NCBI lineage: Eukaryota > Metazoa > Chordata > Mammalia > Diprotodontia > Petauridae > Gymnobelideus > Gymnobelideus leadbeateri. Next base: position 119,924 of record WOXC01012349.1, on the reverse strand, counting down.
CAGGTCCTTCTGACTCCAGGGCCGACACTCTACTCACTGCGCCACCTAGCTGCCCGGAAGGCAGCAATTTTCAAAGCTCATCTGCCTTCTTGAAGGAGGATGTACCCTCAGATTCACTTTCTCTTCATGAATTCAACTTTTTAAAATGAGCAATTACTACTTTTTCACAAATTCTTGTCAAAGCATTTCTCTTCAGGGAACACCCAGACACTTAGGTGGCAGAAGACACTGGATGACTTCCAGTCAGTCAACGTGCATTTATTAAGTGCCTACTGTGTTAGGCACTTTGCTAACCACTGAGGATACAAGGAAAGGCAGAAGACAGACCCTGCCCTCAAGGAGCTCAGAGTCTAATGGGGAGACAACATTCAGACAACCAGGTGGGAACCAATGAGGTGCCAGGGTAAAGTAGAGATAATAAGTGGGAGGAAGGGACTCCATTTAAGGACCAGAGTCCTCAAAAATCTCTAATTGTCAGCTTTAGGAAACGTCATCTTCAAGCCCCCTTTTTCCTGGGATTTTCCTTTGACTTAACATAATGTTTTCTCTTGTAGTATAGTACTGACCTATCTGAGGTATATGCTTATTATCTACAGTGGGGAGGCCTCTGGAGGGAGGGAGGTATTCATCTGGGACTCCTGATGAACCACCACCCCAAAAAATAATCCATGTGATACAGATAAAGGATGCCATAATGCACAGAATGCCAGGCTTGGAGTCTGAAAGACTCATCTTCCTGAGCTCAAATCTGGCCTCAGATGCATACTAGCATGTGACCCTGGGCAAGTCACTTAACCCTGTTTCCTCACCTGTAAAACGAACTGGAGAAAGAAGTGGCAAACCCCTCCAGTATCTCTGCCAAGAAAACCCCAAATGGGGTCATGAAATGTCAGACCTGACTGAAAGGAAACAACAACCCATGAGACAGTTCCACAAACACAACGCTACACCTCCCATCTCCGTTTTGGCTGGTTTTTGTTTGTTTTTCTTAGGAGGTTCCAGTGAATTGGGGAGGAGATGGATGGGCTGGGTACTTTGTCACCTTTGCACTGGCTGTCCCCCTCCCCCAGGCCTGGACGCTTTAGCCCTCACCTCCATCTTGTCATTTCCCTGACATCCTTCAAGGCTCAGTTCTACTCACCTTCCTCTGGAGATCTTCCCCGTGCTCCCCCAACCCCCGGCTGCTAAAGTGGCTTTCATGTTACCTATGTACAGCTTGTACATGCATAGGTATATACTGACCATCTGTCTTCCTCAACAGGCTGTAGGTTCCTTAAAGTCAGAGGCTAGGGAGGGGGGTTGGTTTGCTTTTAGCCTTTCTTAGCACCCCCAGTACTTGGCATGGTGCCAGCACACAGCAAGTGCCTGATCAGTGTTTTATTGACTTACTGACTGAAGGAATTGCCAGGCTTTCAGACTTTGAGTGGCTTCATTTGCATAGTGAAAAGTGTGGTTAAAAACAGACCCAGGGGTGTCAGCAAGAGCCCCTTCCAGGTTTTTTGCGCCCTCATTTGTAGTTTGTAAAGGGCTTGAGATTTTGGGTCACAAATGAATGAGTCAGGAAATTCAGCTGAAGATTAGCTGAGATGAGGGAACTGAAGATTTGCCCCTGGGCAGGAAAGGCAGCAGAGAGAGCTGGATGATTTTTTACATGGGCTACCCAAATAGACACTGCTAGAGAACCAGAACAGTCACCTTGGAGGGCTAGACTCAGCTCTGCAACTTCTCCCCTCCTGCCTCTGGGAGAGTGCAGCAAGGAATCATGGGATCATAGATGTTCGAGCTCTCACAGACCTCTGGCTTAATCAAATCTCCCTCCCACCATTTTGCAGATGAGAAAACTGAGGCCCAGAAAAGTAATGTGACTTGTCTAGAGTCATATAACTAGTAAGTATCTGAGGCAGGTCTTTGAATCCAGGTCTTTCTGACTCCAAATTCATCACTCTACCACGAAATCACAGTACTTTTCAAAGATCATCTCTCCCTCTGCCCCATTGACAATGATGCCTTGTAGCAGGAGCATATGGCTATAGAAGCCATATGGACATTCTACAAAGACTGAGGGGCAAATTCAGGGAAATTTCTTCCTGAATCTCAATATTCTTTGAAAGGGGAAGATAGAAGAGAGAGAATCTAGCAACTGGAGCAGAAGGACAGTCAGAGAAGACAATGTAAAGAGACTCTAGATTATGGCACCAGAGCCTGGGATTTTGCTCAAAAGATGGCAGCCCCAAGAGTCCTGCTCGTGCTAGAATATGGGTTCCCATTTTTCCCCAAAACAATCGAATAATAGCCTAGATCATGATCTCTACTGAGCCCCAATCTGGAAAGAGTTAAGAACACTGCTAAGGATCAGAGACATGTACCAGTTAGGAGCAGGCCAAAAGTTCAGTGGAGCCAATTACCCAAGAGAGGTGCAGTGACCCCTGACCCACAGACATGACAAGAAGCTGGGATGAGTGGGGACGGGTTTGCAGGGGGTGGAAATATTGCCTTGGTCAAATGTGTTCACTGCTTTGTATGAGTGTTAAAGGGCACCCCAGGTTGATGAGAGGATATGTTTTTTATCCCTGTTCTCACTACATCATTTCAGTAATGCTTTTGCTTTGAGCTTTTCTTTGTCCTCTGATTAACAATTAAAGGTAAACATACGGGGAAGAGGGAAGGGGCACATGAACTGTGGTTTTAGGCGTGCGTCTTGAACTGGGGTAGTGGTAATCCATCTTGTGAATGGGGGTGGGGGAAGATAAATACACTTCATTTTTCCTTCTTGTCTTTCTTCCTCTTTAAAATGAGGAGGCTGAGCTCAGTGCTCTCCGAGGTCCTGGCCAGTTTGAACATTCCCGGATTTCATACCAAACACAGGCAGTTTTCCTTGAAGTCCCAGGTGTGACCTTCCAGGCTATTAGGCTCCATGTGATGTATTATTTCTCATTCGCAACTTCCTCTGATTTCCTTCTTCCCCATCTCAATTTCTTCCAGTTTGGATCCATTTGTTCACCACTCACTTTCTGAGTCATGGAATTCTTGAGATGAAAAGAAGCTCAGGGGCCCTCTAGCCTACCCCATAGCCCACTCTCTACAGTAAATCCAACAAGCCTCTACTTGAAGACCTCCAATGAATGAGAGGGAACATCCCACTGCCCCAGGTGGGTCATTCCATTTGTGGATGGGTCATGTTTCCTGAGATTGATCCTAAATTTCTCTTTTTGCAAATAATGCCCATTTCTCTTGATCTTCCTTTTCAAGCTAAACAAGGCTAATTTATCTTTCCCATTGCTATTATTCAGTCATTTTTCAGTCATGTCTGACTCTTCTTGACCCTATTTGGGATTTTCTTAACGAAAATACTGCAGTGGTTTGCCACTTCCTTCTCCAGCTCATTTCATAGATGAGGAAACAGGCAAACAAAGTGAAGTGACTTGCCCAGGGTCACACACCTAGTGTCTCAGGCCAGATTTGAACTCAGGTTCTCCTGACTCCAGGGCTGGTATGTTGGTATCTTTTCCCCAACTACACCAGTAAATGGTTTTGATCCTTACAAGCTCAGTGAGCTTGGACAAGTCACTGCCCTCTCTGGATCTCACTTTCCTCACCTATAAAATGAGGGTGCTGGAGATTTAAAGAAAGGATGTGTGTCCTTTTCACTCTGAAAACTACAAAAGCTTGTAAGTCCCATGAGGGCACGTCCTTTAAAGACAATGGAAGAAGGAAGATCCAGTGGGAAAAACTCTGGATTTGAAATCCAAGGATATGAGTTCAAATCCCACCTAAGCCATTTGCCTAAATAACCTTGGGCAGGTGTCTTCTCTGAGCAGGCCTCAGTTTCCTTATCTGTTCTTTGGGGGGCTATACTAGGTGAGCTCTCAGGTCCATTCTAGCTCTCCATCTATGAGCCAATTATAAACATCACATTTCCCCCCAACACACACACACACACACACACACACACACACACACACCAAATAGGGAATTGGGCTATAGACATTGTAAATACTTAGTGCTTGTGACTCCATTTAGATTAAAGCAGAGTTTAAATTGAAGCAGAAGAAACATTTTCCCTTCACTTAGTGACATATTGAAGCCTGGGAAGGTCCCTTCAGGTATAGTCATAAACTGCCCCCTCACTCCAGCATGAGTGAGGTCCAAAGAGCTTGAGAGGCATTAGCAGAGCTCCATGCGACAACACGACCTCCTCCCCTTTCTGGACAGGACAACGAACCAGAGAATAGGATTCCAGGACCAGGCAATGCAGACAGTGGTTCTGGGCTCAGGGGTGGCACTTTGGGGCAGGGGAAGCCCCTGGCCTTGGCATCAGGAAGACCCTGGCTTGAATCCCGTCTCTGTTGAATCCTAACAGTATGACTCTCTCAGCCTCACTTCCATTCACTTGTAATAAGGGCAATGACACCCCTAAATACCAAGCTCATTGGGATTTTGTGAGGTCCAGAGGAGCACTTGCCTGCAAAGGGCTCTGCAAAATTTCAAAAGCAATATAAATGAAGTGTCAGCTATAATGATGAATCAGAAATATTTTGCAGGTTTGGAGCCTGTAAGCCTGGGGTCATTGGGCCTCAGCCCATGCTGTCTCTTGATCTGGAAAATTAGGAGTTTGGACCAATGACCTCTTTCAGCTCTGACTCTATGATCCTATGACCTAATCACAGTGCTTAATAGAATATGCTTAATAAATGTTTATTGATTAATCAAATCTTGAATCTATCAGCAATGTCAGTTACTAAATGTGTGACCTTGGATAAATCACATAACTTCTGGGCTTTAGTTTTACCCAAGGGATTAAAATAACCCAAAGGTTATTTCAAGCTCTTAATTCTATAACATAGTCAGCTTTTAATTCTGTAATCTAATCAGTCACCCAGTTAGTAAGCATTTATTGGATACCTACTATGTACCACACACTCTGCTAAGTGCTGGGGAAACAAAGAAGGGCAAAAGACAGTCCTTGCCCTCAAGGAGCTTCCAGTCTAATGGAGGAGTGTTTTGAGACAGGCCTTTGGCATAAGGGGGTCCCTCCTAGGAGGATGCAGTTTCCTCTGTTGACCCTTGATTTCATCATGGGTCCATTCAGCAGAAAGTGCTCCAAAGTGACCTTCTGATGGTGGGTTGTTAGCCTCTGGTTGGGTAACCCCCTTGTAGCTGACTGAGTTACACATCAGGAGTCAAGGCAAAATATCATTTTGGGGGGATTTGTTATCATGGAAAAAACCTAAGCTGGCAGCACATAAAATATTATTTGGGGGATACAGCTGTACCAAACCTTGGAAAAAATATTATTGTCAGTATTTTTCCAAGGGTACATTCTACAAGCTTATAGCCTTCCTTAAGGGGAAACTGTCATGGTGGTCTCAAGACCATCAGGCCTAGTCTTATAATAATGGTTTCCATTCATAGATTCTATAAAGTACAACCTCCCTTAAGGGGAACCTGTCATGGTGGTCTCAAGACCATCAGATCTAATCTTAATAATAGGGAGACAATTGGGGTGGCAAGGTGTCGTGGTGAATAGAGCACTGGCCCTGGAGTCAGGAGGACCTGAGTTCAAATGTGGCCTCAAACACTTAACACTTACTAGCTGTGTGAGCTTGGGCAAGTCACTTAACTTCCAAATTGCCCTTCCAAAAAGCAAAGAAAAGAAAAAGAGGGCACTAGACTTTGCCCTTCTCTGAGCTATTTGGATTTTGCTGGTCCAGTGAGAAAAAGGTGCCTTTTCACCACCCCAAATCCATTTTCTTTGCAGGGAGAATCAGGATATTCACAGTAGGCAAAGAGGGTTTCCTAATTCTTATTGGTTCCCTTGAATCAAGGGATTTTAACTTGTAGATTTAGAACTAGAAAGGCCCCTAGAGACCATCTGGGCCAACACCCTCTTTTTCAGATGACAAAACCAAGGAGCAGGAAGTTTAGGTTATTTGCCAAAGGCCATGTAGATAGTAAGCATTGGAGGTAGGATTTGAATACAAGTCTTCATGACTCCAAATCCAGACATCCAGGTGATATCCTCACCTGTTGAGGCCTCTTTTGGAACATGATTCTGGCATTAATACATTAGCTATCCCTCACAACTTTGTGATACTCACATTGTATATCATCTCTATCTTCCATCTATGACCGTCAAAGAAATGTTGGCCAAAGAGGCCAAGAACAGATTGTACCACTAAAACCTCCCTCCAGCTTGACATTGATTTCTTTTTTTTTTAAAGCAATTGGGGTTAAGTAACTTGCTCAAGTTTACACAGCTAGTTATTTATGTGTGGGTGCTAATTTTCTGAGGCTGGAACCGATCCCAGGTCCTCCCGACTCTGGGGCTGGCGCTCTTACTGCGCCATCTAGCCGCCCCTTGACATTGATTTCTTAATCAATACTATCTACCACCCCGTTAAAAATCTCCATTGACTGGGGACTACTGGGAATCTTTTATGTTGTTTAACTTATTCTTTATCGTGAAATAGAGGCTGATGTACATCTGATAAATGTTCTTACCCAAAATGCTTACAGAGGCACTGGGGATCCTTTTACCCATATTAGTGAGTTGTATATTCTGAAGTTCCCAGAGGAGATTGCATAGGGACAAAATAAGCCAAAGAGAACAAATTCTTGGATGAATTCCCAACATGGAACCCAATTCATGTAGACACAGAGCTTGGGGCTCTGGTCCATAGTTTACATAAAGATGATGAAATTAAGACACAGAAAGGTCAAGGGACCTGTCAAAAGTCACATAAATACCTACAAGCAAAGCAAAGTTTTGAACTTGGGTCCTTTGACTCCAAATTCAAGGGGTTTTCCACTTCACTATTTGCTTTCTATTCCTCAAACTTCCCACTTTTAACCTATTTTTAATCATGGATATTGATCCAAAAACAGTTATAATAAAAATAAAATATCTATAAAAAATAATAGGGAGACAACATGCATACAACTATGCATAGACAAGCATTTTATAGGATAAATTGGAGATAATCAACAGAGGGAAAGTGCTAGCCTTAAGGGGAATTGAGAAAACTTTATTGTAGGGGAGATTTTAGCTGAGACTTGAAGAAGCCAGGAGATGAAATCAAGGAAAGTTAATGAGTTCAGTTTTGGACATGTGGAGCTCAAGATATATATGAGATCATACAAATAAAGTCAGATCTAACTAAATTGGAAAAACATCAGTTGCTCATGGCTGGGTCAAGATAATATAATAAAAATGACAATTTTATCTAAATTAAACTACATATTTAGTGCCATACCAATCAATCTACCAAAAAATTACTTTATAGAGCTAGAAAAAATAATAACAAAATTCATTTGGAAGAACAAAAGGTCCAGAATATCAAGGGAATTAATGAAAAGAAATGCTAGGGAAGGTGGCCTAGCTATACCAGATTTTAATCTGTATTATAAAGCAGCAGTCATCAAAACTGCTTGGTACCGGCTGAGGAATAGAGTAGTGGATCAATGGAATAGATTGGGCACACAAGACTCAGCAGTCAATGACTATAGTGATCTACTGTTTGATAAACCCAAAACCCAAGTTTTGGGGATAAGAACTCACTATTTGACAAAAACTGCTGGGAAAACTGGAATATAGTATGGCAGAAACTGGGCATAGAACAATATCTAACACTGTATACCAAAATCAAGTCTAAATGGGTGCACAATCTAGGTATAAAGGCTGATACTGTAAGCAGTCTGGGAAAGTAAGGCATAGTTTACCTATCAGATTTATGTAGAAGATTTCATGACCAAACAACAGAGAGCATTATAAAATGCAAAATGCATAATTTTGATTACATTAAACTGAAAAGTTTCTGTACAAAAAAAGCCAATGTGACAAAGATTAAGAGGGGAGTGGAAAATCGGGAAAGAATTTTTACAACCATTGTCTCTGATAAAGGCCTCATTTCTAAAATATACAGAGAATTTAGTCAAATATATAAGAATACAAATAATTCCCCAATTGATAAATGGTCAAAGGATATGAACAGGCAGTTTTCAGAGGAAGAAATTAAAGATATCTATAAGCATATGAAAAAATGCTCTAAATGACTATTTATTAGAGAAATGTAAATCAAAACAACTCTGAGGTACCACATCTCACCAGTCAGATTGGCTAAGATGACAAAACAGGAAAATGACAAATGCTGGAGAGGATGTGGACAAATTGGAACACTAATGCATTGTTGGTGGAGTTGTGAACTGATTCAACCATTCTGAAGAGCAGTCTGGAACTATGCCCAAAGGGCTATAAATAAGTGCATACCCTTTGACCCAGGATGGGTTGTATCCCAAAGAGATCATAGAAGTGGGAGGAAGACTCATATGTACAAAAATATTTATAGCAGCTCTTTTTGTGGTGGCAAAAAATTGGAATTTTATTAATAAAGGGGTGCCCATCAATTGGAGAACAGCTAAACAAGTTGTGGTATATTAATGTAATGGAATACAATATATTGTGCTATAAGAAGTGAGGAGCAGACAGACTTCATACTTACCTAGAGAGACTTATACAAATTGATGTTGAGTGAGAAAAGCATAACCAGGAGAAATTTGTACACAATTACAGACACAACATATGTGTGATGACCAACTATGACAGACTGGACTCTTCTCAGCAATGCAAGATTATAAGACAACTCCAAAAGACTCATGATGGAAGGAGATGTCTACACTCAGAGAAAAAAACTACAGAGCTTGAATGCAGATTGAAGCGAACTCCCTGCTCTTTGTTTTTCTTCTTTGGTTTTGTTTCCTCTTTCCCATTGTTCATTCCATTGGTTACAATCTTTCTTTACAACTGGACTAATGTCTAATGGAACTGAATCTTGTAAACTAAAAGTAAACAAACAAATTAAAAAAGAAAAAAAGATGTCTATGAGACCTTTGCTTCAAGCTGTCCAACCAGGGGCAGCTAGGTGGCGCAGTGAATAGAGCGTGGCCCCGGAGTCAGAAGGACCTGAGTTCGGAGCCGGCCTCAGACACTTAATCCACACAAACAAAAACCTAGCCGTGTAACCTTGGGCAAGTTACTTAACCCCAATTGCCCTAAAGGGGCGGCTAGGTGGCACAGTAAGAGCGACGGCCTCGGAGTTGGGATGACCCAAGATCAAATCCGGCCTCAGAAAATGAGCACCCACACATGAATAATGACTAGCCGTGTAACCTTGAGCAAGTTACTTAACCCCAATTGCTTTAAAAAAAAAAAAAGATGTCCAACTGACAATTGGAGATATGAGGTTGGAGACTGAGAGAGAGGTTAGGGTTGTTCAATTGAATCTGATTCATAGAGATAATGGTTGAATCCAAGGGAATCAATGAGATCATGAGTGAAATACTATCAGGGGAGAAGAGAAGCAGACTCAGGATAGAGCTTTGGAGGGACCACTTATGATTAGTGGATGTCAATTGTCAGACTGAGAAGGAGCAAGAGGAGAAACAGGAGCCAGCCATGTCATGAAGACCCAAAGAAATAGAGGATCCAGAGGAAGAGGGTAACTGACAGTGTCAAAGCCGGCAGAGGTTTTCTTTAAAAAAAAAAAAAAAAAGATGAGCGTTGAGGAAAGCCCCTGAGATTTAGCAGTTAAGAGCTCACTGATAACTCTGGGGGGAGCAGAGCAATCCAAGATTCATCATCCACATTATTCAATGTTTATCAAATTCCTACTCACAAGTCAAATTAGTTGATACCAGTTAAGTTGTGGTCACATGCAAGAAATATGGTATCTCTCATAGTGCTGGCTACCCCCTTTCTGAGTAGCTAATTTGATGTTAAGTGTGCCTAGCCAGGCTGACACAAATAAGAGGTGTCAGAGGCAGAATTTGAACACAGAGCTACCCTCCTCTTTATCCAACATGAGATCCCCTACTACACAAGACTGTCTCTCATTGTCTCCTAAATTATAACTTCCCTTTTATCCTCATCCTGAACAGAGGTTGACATGTTTTTTCCTGTTATTTAGCTATTGATATATTTTATGGAATCATAGGAGTGGTCCTCATATTTAGACCTGAAAGGGACCATAGAGGTCATATGGTTCAATCCCCTCATTTATAGATGAGGAAACTGAAGCCAAAGGGCAGAAAATGATTTGGCCAAGGTCAGACAATCCATAGCAAAGCAGAATTTGCAGCCAGATCTTTGGACTCTAAATCTAGCAGTCTCTCCACTGCACCACACTTCCTCCTTCCCTCCAGGTCATTTTCCAGAATGGAGAAATGAAACGATGTGCCCACGGTCTCACAGCAAGTAAAGGGTAAGAACTGAGTTCCTATGGGGCAACAAGACAAGCCTATTATGTGCCAACATTTAGTGCAGTGCCTGGTGCATAGTAGGTGTTAATAAATGCTAGCTGCCTCATTGGTGTAGTGGAAAGAAGGTAACTGGAGTCAACTCAATGGTAATCTCTCAGAGGGCAGGCACTGGGCTTCTTATGGCTCTGTATCTCCTCCACCACCTAGGACAGGGCCATATATGCAGCAACTATTCATTCATTTCTGTGATTCCATTAACTGAAGCCGTGGTCCTTGGTCTGCAGTTGCTTGCATTCTATGACATGATGCCTAATGCCCTGCCAGAACAGTCCCATTGCATAGTTGCTTGGTTTGTGATTCTTTTCCCCACATCTGTACGCATCTGAGGCAGCCTTGAAGAGTAAATCTGGAGTCACAGAACTTGAGTTTTAATATTTGACTTCTTAATTTCTGACCTCTCAAAGAAGCATAAAACAGAAAATTTGGTAGTGAGGGTGTGGAGAAACCCATGTAGTCTGGGTTTCTGGGGAGCCCAATCCCTGCCTACTATTCTGTATAATCTAAGTATGAACCCCAATTGTGATGACTGAATATATCACCTATTCCCTGTGAGGAATTTGAATCTCCAAGCTGGTCGGTCATCTAATAGTTCATTAAAAATAAAAGTTTGTCATGGCTCTTCAGGAAATGAAGAGTCCTATTTCTTGCAGGTCTCAGCAGCCTGCCTTATTTTGCATAGGGCTGCATCTTTAATTAGTGGTCCTTCTGTAAGTGTCTGCAATTAACGCAGTGATGATTAATAAAATAACTCCTTCAAAGCTCCATTTAGCCAGCAGAACTGCACAATCAGGTATAATTAGTTCATCATTAATAAATCATGGCTGATTAACTAATCCGTTGATTGCAAACACAGTTATGGGAACAGTCTCCCCACCTGAGCACGGCTCATTTTTCTAAACTGAACAAAATCTGGAGGCTAACAGGACCAAAAAAAAAAAAAAACAGCTCTCCCCAAATTGCATTAAGCAGCAAATGGATTGGGGTGGTCAGAGGGCACTTAAAGATGATGCCCACTTAAAAGTTACTGAACTGTACGAGCACCTGTCACTTGAGAAGGAAGAAGACTCACAATTAGATCTGGGTAGATTCTACCCCACTTCCCTTCAAAGACCCTGGGAACTGTTTTCAGGGTTCTTATAATTGTTTCCAAATTCTCTGTTTGGAGTTTGAGGGCTTCAGAGAAAGGAAAGTAAAATAGTACAACTGGAAAAAGGATGGAGGAAGAAACTCTAGATGAAACACAGACATTACTTGAGTATTCTGGCTTTCACACCTTTGCACAGGCTCTTCCATCATCTGGCATGCCCTCCCTTCCTCCTCTCCATCTATCTGAAGGCCATCCCTCAACACTCAGCTCAGGTCCTCCCTCTCCTTTGCAAGGATTTCCCTAAATATCTCAGCCCAGAGAAACCTCTGTGGACTCCTAATTGTTGGTTCCACTTGTTTGACACCTACGATGTATGGCCTTGTCCATGTGTCTGTCCCTTGTGTCCTCAGTTATAATGTAAACTCTTTGTGGGCCTGTGCAAGCCCAGAAGCCCATACTCCTTTGTGTTCACCACTGTGCCTTGTCCATAATTAACACATAACATATATATGGGATTGATTTTTTGAGCCAGTCTCAGAGGATAAGATGACAGACCTCACCTGTGGGCTCCAAGTTTTGGTCACAATTACTACAACATGGTAAGTGCCTAATAAATGCTTATGTGACTGACAGTTCTACTCCTGGCCTGCTGAATGACCTAGAGGGTCAAGAGGTGCAAATGAAAACTGGGGATGTACAGTGAAAAAAAACCCTTCCCCAACCTGAAAACCAGGGTAGACTCTTACCACCACATGATACTAGTGATATGTCTCTAGTCAACTTGCTTAACCTTTATGGGCCTCAGTTTCCTCATCTGTAAAATGAAGCAGTTGCACTAGATGATCCCCCCAGTTTAAAATCTGTGACCTTATGATCCTGGACCTCAATGTCATTCTGGACTCTTCCCTCCTTCATGTGTTCAATCATCTGGTTATTTCCTTCTCTATGAATTCTCTCATATTTGTTCCCTTATCTCAACTCATATGGTTGCCACCATCCTGGTTCAGACTCTTAAAACCTCTTGGGGAGGAGAGGGGGAAATCAGTAGCCTTTATTAAGCACCTCCTATGTGCCAGAAACAAGTCTGTCTTTTCTTTCCCTCCTTTTTCCTTCCCTCCTTCCTTCCTTTCCCTCCTCTCTTTCTTGCTTTATCTCTTTCTCTCTGTCTCTTGCCTGCTTTCTTTGCTTTCCTATCCCTACCCCCCCCCCCTTGCCCTCCCACCCTCTCCTACCACAAAAAAACAAAGCCCTTACAACAAATATACGAGATTAAGCATAATAAATTCCCACGTAGACTGTGTCTGAAAAAGGACCTCCTCCCTGCTTCCCTGACTACTGCTAATCGGTCTCCCTCTGTCAGGTCTCTCCCCTCTCTGGCCCATCCTCTGGGAAGCTGTCAAAGCGATTTTCCTAAAGCACAGATCTAACCACATAATTCACCAAATTCTCTGGCTTTCTATTAACAAAAGCCTCTGCTTTCATGTTTAAAGTCCTTCGCTTCCTGGCCCCGTTCTGTTTTCCAGCCTTACGCGTCACTCTGCTTCATGAGTTCTATGGTCAAGCCAGACTGGTCTTACTGTCCTTACTTATTCTCTCACCTCTAAGACTCTGTTCTGGCTGTCCCCCATGCCTGGAATGCACTCCCTCCTCACCCCCACCTCACAAAAGACCTTGTTTCCTTCAAAACTCAGCTCAAGCATCATTTCTATAGGATGCTGCCCCGATTACCTTGCATTGATTTTGTGTATGTGCATGCATAATGTGTGTATACACACACACACACACACACACTCACATACGTTAAAGAGCTTAACTTCCATCAGGAACTTGGGAGTTTCATTGTTGTTTGTATTCCTGGCCACCTGGCACATAGTAAATGCTTCATCCATGTTTTTTGATTGAGTGAAGTCACTTAACCTCTTGGAGACTCAGTTTCTTCATCTGGAAAATGGAGATGCTAATACCAGGTTCACTATACCCCTCCCCCCAGACACACACCCAGGGCTAGTGTGAAGATCAGTTGAGTACATGTATAGAAAAATGCTTCCCAAACTTTAAACTACTAAAGAATCAACTGCTGACTGTGTTGCTAGGTCAGTCAGACAGACCCAGAGGATGCACACAGTCCCCTCTGCTCCTCTCATCCCCACCCTCCCCTCCCCTTCCCTCTTATCCCTTGCCTTCCCTTCCCTCCCCTCTCTTTCCTTCCCTTCCCCTCCCCTCCCCTCCCTCCTCTTCTCCTCTCACTCTCCGTACAGGGTGACCCTCCCCCGCTCAGCTGCCTTTTCTGCCTCTGCTGTTGCTGCTGCAGCTGCCCAGTAGCCTCGGCCCTGCAGCTCAAGTATCCTAGAAGGTGCCCTAGAAGGGGAAGCTGCCAGCTGCTTCTCTAGATCTCACAATGGCCTGTACCAAAGGAGAGAAGCCAGCAATGGAGGTAGCCCTATTCCAGGCATTGGTTTGCCTAGGAAGCCGTGGCCTCCTAACAGGTAGAGGGAGGTAAATCCCTCCATCCAAGCTGCTGGAGCTCCAAGGAGTCTGGGCCTGAGGCATGGAGACTGCCCACCGTGTAGATCCAGAGCTCCAAAGAAAGGGATCACCCTGGCTGACAGGAAGGGGCCAGAGGGGAAGAAGGACCCCCACCACACAGTCCAAAGGACTGCTGCACAATGCACCACATGCACTCTTAGAGCATCCATACAAAACCATTCATAAAAAGCACAAACATAACTGGAATCATAGACTTGAGCTGGAAGGGGCCTCATACAGTCTGAAACCAGAGATGTGCCCAAGGTTACAAAGTAACAAGTGGCTGAGTCAGGATTCGAACCCCGATCTCTTCCATCCAAATTCAGTTTTCTTTACACTGAATCACAGCACTTTTTTTTTCTTTTTGGAAGGGGGAAGGCAAGCATTGGGGTTAAATGACTTGCCCAAGGTCACACAGCTAGCAAGTGTTAAATGTCTGAGGCCGGATTTGAACTCAGGTCCTCCTGACTCCAGGGCCAGTGCTCTATTCACTGCGACACCTAGCAGCCCCAATCACAGCACTTCTAAGTGTCCCAGCACCGAACCTGTTCTATGTCCATGAGGCCACACTTGCCCAGTTTTCTGATTTTGTCACCTGAGGTATTAGAGACGGATGAGAAGGGCCATCCAGGACAGGGTCCTCAAGAAAATGATGCTTATGTCCTCAAGCAAACCCTTCCTGGTTAGCAGCACGGATTGACAGCATAGGCTGCACGTGGTTGAGATTTACTCAATTAATAATATTTATTAAATGTATACTCTGTGTCAGGTATAGTGCTAGGGATACAAAAAAGGCAAAAGACAATTCCTGCCCTCAAGGAGTTTACAATCTAATTTGCATTCAACACACCTTAAGTGAAGTTCAGACATTACATTCATTTCAAATTACCACACTGGACATGGCAACCTTTTCTGGCACTCTCACACTTTCCATATAACTTTAAAATTTACACTAAAATATATCTTTTATTCTATAATTTTCAAATATGCCCATTGCATGAGGATCATCATCCATGTTCCCTTTAATTCTGTATTTAATCTGTATTTAGCAACTACGGAAAAGTAATCAGAAGTAATGTAAATCTTGGCATGGTGACTTTCAAATGGTCAAATTCCCTTCCAGAACAAAAGCTGTTTGACCAGTAATGTCAACTCTTCCATCATCCCGCATCAAAATCTTCATTCCTCCCCCACGGCAGGAACACTGAAAAGCTGTAGAGAAAATAAAAGGAAGTCACTTTTTAATTCATTGGTCATTGCTAAGGGGTCACACTTTAGCCCTTAGGACCCTGCCCCAAGGGTCATAACCTCTTTTGTGTTATGGATCCCTTTGGCAATCTGGTGAAGTCTATGGACCCTCCTGAGAATAACTTTTTAAAATTCATAACTGAAGGAAATGCCATATTTCACTTAGAAGTTAATGAAAATAAAGATTTTTTTTCCTTTCAAGTTCATGAGCTCCCTTGAAATCTGTCCCTGGATCCTTTGGGAGTATGTGGACCCCAGGCCAAGAAGCTCTATCCTACAAGGTCAATCTCCATCATACATCTCTGGAGTATTCCCCCTCCCCATCACTCCCACAGAGGATGCTGTACTTGTGCCCCCTACTCCCTCCCATAATACTCAACCCCAAAGCTTCCCACGGAGCATAAGACTTGGAGGTGAGATAGGGCCTTAGAGGTCATCTGGTTCAACCCCATCTTCTCTCCCATTTTATAGGTAAAGAAACTGAGACTGTAGAGGGGTTGTGACTTGCTTAAAGTCACAGGTTTCAACCTCTGTTCTTCTGGCTCAAAATCTCCCCCTCTCTCCCCACTGCACCATACTGCTTCTCAGGTAGTAGTACAGTTATAAGCAGGGCCATAACTAGGGTAGGGTGAACTGGGCTTCATCCCAGGGAGTTAAAATTTAGAAAGGTCCTAACAGTCCTTTCAATCTTGCATTAGTATAGAAGCAACAATGTTTTATCACTTAATTAGCAAGAATAATTAAACTAGGAGGCTGGCCTTGATGGTTTCCTCCATCAACCCAGCTGATAACTAAACTGAGGGCATGTTTCAAGTTGCTTGCACCGAGTCTGCTTTATGTTTCTTGTCACAGGGGCAAAAAATGTCCATTCTGCTTAGCTGTTCTCAGCAATACAACAATATCAAAGGCATCTCTGGAGGGCTTATAATGAAAATGCTATCCATCCCCACAAATAGAACTGATGGCGTCTGAATACAGACTGAAACAGACTTTTAAAAAAAACTTTCTTCATTTTTCTTGAGGGTTTTTTTGCCTGTTTTCTTTCACAGTGTGACTATTATGGATATGTTTTGCATGACTACACATGTATAACCTATATCAAACTGCCTGCCTTCTCAATGGGGGTGGGGGTAAGGAAGGAAGGGAGAGAATCTGGAACTCAAATTTTTGAAAATAAATGTCAAAAACTGTTTTTACATGTAACTGGGGAAATTTAAAATATACATTTTAAATGTGTATTCTGGTCATAAGCTAGAAGTCCTAAAAAGAAAGAGAGGATGGTTTTGGACCCCCACCCCACCCAGGCCAAATTCCTATGTCTATCATTCCTATGTGGTACTTCTGACCAGAAGAGAAAAAAGGCAAAGATAATTTGAGCAAGGGTGGAGAGGTTAACGTTGGCCCTGGGTGCTTGGCATCCCTGCCCCAGCGGGAGCTGCCCTCCTCCCTTTCTGAAGAACCCAGGAACAAAAAGAACCCACTCATCTTGTTAGTACTTAGGCTGAGGTCAGCAACTGACAGGTGAGTTGGATGGACTATTCTAGAAAAGGAAATTCATGCCAGCATCCCCAAAGCAGGGGTACAGCTAAGGTCAGGGTGAGACCTCATGCAAGTCAAGCATTCTGACCTTTGGTAGCTGCACCCAGCTGCAAACCTGTGTGACTGGGGCTGCCGGTCTCTTCCTCCTGAACACTCTGGCTCAAAGAATGTGTCTGACTAAATGCCACAATCTGCAATGCCAATGAGGTAGTCCAGTCCAATGCTAGGCTGTCACCAATGACAAAGCATGGGCCGAAGGGATGAAGAAACTTGGCCAAAGTCATACAGAAAGTTGTGGACAGAGCAGAGGCGGGGATCCAGCTCCCAGGACACTTGGCTCCCAAGTCTCCCTATTATCCTGTGCTGTCTGTCAGGAGTAATTCTGACCCTTCCAGGAGGATTCCGAGACCCGGTAATGATATGATCCTGTTTTGCCCATTGAATGACCTTGAAATGAAAGCCTCTGCAATACCAGGTCTGTTATTTCACCCTCTACACACTCTAAATACCCTTTATTATCTCATGTTTGTGATTCCTCCCCAGCTGCTCATGCCTCCCCGCAAAAAACGTTACCATGTACTTACTTGGTTCAATAATAATGGGAACTAACATCTCCATAGCACTTTCTATGTGCCAGATACTATGCTAAGAGCTTTACTGATCATCTCATTTGATTCTCACAACCCCCCTAGGAGGCAGGTGTTATTATTACCCCCATTTTAAGTGACTTGCCCAGGGTCACAAAGCTAGTAAGTGTTTCAAGCCAGATTTGAACTCAGGAGTTCCTGATTCTCAGCCCCAGGCTATATGGACTTACTGTATTCTCTAATAGAATGTAAGTTCCTTAAGGGGCAGGAATCATCTCATTTTGTCCCTGAGGACAACTGCTGGCTCACAGAACTTACTAAATGACCAATCATGATTGTTGATTGGTTGTGATAGATAACTAAACAAGGAATTAACTGTCAAACCAAAGAGAAATAGGTGTCCTTTGTGCAATGATGTTATTACTCTAGACCCCTGGGCCCAGCAAAAGTCAGAGAAATGCCAAGAGAAAGAAACTCTTCTTACCCCTCATTTCCTTCTTCCCCAGCTGCTGAGACCAGTAGCTACTGAGAATGGCGTGGGCAGATCCTTGACAGAAACAGAGAAAGCTGCGTGTCAATTCTGAAAAGAACAGTTGTGGGCCATAGTAAACGGGCTAACAGTGAAAGAAATTCTCCCAGGACGAAAGCTTAGAGTGCAGTGATCAGAAAGCAGCAGATGCTTAGGTTCCCTGAATAATTATCGCTAAGATGTGTATTTAGTATCTGTATATAAACTAATGAATGAATGAATGCAAGACAAGACACTTTAATGGTGCTGAATACACCAAGAGCTGTGAGATTCTGAAAGGGCAGGCACTCCGGACCCATTCACTAAAACTGGGACCCAACAAGTCTAAAGAATTCCCCAGGGGGCGGCGAGGTGGCGCAGTGAGTAAGAGCACCGGCCTCGGAGTTGGGATGACCCGAGATCGAATTCGGCCTCAGAAAATGAGCACCCACGCATAAATAATGTCTAGCCGTGTAACCTTGAGCAAGTTACTTAACCCCAATTGCTCTAAAAATAAAAATTAAAAAAAAAAAGAATTCCCCGTTTGGCCTCTGCTGGGTCAGACCTGTAATAAATGCCAATGGGTCCTCAGCCCTGCCTCTCTCCATGAAAGAACCCCCTCCCAGCTCTGTCCCCATTCCTCTGCCCCAAGCCCAGGTGCCAAAGTACAACTGCTAAAACACAAGTTTTACTATGTCACCCTCAGAAGACTCCAGGAGCTTTCTATTGCCTCTAGGACAGGAAGAGAATCTGGACCTGGGATTTCATTATTAGGCAACTCCCAGGTGAGGAAATTCCCTCTGCTAGTGCAAGTTAGCACCTTCTTTACAACAAAAGAGTAGTTTAGAACACTGTGAGGGGAAGGGATTTGGCCAGGGTGGGACTTCAGTGGTGTGTCTTCCTGGCTCAGAGTCCAGGCCTCTACCCACCATGGCACACTGTCTTCACAACCTCTAGCATGAAATACTCATTTTTCCGTTGGATATTTTCCCCAAACAAAGGTCATCCCTGGGCCTTTGACAGTTGAATTGCAATCATGAGGCTGTCCCTCACTCCAAAGTCCAGCCAAACTGGCTGTCTTGCTGCTCCTCCCGTGACCCTCCATACCTTGCACTGCTTGTCCCTCTGGCCTAGAATGCCCCCCTTCCTTCCTCTGCTTCTTGCCATCTCTAGTTCAGGGGTCACCTTCTATGTGAGCATCTTGCTGATTCTCTCCTTTCCCCAAGTTTTGAGGGCCTTTCTGCCCCCAATTACTGTGCATTTTGCATATATCCTGTACATGTTTATATATTTGTGTGTCTATATATGCATATATGTATACATACACACAGAAACACATGTTATCTCCCTTAATATAATACAAGCTCCTCGAGGGCAGGGACTGTTTCTCTTTTGGTCTCTGGATCTCTGGACCTTGTACAGGGCCTGGCACATGGCATGTGTTTAAAAATGCTTATTTATTGATACTGTGTGACCTTGTGCAGGTTACAGAACTGTTCTGGGCTTCAGTTTCCTCATCCGTAAAATGAAGGCATTGGAATGGATGATGTCTGGAGCGACCTTTCAACTTTGAGACCCTATGACCACTTCACTGGTGGATGGATGAAAGAGAAGATTTTTAGGTATTATGGCAGGCAGAGACATCGCCAGCTAGAAAGCGCTGCTGCGACAATCCCTTTGTGTCAGTGTACTGGCTGAAGGCTCTCCAGCCAGCTCAGCAGCTGTGAGAGACCCAGCAGAGCTCCCCTTCAACAGGGGAGGGAGGGCTTGCTGGGGGATTGTTTTGTTGTTACTGTATTTCCCTGAGTCCTTCAAACTGCTTAATTGCTGAGCTTCACCTTATGGAGCAAATGCTGCCTTCGTGTGTTTTGTTCCTGGGGGAGTAGCAAGGTCTTGCCGATGGCCAGGCCTCTGCCACCTGCCCCTGGCCTCCGACTCCTGGGTTGCTGTAAGCCAGGCTAGAGTCAGCCCCTTCCTCATCTCATAGCTTCACATGCATCTGCTCCTGGGCTCATTCTTCTCAAGTGGGAGGGGGATGTGGACGAGCAGCCCCAATGTCATTGCCCCACTTCTGAAGCAGTGAGAGGGGCCCCCCAAGGCCTTGTTTGGAGAGGGAGGGACTCTTAAGAATCATTTGGTCCAACCTGCTCACTTTATACAGGAGGAATGCAGGCCAGAGAGGGGGACCAATTCACTTCAATTCAATAAGTGTTTATTAATGCTTCCATTCTACTGGGTGGAGAAAAGTAAATACAATGTAAATAGCGACTAATTTTGGGAGAAACAGCACTAACTGGGGAGAGAATCAGGTAAGGCCTGGGGAAGGCCAGGGCACAAGCCTTGGCTTCGAGGCTGAGGACTGACTGAAAATGAGGCCTGGGAGCAGCAGCCATTGGAAGGGGGGACTGAATGTCATCTATGGGAAACACCAAATCAGCCCATCTGATAGCAGCAGGGGATGCAATAGGGAAAAGTACAGAGCTGGCCTGGAAGGATCTTCTGTGGCCAAACTGGGGGGATTCTGACACTAAAGCCAATAAGGAGGCATTAAAGCTTCCTGAGAGCTGAGCTGTGCTTTAGGTACATGGGTTTACAAGTGGGCGAAGCACAGACTGGAGCAGGGATGGAAGATGGGCAGAGCCCAGGGCCTGCTCTTTAAGCAAGCAGGAGAAGGAGCAAAGAGAGTGCCAAGCCATCCCTGGTTCTCTGCCCCTCCCTGCCCCAGCTCAAGCTAGGATTATCACATCCAAGTCAGCAATCATTTAATAAATTCCTACTCTCTGCTCCAAGAAACAAACCCTGCCAAGGAGTCTACAGCTGATTCATGGCAGGGCGAAGACGACCTTCAGGTCACTCAGCAAACATCTATCAAAGCGCCTACTGTGGGCAAGGTGAAGATGGCTTTCAGGTCACTCAACAAACATCTATCAAAGCGCCTACTGTGTGCAAGGTGAAGACAGCCTTCAGGTCACTCAACAAACATCTATCAAAGTGCCTACTACGTGCAAGGTGAAGACAGCCTTCAGGTCACTCAACAAACATCTATCAAAGCGCCTACTGTGGGCAAGGTGAAGATGGCCTTCAGGTCACTCAACAAACATTTATCAAAGCGCCTACTGTGGGCAGAGCAAAGCAAGCCTAGACTTATGGAAGTAACAGGGAGAGAAGATCAGGGGGATTTCTGGGGATGTTTGCATCTGAAATTTTCAGAAAAAAAGTTCTAATTTGAAGCCTTTTATTTAGTATATAAATGAATTACATAGGGCCTGCTGGGTATGTGGGCTAGGGGAGGGGCCTCACAGGGTGCACACACAGCCTGAAATGTCAAATTGGTGCTGCTTTGGCCTTTCTCTGGGTCCCCAATGTTTAGCAAAGCCATGGATGGGGGCTTAGTAAGTGTTTGCTCACTTGCCTTGTTAGGGATCCATTAATGGGGGTTCTCACACTGCAGATTCCCCACCTCCAAACACAAACAAACTCACCTGTGACTGGGTCTTCTGCTACACCAAGCCAGGGAGCAAAAAATCTTGAGTAGAAGTCACAACCTTGGGTCTTTCCACCTCCCTCGCCTTTCACGGTGAGCATGAGTCCCTGCACCTTCCCTGTATTTTCAATCTCTGCCATATCCCTTGTGTTCACTTCCAGGGTCTCTAGGAAGGCCCTTGCAGAAGGATGGAGAGGCATCATCATATATTTTGCACCCCTTGTTAACCCCTGAGACTATTAAAAAGGCATAATTCTGTACAGGTTCCCACTCATACCCCCCTTACTTGTTATATGCCCCATCAGAGAAAGGGCCAAGAGAAGGACCAAATGAGACCAAGTCTCTCCTTAATAAAGAACCTCTAGTGGTCAAAGGCATGGCCAGTCTCACTATATGCACCACAAAGAGGCAAAGACAGAGGAAAAGTCTCTGGAAACCAAGCAGTCCAAAATGTGCTTATGTTATTAGAAATGCATTTGTGGCAATAAATCACGCCGACTTTTCACAAGTCATGGGTCATGTAGGCAAAGGACAATGCAAGGACAGAGGCACACAGTGACTGTGAGCAGCCCAGGGCATATGGTCAACATTGATTTATATAAAGTGATATCAAATTCAATCACTACTCAAAAAAGGGGCATTATTCCCAAATATAGCACTGGTACCCGGAAAATGCTAAAAAAAACCAAATCAAAACAAAAGCCCTAGAGGAATGCTTGCAGCATGTTAAGTGTATCCATAGCCAGAAATCACCTAGGATGAGAAGGCATGATGGGGCTGAAATCAGCACCCAGGTAGGGAGACTCAGCAGGGAAGCCTCAAAGCTTACCTTCCGTAAGAGTCGTCAATCCGAACAAAAAGGTACTTGGTGTCTGGACAATAATGGACATCCTGAACCAGTACGTTGCCTATTGCCGACTGGTGAAGAGAGTGGAGACAAAAGGCTTCTCAGGATGGAGTCACTGGTCACCCACAACTTTTGCAGCCCCTGGGAGCCCAGAGGGACAAGCAGCACTGAGGCCCTTTTCTGCCATCGTCTTGCTCACATAGCTAACTCAGTCCATTCCTGAACCTGGTCCAAGGTTACTTTAACTTTTATAGACCCTTCCAACAGTCTGGTGAAGTCTATGGACCCCATCTCAAGATCCTATTGACCCTTGCTAAATCTGCGCTTAACCAATAACAAGCAATAGTCTTCCTGTGAGCTCACGGTTTGAGTTGAGAACCAACCTTGATTAAGTCCTGGACTTCTTTAACATCCTAGATGAAAAAACAAAAACAAAATCCATTTAAAACATGCCGGCTACACACTAGTACACAAATAGTGGCCAATGATGGCCAGCCAACCAACCTTGGGATGGGTGGGACAAAGGGGCAAATCCATGATGATCCCGTCTTCTGCTCGTCTGGCTTTGAATTCTCCACTCAGAGTTACAAAAGTTAGAGTTGGATTCACATTTTCTGCCAATGTGTTTTTAATTGGAAAAAAAAAATCAAGATGTAAGAAAAAAAATCTTTTGTTCTTTTGTCATTAAAGACTGGCTTTTTAGTTTTTCTTAACCCTTGATTTGTAGCTGAGTGTCTACCTAGGCAGCTGGGGCTCCATGGAGAGAGAGCTGGGCCTGGAGTCAGGAGACCTGATGTCAAAGCCTGCTTTAGTTTCCTCATCTGGGAAATGGGTATAGAAATAGCTTCTATCTCACGGGGTTGTCATGAGGATCAAATGAGATAGTAGTTTAAAGAGCTCAGCCCAGTATTCAAATCCTAGCTCTGACTTGTTCTGTTCACCATTGCATTTTCCTATTTCTTTTCTGCCTTTGCTCCTATTTCCCTCACTGGCCTGCCAGGAGACACACCTCCCTTCTCCAGACTCCCATAGTCCTGGATCTGCCACTAGAAATACAGGACAAAGGCATGGAAGAGCCCTTAGAATGAGTTCACCCAGTCTAATCCCCTCATTTCACAGGTAAGGACACTGAGACCCAGAAAGGCCTAGCACCCTCATCATCGGAGCAGCTAGCATTTACAGAGCCCATGAGGTCTGCAAAGTGTCTTACAAATATTACATCAGTGGATTCTCTCTCAAGATCCGTTGTGTGAGTTCAGACATGTCCAACTTTTCATGAACCAATTTAGCATTTTCTTGGCAAAGACACTGGAATGGTTTGCCATTTTCATTTTACAGATGAGGAAATGGAGGCAAACAGGATTAAGTGACTTGCCCAGGATCACACAGTGTCTTCAGAGTGGATTTGAACTCAGGAAAAGGAGTCTTCCTGACTCCAAGCCTGGCACTCTATGCACTATGATGCCACCTAGCTGCCCTAGAAATCCTGCAAGGTAGGAGCTATTATCCCCATTTTATAGATGAGAAAACTGAGGCAGAGAGAGGTTAGGTGTCTTGGTCCAGGATCACCTGGCCAATAATTGTCCAAGGTGGGATATGAACTCTGGTTTTCCTGACTTGAAGTCTAGGACTGTCCTATCTAGACTTGCCCAGAGTCTCCTAGAAAGTGTTCTTGAATTTTCTCATTCCACCTTGTGCTAAAGATCTGAACAGTTAACAGTTCTCTGAGTTACTTGATGAGGGCAGGGACTGGGCTGGAACCTTCTTCACTTTTACTCTATGTACTTGTCCCCTCACTAGAATGGAATCTCATTAAGAATAGGGATTGTCGGGGCGGCTAGATAGCGCAGTGAGAAAGAGCACTGGCCCCCAGTGTTGGGATGACCCAGGATAGGTCCCGGCCTCAGAAAATGAGCCCCCACACACAAATAATGACTGGCTGTGTAACCTTGAGCAAGTTACTTAACCCCAATTGCTTTAAAAAAAAAAAAAAAAAGAATAGGGATTGTTTTGTCCTGTGTATTTGGATCCCCAGAGCCCATCTCAGAGCCTGGCCCAAAGCAGGCACTTAATAAATTCTTAATTGAGCCTCAGGTGGCTAAAGGGAAGTCCAATCTCTTTATGTTCTTGGCAGCACCTAGCACTGTGCTTCCCACCCTGCATGACCTCAATAAATATCGGTTACAGGAATGAATGAAGGATTGGTGTGATTTGTTCTTAATTCAAGATTCTTTGCTGTGTTTCCAGGGGTCAATGAACAGTGAGAGAGTGAGAGAGAGAGAGTAACAGAGACAAAGACAGAGAGACAGAGACAGAGACAGAGAGAAGAACATAGAAACATTACTTATTTTGTAAAACAACACGGCCGAGGAAGCCAATGTAGCATGACCACAGAAAGGGACCTCATCGGTAGGCGTGAACCACCTTAGCATGAAGCGGGAACCTTTGTAGAAAAAGAAAGAGAAGGTAAGTGATTCCATGAACTCCATTCAGGACAATCTTATCTGCTTCTACTGCTGTTTTCTAAAGATTTTCCCAAGATGCATTTGGGGCAGGAAGATGTTCTTAAAGGGGGGGGAAAAAGCAAATTCTTGAAGTCTGTCCATTCCTTAGAGCTTAAGAGAGTCATGGTACATGAGGGCGAATCTTTTACAGCCCAGAGAAACATCTAGGACATATGACAAATTGTCAGGGTGATTCCCTAGGATATGAGCTTAATGGAAATTTGACAATTCAATACCTACACAAAATCAAAAACCTCTTTCTCTTCCAGATCCTAGGTCCTCACAAAAGGTAAAGTCACTCCAAGGATGTAAAAATTTGCTCACTTTGGATAAAGTTGTCTGTCGGGTGGAGCTTCTGGATAAAAGCTGTTTCAGAATGGTTCATTTCTCTTGCGATTTTTTGGCGTATTTCATCATCCAATTCCTAAATTGGGGGGAAGGTCCAGAAAATACCTGTCAGGCTTCCTCAATATTGGGTACTGGATACAATAATATCACACATTGATCGAGAAATGGTGAATCAGGGAAAATATATAGATAAAAACTCTTTAATCTAGTTTTAATCTAGAGCCAGACAAAAGAGCAGGCTGTGATCTACACTGGGGTTAGGAGGGGGAAGATGGGGGAAAGAGCACACCTCAAAAGAGTATAGATCTAAGGAAACCTTGAAAGATTATATGGGAATTACTGCTAAGGAATTCCAGACTCTTGCAGAAATTCTACACCAGAAATGCTTTCAATTAGTTCATTAACAAGGGCTCATTATGTGCTATTTATTTACTAGGTGTCAGAGTTTTGATAGCAGATGTCTCTTTCCCCCCACACCCTCGGACCCCAAGAGTGTTCTGTAACAACATGCTGCCCCTTTGGGAATCCACCATGACTGGCCAACATCCTTCCCTGAAGTCTAGAGACATATTCAGGTCAACACCATTGCTATGGGAATGGGAATCTGAAATCTTCCCTGCTCCTTGACACTTTGATAGGCTTAAGTGACTCTTGGGAACCTTCCCTGACTTGAAAATATACTCTGCTCCCTATAGGCTGAATATGGTGACATGAAGCCTGTGGTGGGAGCCTTTATTTTCAGGAATGCCCACACCTTGTTGCTTTGTGATTAGGCAGTGAGTCAAGAGGGTTGTGACATTCTCGAAGCCAGAAGGTTATATATACCCTGATGTGAGGTTTTGCTTTGGAGCTCACTTTGAGAAGAGTTGTGTGATTTGACCAGACTAGACTCTGGGCAGCCGTTGAGCCCCCGGGCTTTGAAAATCCAGATGTTGGTGCTTCTCTCTCTGGTGACTAACTAGGTATGTATGTATTGGTCAGACAGCTAGAAGCCTGTCTGCTGATCTGTTTCTCTGTCTTCTTGTAACTTCTGCTTGTAACTTGTTTGTATTCTCTGAAGTTCAGAGTACTGACTTTTTCCCCTGAACTAGGTAAATGATATATGTTTGATTAAAGCAAAGATTGTTAACCCATTTTGAGTTGCTTTCCTTTAGAAAAGCAGATCTAAGAACCTGTATTGGCAGCCACCCTTGGTATGCTGGGGTGCTTGCTGCTACACCCATCCTTAAGAAACTTTCAACCAACCCTGTCAAATATCGTTTTCTACCTCTATTCCTTTATCTCCACTTTCTTGCTACTTACTTACTTTTCACACTCATGCAATCTGTCTTCTAACACCTCCCCTCAACTCCTGAAACTGCTCTCTCCACAGTTATTGATGGATGGTTATTGAACTGTTCCATCTGATGACCTTGCCTCAGTCACCATCCCTCTTGATCTCTTTTTTAGACTCTGACATTACCGATCAGTACTTTCCCTTGGTTCACCCCAGCCTTCCTGAACACTGCTTCCAAGTCTCCACTGCTGGCTCTTAATCTCTGCCCTCTATCCCTGGACTCGGCTGTGCGAGCTTTTCTCTTCTCTCTCCATGTTCTCTTCCTTGATGACCTCATTGGTTCTCATGGCTTCAATTACGACCTCTCTCCAAATGACTCCCAAACCTACATATCCAGCCCTCACCCTTCTCCTGAGCTCCAGGCCCTCAAGGCCTGCTTGTCAGAGGTCTCCATTTGGGTATCTCAAACTCAGAAAGTCTAAAACAGAGCTCATGATCTTCTCCTTTAAACTGGACCCTTCTTCAAGCTTTTCTATTTCTGTGGGGCACCACCACTCTTTCAGACCCCCTCCTTCCTCTCCTTCATCTGCAATATCCAATTGGGTATTATCAATTCTACCCACTGTCCTCTTCTTCTCTCCATCACACGGCCTCCACCTTCGTTCAGGGTATCGCCCCTTACTAAAAGCCCCTTAACTGGCCTCTCTGCTTCCAGTTTCCCAAATTCCATCCATCTTCCATACAGTTGCCACATTAATATTCCCAAAGGAAATGTACCATTTTTGGCCAAAGCTACAATTAGAACAAAAGCAATAAAATCCACTCCACAAGTAGATGGAATCAGTAGGAAGGGCAGACACAGACACAGAGAGCACCAGTTAGGAGACCCACAAATGCAGCCAAAGTGAGTGTGAGGGGGGAGGGCTCTCTCCTGTGCTGTCCTTGGTCTGCTCCTCCCCATCTCTGCCCGATGCTTGGCCACCCTCGCCATGGCCTCCAGCTTCTTCTCCTTTAGCTGATGTCCTGACCTAGGGCACTGCGAGCCACTCTCTCAAAGTACTGAAGGCCACACTCCAGGACCAGCAGGGTCCATAGTGCCCTTCGGGACCCCCATTTCCTATACTGGACTCTCAACTCTTTAGGCATCCTTCTTGACTGGACTCCCTCTTCTGCTAGGTGCAGTGTTTCCTAAGGCTCAGATCACTGCCATCTTCTCCCCATCTTTTCTGGCCTCTGGAAGAGGTGCCAGGGAAAAGGAGAACAAGCTCTTTTCCCAAATCTCGTTGGGAGAGCTGACTGTTGTCACCTGGGGCACAGCCAATCCTGCAGCCAATCACTTAAAGTGTTCTGTGATGTGGCATCAGCAGCATTCACCCATTGGCCAAACCATAAATTCCTTTCCACTTTGCTGTCCAAGAGTAGAAAAAACATCTTGCCTTGCCAAAATGTGTCAACGTTTCAACTTAGCAGCCCACAGAAGCTGTCCAGATCCTTTTTCCTTCATTCTCCTCCTAACTGAGCCCTTTGTACTTGCTTCTCAGGCCCACTCACCCTCT
Source organism: Gymnobelideus leadbeateri (assembly GCA_011680675.1). NCBI lineage: Eukaryota > Metazoa > Chordata > Mammalia > Diprotodontia > Petauridae > Gymnobelideus > Gymnobelideus leadbeateri. The sequence continues at coordinate 92,100 of WOXC01012349.1, read as the reverse complement.
GAGACCACTAGTCTGGCCTTCTAATCATGGAGCACCACTGAAAGCAGCTCACTCCCTATCAACTCCCTAGCACTCTATTCTTTGCAGCCTGAGGGCCTAGCAGAGTGCCCAGCACACAGTAAGCACTTAATAAATGCTTGTAGACTTGATGTATGAATGAATGCACTCATAGCACTTACTCACAGCATCCAAGAACTTTTGGTCTGTGGTCCTCACCCCTGACTGCCAAGAACACTGGCTTAAGCCCCTTTTGTTCCCATGTCTCCTAACCTGGTTTCCTGATCTCTCTCATAGTCTTCTTGGACTTGACCCCTTGTCTGCCTGGACTTCCCCTTTCTGGGCACGAAAATAATCCTTAGGGGCAGCTAGGTGGAACAGCGAATAGCACACTGGTCCTGCAGTCAGGAGGACCTGAGTTCAAATCCGGCCTCAGACGCTTGACACTTACTAGCTGTGTGACCTTAAGCAAGCCACTTAACCCCAACTGCCCTGCCTTCCCCCTCAAAAAAAAAAAAAAATCCTTAACGGCTTTCCAAATTGTGGCAGTTTGCCCTCCATCTGCACACAGACCTATAGGCAGACAAATTATGCCACTGGGAGTAGTGGTGTCAACTGATCATCCCTGCAGGCAGCATAGGGACTTAGAAAACTACAAATTAACATCATCTATGTTGTATTGGTTTTTTTTTAATTGTTAAGCATTTCTCAATTACATTTTAATCTGTTCTGGGCTTTTTCCATTCTGACACCTATGCCTTAGTCTGCCTTGTATGATAGGATGTCTGATATGCCTGTCCATATGAATTTGTCCCTTATTAGATTTAAATCTCTCCATGTGCCTGAGGTACAAATAACAAAAGAAGCCTTAGGGGTAGAGCTGTGGCAGCAAGGTCATTCAGGTTGAATCAGGGGCTCCCAGGCCCATACTGAACTCCTACAAGCAAGTCAGCACAGTAAAGCGGAAAGAAAGCCGGGTTCAAGAACTGGGAGATCTGAGTTTGAAATCTGCCCTGACATTTAGTAGTTGTGTGACCCTGGACAACTCACGACCTCCCAGAGGCTCAGTCTCCTCTTCTATAGAATGCAGAACCGTCATACCAGAATGTTGGATGAACTCCCCTGGTGAATTTTTATGGGAGGACATGGACAAAGGTAGAACAGGATGGTTAAATTACCCTTAGCAACTAGATCAGAAACCCCCCAGAGGTTTATCTCCCGTCCCACTGGGTTGTGGTGAGAAGCCAACAACGGGAACATGCCTGAGAAGTACTTTGTAAACCTTCACTGATTCCTGTTTGCTTCTGGGCAGTTCTCTCTCCCACTCACTGGCCCTCACAGAACAAACAAAGAAAGAAATGAATGAATGAAATGCTCATAACAAACACACAGAATCCAGACAAACACATCCCCACAATAACCACATTCAGAAACTCACCTCTCCGTTTGCATTTTAAATCTTACACCTCGGCCCAGCAGCAGGTAGGAACGGGTCAGTGTTTAACCACAAAGCTGAACCTCAAAGGACAATCACATCTTTAAGGTGTCACTGTCAACAAGTCTGAGCCAGGGATGGGGAACAACATGTGGCTCTGTAGGTCCTCAAGTGCAGCCTTTTGACTGAATTCAAACTGTTTTTGGTAGGTTCCCTACCCCTGGTCTGGGCATCAACAAAACAAGAGATGGCTTGTAATCTCTCCCATTTCTCAGCTGTGAATGCTCATGCTAAAAATTTGCCACCCCATCAGCTCGCCCTCAAGTAGACAAGAGCTGACCCTGCTGGAGGTGGGTGCCGGGCTTTATCTTTAGAACTCCAGACCCGGGCTTTGTCATTGCACTGACATGACCTCTCAAGTCTTTCAGAGTTATTTTTCTCTATAATGTTGTTGTCATTGTACAAACTGTTACCTGAGTTCTCTTCACTTGGTTCTGCATCATTTCACAAAGTAAAGTTCACATGTTGTCATTTCTTATGACATGATAATACTCCTTTACTCCACATCCTTAGTTTCTATCTTTTGATTACTACAAAAAGAGGTGCTATAAATATTTTGTACCTAGGGGTCCTTTTCCTTTGGTCTCTTTGGGGCACAATGGTGTAGGGTGGTATGGCTGGGTCCAAGGTCACACAAAGCATTGGGGGATTTTGTAAGACTTAGAGCTCTAACATTTATGAATGCTAGCTCTCCAAGGTAAATAAAGAGGAACATGGGGAGAGGGACTATAACTGTCAGGGGAAGAATTAGGTTTTGGGAGTTGATGATCACTTAAGAAATTCATATTTAGCACCTACTATGAACCAGGGACTGGAGAGGAAAAGACAAGAACCAAACGATTCCTGTCCTCAAGGAATGTATACTCTACTAGGGGAAAAAATTATACATTTACATGTTAGCATAAAACATATACATACAAAGAAAAAAAGATGTTGGATGAAGAGGTGGGACTTTTTCACTCAAAGCAATTATATCCCACATGTGAAAACCCCCAGCAAGGATTCAGGATTTGCAGTCAGAGGACCTGGGCTCTTTGCACTTACAACCTGTATGACGCTGAGGAAGTCACTTTCCTGTTACCTGGCCTCCCTCATCTGCAGAATGAGGGGGTTTGGCTCAATCACCCCCAAGCTTCCTTCCAAGTCTCTGATCTAATGAATGACTTTTCTAATGGAATCTCCCTCCCTGGCAATGAATGGAAACTGTGACTGACAACTAGGTCAGACTTCCAGAGACAAAAGCAAGGGAATGTTCGTTTTCCTAGGCTCTCCTTTATTGATCTGAATCTATCACCATATGATGGGTCAACTGAACAGGCAAAATTCTATTACTCAAGCACACAAGGTTTGAAAATGCTGCCATCTGGTGGCGACTTGGAAGTACAACAGCCCTTCTATAACCCTATGGGATATGAGTGGTCCTGCCCACTTAGATGTTAATGAAGACTGGGCTGTTGGAAATGTTTTTCTGGATCTCAGGCATGGTGTCTCCACTAGTTAGCATTTAATTACAGATGGTCCTGCACTATTCTCTAATTGTTTGTTGTATTAAATCTAGTCTCCCCAGTCGGATCATTAACTCCTTAGCTTTTGCTTGTCTACCCCATGATGTGGGGTGTGTAATAGGTATTCAGTAAATATTTGTTAAGGACAGGTGATTCATAGAGCACTGGGACTAGAGTCAAGAAGACCTGAATTCAAATCCAGCCTAAGACACTCACTAGTTGAATGACCCTGAGCAAGTCACTTAAATTCTGTTTGCCTTAATCCACTGGGAAAGGAAATTACAAACTACTCTAGCATTTTTGCCAAGAAAAAACCCATGGACAGTATGGTTCAAATGGCCATAAAGAGTTGGACATGACTGAACAATAACTGATATTTGTTAATCAAGTCTTAAAGGAAGGGTCATACCACAATTTTAATGACTAAAATTATAATTTCTAGTTCCTTTTTTGCTGCTATTATCCTTACTCCAGAACTTTAGTCACTATATTCTTTTAAGAGTTCTGAAAATCTCCCTCCACTTTTGCTTCCAAAGGTCATTATTTTTTTTCCAGATAGTAACTGTTTATTTGCTAAATTATTATGAACTTAGCTTTGAACACGAGCAAAACAAAAAAAAAGTATTTGTTTTTCTTTTTAAAAAACATTTTATTTAAAGTTTTGAGTTCCAAATTCTATCCCTCCTTCCCTCTCTCCCTTTCCCCCTCCCTGAGAAAGCAAGCAATCAGATAAAAGTTATACATGTGCAATTATATAAAACATTTCCATATTAGTCCAAAGGTCTTTCACTCAACAAATACATATTAAGGACCTACTTCACGCCCAACATAGCCCATACTTTACTGTTTTCAAGAAGTTCACAATCTAATGGGAGTTATTTGTTTCAGCCTCAACTGGCTTTTATAAAATGCCTACCATGAGTCTAGCACAGTGTTGGTATCAGATATACAATGATAAAAATCAAAGGAAAAGAACAGGTATACCGAAAGTCAAGGCAATCAATATTTTTTGGTGGGGATACCTTAAGTGAAGCAAAACAAAGACTATAGAACCTGTTTCCACAGAACTCTGGTCCTGTGACCCACCAAGTCATCCCAAAGACTGGATTCCAGAATTGTTGTATTGTCTTCTATTTGTGGGCTGGTCCAAGAAGCCACTCTGACCCTAGGGAAGGACTGTCAGTTTGTAATCCACCTTCCCTCCTCCCTTCTCCCGGTGATTTGGGTACATAATCTCAACCTTCACTTCAGCAAAGGTGAAATGCTGATCAGGAGAATTCCCGATCTGCAAATCTGTTCCTCATAATGAAATTAAGTTTACCTGATTACTGACACTTTGTCTCTGTCAGGTTTAGTCACACTCAGGTTAGAGAGTGGTTCAGTTAACATTAAGTTGCAAGAATATTCCATTATATTTACATACCACAAATTGATCAGCTATTTCCCATCTGATGGGCACAATTACAGTTCCTCGGATCTAGCCTGGCTCTGAGCATTCTTTATAAAACTGGACACTAAAAACAATGCATACGAGGACAGGCACCCAGGACGGCTTAGTTTTTAGGGAGGGGAGGTGTTGGGAAAATTCTTCCATTAAAAAAATAGGAAAACAAAACAACTTACATTTTCTAGAAGACAAACAGCGGCAGGGTTCCCCCGGAACGCTTCCCCTGTAAAAGCATCTACTACAAAAACAGGGAGCTGCATCTTCCCTGGCACCCTGTTTTTTTAAACTCTCAAAACTTCGGAGGGAGGAGGTAGTAAATCGTTTATAAAAGCAAAATGCTCATGATTCACTAGTTGCACAAGAGGGACCTTTGGCCCACAGACGGGAGGATAACATTTACGCGATTAGCCTTCCCGGAGAGTTTTCTTTTTAATTTCTAGAAGGCAGGCCGGCTTAACGACATGCCAGTTTTCTTCCAAATGCTCACAATCTGAAGTCTGAACTGCCTTTAATGAAGTGGGCAGCCAATTCGAGAGGCCGCTGAGACTCTGGGGGCGGGCACGACACCAGAGCCCAGACTGCGGTGCGGAGGTCGCCTTGACCAGTGGCCATTTTCGGGAGGACGCTGCTCCTTGTGGGGTCCGCAGAGGAGAGAGGGCGTGGCTCCGACCTTCCAAGGACCTCAGACTGGCCAGTGAAGGTGGCTCTTCTACAGATGATCCCCCTTTTCTTACCTATGGCTTCTGTGGCATCTCGCTCGGGGAGGTTTGCTTTGCACAAGTGAACCTCAATTTCCATAATAAGCATTGATCAATCGGCTTCTAGGTGCAAAGGACTGTGCTTTTTAAGTCCAATATAATGCAGTTCTGAGAGGCTTCGCTGATATATCTCTCCCTGGACAACAAGCAGACAGGCTAGGAGGAGTCTTTCCTTGCCTTTACTCGGGCGGGCTCCCTTTCTCCTTTTGCTTTGGGGAATGGAGAAGGAGGAGGGGGAACCCATGGCAACCAACTCCATGTGGCCAGAAGGAGACTACATTTCCCATGAACCAATGGGATATGAAACACTAGCTCCAGATTGGAGAAGAGAAGGACCTTGATTTCCCAGAGGGCGCTCCTGTACGGGATCTGGTCTCTGATTGGTGGAGAGAGCTCGAGGGAGGCTCTGATTGGTGGAGAGAGATGGCGCCTGGAGGAAGTGCCTTCCCGGTACGCCGCTACTCTAGTGCTGGGGCCGCCGGCTTTGGTGGCGCACCCATCCTACTGTGCTCTCTCGCGCCGGGGCCATGAGGCGCCTCAGCCCCTGCCTACCTCGGGCTGCGCTGCTGTCACGCAGCCGGCCGCCTCCTTGGAGCTCCCCGCGGGCTTGGCTGGGCGCCGCGTGCCCGGAGAAGGCAGCGCCTGCTCCTGCGGCGGAGGACTGGGGTCCGGAGCCGGGTTCGTGGCCCGAGCGGCTCGCGGACCTGGTGACGCCGCTGTGGCGGCTGGACTACGAGCAGCAGCTCCGCGTGAAGGCGGAGACGCTGCGTGGCCTCCTGGAGCGCCTCGAGGCCCGCTTGCGCGCGCTCGGGAGCCAGGACTCCGAGGCTGGGGCCCTTTGCTCGCGCCTGCAGCCCTTCCGACCGTCCCCGGTCATCGACGGCTACCGAAACAAGTGCAGCTTCGCCATCCGCCAGGGCCCCGACGGCCGGCCGCGGACCGTGGGCTACGTGCTGGGCTCTCGCCGGGAGCAGCAGCTGGTGTGCGTGCAGCCCGCGCACCTGAAGCACATCCCCGAGCGGCACCTGCTCGTGGCCCGCTGCTACCAGGCCTTCCTGGAGCAGAGCCCGCTCGAGCCCTACGTGGAGTCGCAGGGCCGTGGCCACTGGCACGAGCTCACGGTCCGGAGCACTGGCCGCGGCCACACCATGGCCATCATCGCCTTCCACCCGCAGCAGCTGCGGCCTGAGGAGCTTTGGCCGCACCAGGAGCAGGTCAGGGCATTCTTCACCCGGGGCCCCGGGGCCGAGTGTGACTTGACATCCCTTTACTTCCAGGAGAATGCCCAGGGCGGCCAGCAGCAGCCCTGCTATCGGCTTCTGGCCGGGGAGCCGCACATTTTCGAAGACCTTCCGGGCCTGAAATTCCGCATCTCTCCCGGTGCCTTTTTCCAGATTAATTCGGCTGCCGTCGAGGATCTCTACAGGGTGGTGGGAGAGCTGAGCGGAGTGGACCCCAATACCCTTGTCCTTGACCTGAGCCAAGGCACTGGGGCCACCAGCCTCTCCCTGGCCCATCGCACTGCCCAGGTCCTGAGCACGGGGCTGGTGGGCCAGGCGGTGGAGGATGCTCTCTGGACCGCCGCTTTCAATGGAATCAGCAATTGGGAATTCCAAGCTGACCAGGTGGAGAACATAGTGCCCCAGCTCTTAAAGTCGCAGGACACTGGCCAGTCGCTAGTGGCTATGGTGGACCCCTCCCGGACTGGATTGAACAGCCAGGTGGTCCAGGCTATTCGGAATTGCAGAGCCATCAGGACGCTGGTTTTTGTGTCCTGCTATCCCAGTGGGAAGGCCAAAAGAAACTTCCTTGAGTTGTGCTGCCCCCCAGACCCCGGCAAGGATCTCCTGGGTGAGCCTTTTGTCTTGAGCCAAGCCGTGCCTGTGGACATGTTTCCACACACCGTACACTATGAGCTGGTGCTTCTCTTCACTAGGTGACAGACTGACCAACCTCCTCTAGCCCCCCTCCATGTCAGGACTCTGCAGGCTCTCTCCATTAAGCACTGAATGTTAGATTGTACCTGGTGTGACAGGCCCTGGAGTGCCTGTGCTTTCAGAAGCTAGATGTGGATCAGCTTCTGTTCCAACCACAGTTGAAGGGGCTTCCTGGCTGAACTTCCAGGTCCTCCTTAGCTTGCATAAATCAACACACTGCTTTGTGCAAAGCAGGCCTTCAATATGTGATGGTTGTGTGGGATTAGAGAAAGATTTGAAATGGAGAAACACTGCAGTGGTGGATTCTGGGAACCAAAGAATAGTGGCAGCAAGAGTTTGGGGCTTTTGGGCAAATTGCTGTTAGGTCCCAAGTCAAGTTGGACCAGGGAAGGAGACAGCTTGGCAGTGAGAGCTGTAGCTACTGGCAGGACCCTGCCTGAGCCACAGTGCTAAAGCTACATTCACTGAAGTTTCCATTCCCCTGCTCTTGGCTATGGAAAAATAGTTGCCTAAGCTTTCCATGTTTTCTTGTCCAGTTGTTTCCAACTCTACCCCCTTTGAGGTTTTCTTGGCAAAGATAGTGAAGAGGTTTGCCATTTCCTTCTCCAGCTCATCGTAGGGATGAGGAAAGTGGGGCAAACAGGGTGAAGTGACTTGCCCAGGGTCAAATAGCTAATAAGTGTTTGAGGCTGGATTTGAACTCCGGAAGATGAGTCTTAATGACTTCGGGCCCAACACCACCTATAGCTGCCCCTCACTAAGTAGAGCTGGCTTCAAGCCATGGAGATGTTCAATACCTAAACTCAGGGGGGGAAAGGAATCGAAGCAGTGCTCACAAAGAATATTGGCTATGATTGAATTCTCATACTTCATTGTTTATCCTTGTCCTAAATAAAAATTACGTTGTTTCCATAGTATTGATAATCCTTATTCAACAAGCACGGAGTACTGCCATATGCTGAACACCAACCAAGTTTTGGGGATACAGAACAATCCAAAGGACCTTAAGTTCTATTGGGGCACAACCATGTGAACACATTAGGAAATGCAAGATGTATACAGAGTAATTTCTGGGGGGATGAGTTTGTGTAGGAGGTGGTACTTGAGCCCAGCTTTGAAAGAAGCTCAACCTTTAAGGGGGCATGGAGATTAAAGATAATCCAGTTTGGCTGGATCATAGAATGTGTGAAAGAGAGTCACTGATAGTAATCCTGGAAAGTTTGTCTGGAACCAGCTGGGGAGGGCTTGAAAGGCCAAATAGGAGTTTGTTTTATCCTAGAATGAATTTTTGGAAAAGCACTTTTTAAGCACATACAATAGGCCAAGCATCAGTGCTAACAGGAGACCCAGGGGAACATCTTGGCTGGTCAGACCTGTACTTAACAAATAGCCTTTTCACACATGGAAGATTGAAGTGGAAAGATACTTGAGGTAGGTGACCAATGAGGAAGTTACTGTTGTAGTCCAAGTAAGGTTACAGGGATCTGAATGATTAAAGGGTAATGAAACAAGATTATAGCTTTAGATTTCTTTCTCTATTCTTTAGTATGTTACTTATGTGAGAATCAAGTACGGTACTAGAGGAAGTGAAGACCATTGATGCTTGGGGGCTCATAAAAAATGTTCAAGGAAAGAGGTCATATATAGAAATATATATATATATATATATATGTATATATACACATACATACATGAAATAGAAATGTTAAAAGAAATACATTTTGATAAATATATATACTGTTTCACTATAGAAATGTTAATTTTAAAAGTTAATAGAAAAGTTAATTTTAAGAATTAGAACTTTTCATAGAATTTCCGTATTAACCATCCTCTGTCCGATAGATCTTATTTTATTTTTTGGTCTTTTTGGAGGGGGGAAGGGAGGGCAATTGGGGTTTAGTAACTTGCCCAAGGTCACGCAGCTAGTAAATATCAAGTGTCTGAGGTTGTATTTGAACTCAGGTCCTCCTGACTCCAGGGCCAGTGCTCTATTCATTTTGCCACCTATTGCAAGTCATTTGATAATTTTAATAAGCTCATTTGCAAGGTCTGGAAGTCACTGTTCTAAAGATCTTTCACAGGCACCTCAGATGTAATTCAGCAATGGAGAGCTTAACTCTGGATGTGGTCATTTTTAAAAGGTTATCTGTGTAGCAAAAACAGTTATATGCAGTCTCTCATCCGTGCTTCAAAAATGCACAGATTCTATTTTTACTTACTTGAGAGGAAACTTCTATAAAATGCAACTTTAAAATTGTATTTGACTTGGAAAGATTTCAGTAAAATTCTAACTCCATAAATTTTCCATGAACTTTTTTTCCTTAAAGGCTTAGTAACATTTTGTTATTTTCTGTTGCTGACTTAGAACTAAGGAAAGAAGCATAGGTTTTGTTCTTTTCATAATCAATTAATATTTTAGTTCTGCACAAGATAGTGTCAAATTATGTTTTAACATAGGATTAGAAAAATTACTCTATCTGCCTTTTTTCTTCAAAGCTTATCTCAGGTTATAGTAACATTACTTTAATTTCATTCTCACATTTCTCCCCTGCAAATTTAAAATTTTTTTCTGATCATAATTGGAAATTTAATTTTCCTGAAAATGTCCAAACAGGTGATTTTCTATTTGTCTGTTTTGATATAATATCTAGAAGTGATAAAGGTGCTACTGGAGTTGATTGAATGGGAGGTGGTAGGGTCAGACTTGTGCTTTAGAAAGATCAATTCAACAGCTGAGTGACAGACTGGAGACAGACCAGCCATTCTGAACACCAACTCTTGGTACCATGCTAATTCTGTAATAATGCTTCACTGGGACTGAAAGTTGCTCAGGTACGTTCTGCATTGCTCAGTGAAACTTGTCATGACATGTATATACAATGTTTAAATCATGGTTTTGAATCCAGTTATCCTATTGATGGATACTCTTATCCATCCTTTTTCAAAACATGGGCTGATTTTTGCTGCACCGTGAAATCAATATGAAAAAGTAGGTAATAGCAGCAGATGTCTGCTGGAATTTATAGGATCGGAGAATGAGAGTTGGGATTTAGAGGTCAACTATTGCAACTCATTTCACATGAGAAAACAGGACTAGAAAAATTCAGGAATGTCTTTAATCCACCTGAGTAGATGGACTAGAATTTAATGGCCAGAACAATTATGGAAAGAAGTGTTATTTTTAAAATGTTGCATTATGATCTTATGAATAAGGAAACCAAATAAAATTCCTTCTTGGGGCTTCATTGCACTAGCATGTTTGTGGTCCAGAAGATTCTCAATCTTATCCCTGCCTTGAAGGTGAAGCTTTAATATTAACCAGAGGAACAGCTTGGAGCAGGGAATTGGAAATACAGATTTTTACTCCCTGAATTCAAGATAAGGTCAAGGTCCTGTCTTTGAGGTTCCCAATTGCTATTTTCATTCTTTTTTCACAGTGGTATGGCCCTGAATCTATCTTACCTTTATCCCCCCCATCAAGACCTACCCTCAGCAATGAATAGTTACTAATAATCAAGGTCAGTTTTGGAGGGCTGATTCACAATGAAACATTCCTTCATCTTAGCAGAGAAACTACTGATGCAGAATGGTGTGTATACTCTTTACTAAATCTGTCCGTCTGTGATTTTAATAAAATGTTTCGCCTTAGAATTGCGGCAGAAAGGGGCAGCTAGGTGGCGCAGTGAGTAGAGCGTCGGCCCTAGAGTCAGAAGGACCTGAGTTCAGATCAGGCCTCAGACACTTAATGCACCCACAAACAAAAACCTAGCCGTGTGACCTTGGGCAAGTTACTTAACCCCAATTGCCCTCCAAAAAGCAAAAAAAAAAAAAAAAGGCTGTAGAAAACATGAACACTGAGTACACTGATGACAATACTACATACTATAAGGTTCTTTAGAGAAATATCAAGCAGGAAGCTTTTATTAAGTGTCTGCTATTTGCCAGGCTACTTATTTGCTAAGCACTGGGGATACATATGCAAGGAATGAAAATTCCTATTGAAAGGATTCTAATTGGGGGATACAATAAATACATCTATAATTATATGCAAAATAAATATGAAGAGAAGAGGAATACAGAGTAAAATATGAGGCAGGAGGGAGGGTGACTGAGGAGGAGTGCCACACTAAAGGAAGTGGCTAGCACCAGAGGAGAAAAGAATACAGAATGACCTGTATTAATTTGAGAAAAAGTAAGAAATTGTATAGGACCCCTAAGGAAACCCTCAAGATAAACACTTCAGTATTAGATAATAAAGTCTAAAGGTATCAACTAGACGAGGCCACATCTAAGTGATACTAAGATCTCTCCCCATCCTTACTTAGCTCAATTCACTGTGTATAGTCAGAGCTTAGACATACTTGATGAGGGGGAAAAGGTTCTTCACCAAGGATATTTCCACGAGATTAAAATGGCAGAAGCCAGATGGCCCAGTAGATAGAGGCAGGCCCGAAGTCAGGAAGACCCAGTTTCAATCTAGCCTCTCCTTAGCTGTGGGATCCTGGTCAAGTCATTTAACCTCTGCCTCAGTTTTCTCAATTGTAAAATAGGGATAATAGTACCTGCATCCCAGGGTTATCTAGAAGAGAAAACGAGATATTTGTAAAGCATTTAACACATAGGTACTTAATAAATGCTTTGTTATCACATGTATTCTATTTTATGCATTTAAAATTATTCTTAGAAGCATGGTCATAGTGCCATAGACCACTAGATGGCCAGAGGGGTCCAGGATATCCCCCTTCCCACCCAAGAGAAGAACTAGGGAGCCCTTTATGTTGCAGGAGTATCAGTGGAGTATGGCACCTATCCCTTTGTTGTCTATCACACTCATGACCTACCCCTCCCATCTTCTGGTCCCAGATCACAATGATGACATCCTTTGCTCTGCTCTGTAGCCACCCTTAAGTGGTCTATTCACATCCCAAAGAAGATCAGAGCTTGAAGCAGGAACTTGGCCCAGGGCACTGCTTTAACAAGTTCTGCCAGGTAGGAGAGCCTAGCACATAGCAAGTAAGAACAAAGAAAGCCTCTCCTCCCCAGTTGAGTGCTCACTGATCGACAATTGATTTAGGTTATCTCCCCAGAGGACAATTCCTAGTTATAGTTGGGAATAGGAATATATAAATTCAGAGCTAGAAACAAACCCATCTTGTTACAAATGAGAATAAGGCACAGAGGTTAAATCACAGGGTAACATATTGTAAAGCACAACAGTGATATCTGAACCCAGGTCTTCTGACTCCAAATTTATTCTATTTACTTAATAAATTTAACAATTATCATCTCTTCAGATTTTAAATAACAGATAAGGCTTAAAATATTGCCTTTCCTAAGCAACATTTTAAAAGGTGACTTAAGAAGCCTTAAGCCAAAGGAATATCGATCTATTTTTCAAATATCAAATTTTAGAAAACAGGTTGGGAAAGAAAAATCTCCTTCACGCACTTAAAAAAAAGCCAATGACTCCACCTGATTCCATCTCATTCTCCTGGACTAAAACTAAAGAGACCCTTTTTTTTTCCCACTTGGAAGACAGTTTATTATGCAATTGTGGATTATTTTATATACCAGGGAGCATCTGCTGCAGAAACAACACTTGGTAAGTTCCTAAAATGATGTAATTACAAAGTTTTGCAAGGCACTAGGAAGATAAAGATTAAAAAAATATTTAAATCCAGTCCCTTCTTTTCAAGTTTACATGGCAGTCTCCATCAATTTTCTGAAGCTTGGGTACTTAACAGTCATTGATAAATGCAAACAAAATAGAAAGTGGTAAGAGACCTAAAGGTTTTCAGAGTTTGAGGAGGGAAAGCATATTTCACCTGAGTGCATTAGAGAAGACTGAGGAGCTAGCATCAGAGCTGAGAGGAAGAGAAGGATTTCAAGAGGTGCCAGCAGTGAGTATTGCAGGCACCAGGGCAATCCTGGCTTGACCAGTAATAGGACTGTCATCTAATTTAGCTCCAAGAGAAGTAAGGCAAACTGAAGTTGAAATAAAGTATATTGAAGACTGGCTTAATTTGCCTTGATTATTGAATCTCTGGTATGTATGTGTCTAAAACAATACAGGCTAATAACAATCTTTGATCAAAATTATGTTGTATTTAACTTTAGGGAGCTAGAGCTAGATTAAGCAGGGTTCAGCCTAAGGAAGAAAATGCATATATGCCAATAAGTTTCTTTTCCTAACTTCCTGCCTTCGTTTTACTTGGCTCTTTTAACATTCATCTTTTCTAGTAACCTCTTCGAAGCTTCAGGTTCTTCTCCAAATAAAAATTTACTATATAGAAAAGAGCTCCTTAATTTTATTCACATTAGGGTGTAAATCGCCAAGAATGATTATTATCTTACTCTTGGTATATTCACATTTGAAGTCTGGAGGCTGAGGAGTAAATTAGTTTTGATTTTGCTGAAGTCTTACCTGGAAGGCCACCATCCTTGTCTACTCTGAAAGTTAGCATAAAGAGTAGGTATCCTGCTCCTGGTCCCTTTGTCAGAGTTGGAGGGCAATGTATAAAATTCTGGGGGTATAAGAGAGTGTAAAATACCATTCCTACACTCCAACAGCATGTTCACTACCTCAGAGTTGTTATAACACTTCCCTCTCCCTCACCACCTACATCCCATCAGTTGCCAAGTCATATCAATTCTACTTCTCTATCTCTTAAATCTTTCTTCCATCTACAGGATGACATTATTCCAGGCACTTTTATCTGTACTACAGCAATCTCCTACCAATTGGTCTCTGCTTCCAATCACCCCTCTCTAATCCATCCTCAGCTTCAAAAACACTCTAACTAAATCACAAATCTTACCACATCACTCTCCTGGTCAGAAACATTCGGTGGCTTCCTCTTGTGTCCAGGATAATAACAGTTAACATTTATATAGTGCTTACTATTGTGTTGGGCACTGTGCTAATCATCAGGCATACAAAAAGAGGTCAAAGTCCCTGCTCTCAAGGAAGGAATTTATAACCTAATGGGGGAGACAACAAGCAAACAAATATATATAAAAGCAAGCTATATATAGGATAAATAGGAAATAAGAGGGAAGGCACTGGAACTAAAAAGGGTTGGGGAAGCTTTCCAGTAGAAGATGGGATTTTAGTTGGGAATTAAAGGAAGTCAGCAATCATAGTGGAGGAGGATCTGGGGACCCATCAGAGAAAATGCCTGGAATCAAGAGATGGAATGACAGGAGGTGGATGTCCCTGGGTTGAAGGGTACAGCTTAGAATGCCGTGTGAAGCCTGGAAAGGAAGGAGGGTGCTAGGCCAAGAAAGGTTTTGAATGCCAAAGAGAGCATTTTGCATTTGTTCCTGGAGGCAATAGGAAGACAAGGAAGTTGGAAGTGTGGAGAGACTAGAGGCTGGCAGGACGCTGCCCGCCCACCCCCACTCCCCCAGCAATTGCAATAGTCCAGATGTGAAGTGTTGAGGATTGCACTTCAGAGTTTAGTATTTAACTTTTTTTTTTTTTTACCACGGACCTAATCAAACACATCTTAAACAAAGAACAACAACAAAAAAAGGATCGTATATGAGATAGTGAATTCCTGTTTCATGAAGATTGAATGTATATTCAATTTAACAAAGGTGTTGCTGTTTATGTGTCCCCTTCCCAACTTTATTTTAAATGTTTTCTTGATGCCCCCATTTTTTTGTATTTCCACCCCCAAACTAATGCAGCCTTCCCTCTTTAACAAAAAATATATAATTACACAAATTATTACATTCCTATCAGTAGTTCTTGAAAATGGCACATTCATTTAACTGGATTCAGTATCCAGTTTTAAAAAGCACTTTGTCAATACTGGGGGAAAAACTGGAATCATACAAATAGTATCTCAGTCTTTTCCCTTTTATCCTCACACTGCATTTCCCACACAAATGCATGGAATTTTCTTCCTCCTGAGGTACTTTCTGGCAAGATCTCCATGTCTTTTTTCCTTCCTCCTCTGGGTGGTAGTGTGGGTACCTCTCTGAGCTCTTCTTTTCTCCCTTCTTCAGGCCTCAAACAAGATCCCCTCCAGGGCCCCTCTGATCTCTGTGCTAATACAAGGGTACCACAGAGATGTTAGGAGAAACAAAGAAAAGACCCTGTAAGCAGCTGGGAGGCCTCAGTGCTGCATCCATCTCTATGGAAACAACTCCAGAGATAGCTCTGGGAACAATCCCATAGACATCAACGATATTTGTTCTGCCCAACTTGCCAGGCCACAGTTGCATGATCCAACATGTAAAAGGAAACATGTGATGGAAAGATTCTTTAGAGAAAAGGATGTGGCTTCCTTTTTTAGGCTCCAGTGTTCCACTCTTCTGATCCAACCTTTTCATGCTGTCTTGGTACAAAAGAAGCATTACATAGGTGAAAAGAACCCATGAAACAATGTCAAGAACTCAAAGCCTCTGACAAATACTATCTCCTAGCAAGCAGCACTATTTCCTATACAACGAAGAAAAAAGAACAGACATTCACACTTATTTCTTTTTCTGCTTTTTGGAGGGCAATTGTGGTTAAGTGACTTGACCAACATCACATGACTAGTAAGTGTCAAGTGTCTGAGGTCGGATTTGAACTCAGGTCTTCCTTACTCCAGGGCTGGTGCTCTATTCATTGTGCCACCTAGCCACCCCCCACATTTATTTCTTTAACAAATATTCACTGGCTACTGTGGAGGAAGCAGAGCTGGTCTCATACTGTCCTCTTTGTGTTCTGGCTCCTTTCTAGTCTCTGCCCTGCACGGGGCACGTGGCAGGCACCCCACCTAGTCCTCTAGGGTTTCCGCTGCCCAGTTCTCCTTCCTCACTCCATCTCCGTCATCCCTCCCCCCTCCCCCACCAAGTCTGCCCTCTTCCTTTTTCCTTAATTCGCTAACGGGTGTTTTGGGGGGCAGGGCCACAAGAGTGGCCTCCCCCCCCTGTGTAGCGGCAAGCACCCCAATATCCCCAGGGTAGCTGCCAACACAGGTTCTTAGATCTGCTTTTCAAAAGGAAAGCAACTCAAAATGGGTTAACAAGCTTACTTTAATCAAACAAACATACATTACCTAGTTCAGGGGAAAAAGGTCAGCACCCCGAACTTCAGAGTTACAGAACTTACAGATCAAACAGACAGGCTTCCAAACTGTCCAACCATTATATCAATACCAAATCACAGTTACCAGAGAGGGAAGCATCAACATCTGGGTTTTCAAAGCCGGGGGGCTCTCAACAACGGCTTCCCAGAGTCTCATCTGGTCAAATCACACAACACTTCTCAAAGTGAGCCCCAAAGCAAAGCCTCTCCTCAGGGCTTATATAGCCTTCTCCTGGCTCAGAGAATGTAACAACCTTCTGGACCCACTGCCCAATCACAAAGTATCAAGGTGTGGGCTTTCCTGAAAAACAAGCCTCCCACCCCAGGCTCCAGGTGCACTTAAGCTAGGGGCAGGGAAGATCTTTAAATCTGCATTTCCATTACACCCTGCCCCGGCCCTGACAGGAGGGGACCCTGAACCTTGGGGGTACAACGCCACCTTCCATGTGGACAAGGCCCCGGGTAGCCCCTCCACAATCTGGGGGCAGGCTCCTCCCACACTGGGGTCCCTCCCAGGGGCAGCCAGCCCGGGAGTCTAAAGCCAGGCACCCGCCTCGCATCCCACTCTCTGGGCTTCAGTTTCCCCATCCGTTACATGGGTCATTTTGTTTCCTGTCCCCCCTCCTGCAATCGAGCAGAGGCCCAGGTCCGGCCCGTGGAGAGAGGGGGCACCACGACAGCCACCCCCCCAACCCCAAGGGCGGCCCTAGGCGCGGACTGGCGGCGGAGGGCGGCAGGGAGACGGTCAAGGACAGCGAGCGGGCGTCGCAGTGGTTTCACCGCGGGCCGCGCGAGCTCGAGGCTTACCGCCAGCCAGTAGCAGAGGCCACGCCCACCTGCTCCGCGCTCCTCTACGGACGGCGCACGCGCACCAGGCCAGCCCTGTCCCGCGCGGCCTGCCTCGCGAGCCTGCGCCCGGAGTTCCCGCGAGAACCGCGCGGACGCCTGAGGGGGGGTGGGGGGTTTCGTTGGTACCGCTTCCCCAGCCCCCTACTCGTCTTCCTCCCCCCCGCCGCTGCCGGCTCAGCTACGCAGCTTCTTTCAGTCGCCGCCGGAGTCACCACCGGGAGACGGTTGAAGGAGCTGTTTGTGGAGGGCGCACGCAGCGCGAGACGAGCGGCCGCCCCTGACCTCGCGCCTCCCGCTGCCGGAGCCCGCCAGCCCGGGTGTCTGAGGTACGACGGGGCGGGCGGCCGGGCCGGGGGGGAGGGAGGGGGAGGAGCGGGAGAAGGACGGACGGACGCACAGACAGGGGGGAGGGAGGGAGTTAGGCAGGCACGGAGGGCGGCGGGCGGGCCAGGCCACGGAGCGAGGCCCGCGTCGGACCGAGACCCCGCCGCCGCCATTTTGAGCGCGTTGGCGCGCCTGGGCCCGGCTTGGCCCGCCCCTCCGCCGCCTCGGGCCCCACGGCCGCCGCGTCCTGCCCGGGCCGAGCGGTGCAGCCCGCTGGCCGGAGCGGGCTCTGTGGAGATGGCGCCGGGACGGGCCTCGCTCTCTTCCCCTGGCCTGTAGGCTCCGCCGGCAGCCTCCAGGGCCGGGGCCCGGACTGGACGGCGGAGGGAGTGCCTCAGCGCGGGACAAAGGAGGCGGCCTCCTTTGTAATCCCGCGGCCCCCGCCCCCGGCTCCGGGAGGCCGCGCCTTCCTCGGGGAGGGCCCTTTCCCCGCCCCCCGGCACCGTGCCTTAAAGCGGTTTTAGGGGGAGTGAGGGGGCGGGGGCGCTTTGCCGAGGCGGGGAAGGGGAGGCTGGCGGATGGGGGCGCTCGGGGAGGACTTCGGTACCCGGTGGGAAGCGTAACTTTTCTGGAGTTGAACCTAGTGACAGGGACTGTGTCTGGACGTGGGCACCCGGACCGGGGCACTGTGGAGGAAACAAAAGGTGCCGGGCGGAGGAGGGCTGCAGGGCACCGCCGCCCCGTACGTGTGTGTATGTGTGTATGGAGGGTGTTTAGTGTTGGGGCCGTAAGTGTAAGGGAAAGTCGGAATGCGTCTGAATGCAAAAGAAAGCGGGCTGCCCCGTTACGGCTTAACTTCAGGGTTTCCGTCCTGGGGTGTGTCAGTGTCTTTTTAAAAAAAGGATTCTCTCTCCTCTTGATCTCAACCCAGTGTGTCTAATTGCTGTTCCTTTCCATTCCTGGTGGAAATTTCCTTGATGAACTTGCTTTAAAGTCTCGGGACTGGTTATTTTAATAATAAAAATGTGTGCAACTAGTGGAGGTGTAGAGAAGGCTGCAGTTAGCAGTCAGTACTATCCACTGGACACTAAGTGTGCTCTTACTTAGTTTTGCTTCCTCATGTGGATAATCTTGTCGAGTCTGTAAGTAAATCAGCCCCAATAGCACTGGATTTGGTAGTGGAATAAGCAGTTTCTATAAGGTCATGGGTGCCTGGGACCCTGCTGGAGTGTTTAACTTAAAAACGGGCATGTGACCATTTCCTCCAAAATGCAACTATACTTTTAAGTTGTTTGTGGCTTCCTGAATTGTAACATTTTCTTGAATTTCTGATATTTGATACTCTCAAGTATTCCGGTCAGAAAATTGCTGATAATAGTCCTTAAACATACAGTAGAAGTGTGCCTGCCGAATCACATGAATGAAGAAGTTGGAAGTAGTGGACTTAGCTTTTCCAGTTTTATTTGTACTGAATCTTAATTTGCAACTAGAATCCCAGTCATCAAAACATTTTTTTTTTCTGCCCAAGGGAATCTACCAGGAAATATTCAGGCAAAGACTTATTATTATTTTGCCGGGGTATTTTTTTTTTCTGCTCCATTCTTGATTAATGAGTGGTCTTTATTGGAAAAGTAAAGCCCCAGAATTTTAAGATGTGTAAACTAGTTTGTGCTGCAAAATCAGCAATTTAGGTATTTTAGTGTACAGGTGCTCTGTTCTCCCCCTCCCTCCTTTCTGTAAGTCCATAGTCCGGAGTAACTGTATGTACAGGATGAGATTCTCTGTCATTTTTGTGGCCAGAGCTCAGGCACAGTTGCTCCTTTAATATTGGAGAGTTTTGAAACTTTTTG
This sequence comes from Gymnobelideus leadbeateri, assembly GCA_011680675.1. Lineage (NCBI taxonomy): Eukaryota > Metazoa > Chordata > Mammalia > Diprotodontia > Petauridae > Gymnobelideus > Gymnobelideus leadbeateri. The sequence continues at coordinate 72,856 of WOXC01012349.1, read as the reverse complement.
TGCCTCATTTGCTTTTATTGGGTTAGTTTCCCCATAAGTGGTGGCTTAAGTGGGATTTTTAAAATCTCTCAATTTACCTTTTTATCCCTAGGAAAGCTTTGTGATTCTTTTTTCTTAGTCTCAAGCTTTGTTGGAATTCAGATACTATTTAGTGACCAAGCACCCTTCCCCACCCCCCAAGTAAAATCATCTAGACTGGCTTTAGAGATAATTCTTAAGGCACATCTCCTCTTTGACCTTAACTTTCTTCCTTTGTTTAGCTCTCTGTCTTGCACTTACTTACTTTATTCTGAGACTACAGCTTGAAGAAAAATTTAAACAAAAAGGAATGCTAGGGGACTCATAAATAAGTCTTTGTAATCAATTACTTGGCTCTGATTTGTTTTCTCCCACTCTAGATGGTTTCTGAGAAAAGCTTTAAAAATCAACATGGGGTACATAATGAGGGGGAAAATGTTGGAATTGGTTTTCTTTATTTCTGTATTCCCTAGCACTTTTTTTCCAACTGCTGCAGAGAATTCCTTTTTTTTATTTGAGGGAGTTATTTGTACAGTGAGTGGACAGGCACTAAATCTGGAATCTGAGGGGATCTGGGTTCAAATTTACCGCTCCTAATTGTTGGTTTCCTTGAACAAGTCATTTAGCTTCCCTGAATTGAGGAGATTGAACTAGATCAGAGATGTTAAACAGTGGGACTTGCATGCAACACTCACTCCCTAGGGTGCCCTGAACCAGATTAAATTGTAATTGGAAGATATTGAACATAAGTAAAAATGCAGTAAAACATAAAATATGTTAATGTGGTTTCCTAAGACAGTATGTTATTTGCAGGATCTTTATGTATGGTTTAGTGGCTGGTTAGTATTTGAGTTTGATACCACAGAGCAGATAATTTCAACTTTAAATTGTATAGAGTTGGGAGGCATTGTTCAAGGTTAGGGTTAGAGTTGGACATGAGGCCTATATTAGAGGTCCATTAACAACATACCAGTGAATTCCCCATTTTTATCTGTTATGAATGTCATTTGAATGATAATATTAAATATTGTGGCATTATTAGTGTTTGATAATGTAAGTGTTCTTCCTAAGTGCAGCACATGAGTAGGAAAAGCTTGTAATGTTTAGGTGAATAAGATTTTTGTGGTTGGATTAGTCATTTTCTATAGCTAGGAGACTATGAAAATTCACAACTTAACCTGAAATTGTTAAGCAGGTTGGGGTAAGGCCAAGTCTGCCATATAACAAAAGCAAAACAGGGAGTAAAGGAAATTGCCTTGTATCTGGTTACTATGTACTGTCTCCATGAGCTTCTGAACTGGTTTCTTTGTAGAACACTGCATCTTTTTTTCTTAGGGTGTTTGCAGATAAATATTCATGTTTTTAGTGTCAAAAAAAATCCTTAAAATCTTTTTTGATGGATATGAGAGTTGCTTTTAATAGTCTTAAGCAGAAGTTTTCATTATGAGCCCAAGAAATTGTACATTACATTCTAGTGTAACATCCTATTTTTTGGAAGGGCCTGGGAAGGTGTGAAAGGCAGTAACATTTTTATCAATGCCACTAACCACACTTCAGTCTTAGTTTTCAGGTATTTGGGGTTACTTCACATTTTATGAATTTCATCTTGTGATCATCAGTGGTGTAGACTGGCTTATTTATTACTTTTCAAGATTTGTGATTTATATGTTTGGAAATGTGATTTCCACACCTGCAAATTTGGGTAGTGGGCAAAGTGAAGAAAATAGGCTTTTAAAAATGGGGTTTACTTAATAGAATGCATCCAGCCATATAATAGACAGTAATAGATTGGTGGAAGGGGATATAGGTAGAAAAGAAACTTAAAATACAGAGGTTGTCATTTCTTTTGTCCTGACCCATTTCTTTACTAAGCAATTAATAATTAAGTGAAATGAATTTTTAAAAATTGAGGAGCAAAATTTGGTTTGTTAGGAAGACCATGGTCATAATGATGGATAATAGAATAGAAATATGTTTTTAAAAGATTTTTATTTTTTACCATGTTTCAATACTTGGGAATTTTATTTTCAGTTTTTCACTCTTCATTTGTGAATTTTCCTTGGAGAGGGTGGGAATGATAGTAACTAATGGAGTAAAGAAGATTGAATACCCATCCTCCTTTGTCCTGTCATAGGTATGTTACTCTAAGTTAGGGTGATGAACTTTGATTTATGACAGCGCTTTACTGTTGAAATCTTGAACTAATCAGTAGTAGTGATTGAGTAGACAGATGAGTTTGAGTTGCTTTTTTTTTTTTTAAGGTCTTGTGGCATAAGTATATTTTGACTCTTTTATATCTTGTTTTTTCTTATAGTATTTAATTCAAACGGTTTTGAGATGGATTGGGTTATGAAACATAATGGTCCAAATGATGCAGCTAGTGATGGAACAGTACGACTTCGTGGACTCCCATTTGGCTGCAGCAAAGAGGAAATAGTTCAGTTCTTTACAGGTACCTCTAGTATTAGTCTAAGTTTAGCAGTAATTGAATTTTTATATCTGTATTGCATTACCGGTTTTTAATTTACCCATTTCTGTGGGAAAATTCTATTTTTGAAACGATAATATTTTAATTTGTGTACTAAAGTATGAAATTATGCTCCAGTTAACATTTCACTACAGAATATATAGAATTTGTGAGACCTAATATCTAGCAAATTAGTTGAGGGTAATTTTGTGTGTTGAAATGAACCATGAATTAGAGTAGAGTATGGAGCATAATAAATGATCAAGTAGCCGTGGCTTTTTCATGTAATATAGGTGGGCTTAACTGTGTGTAATTTTTTTAAAGCACACTGGTAGAAAAAAAAATTATTAAACCCATAATATTTGAAAGCTCTTCAGTTTATAATATTGGGTTATGGGGAAAACTAAGGTTTTTTTTTTGTTTGTTTTCTTTAGTCTTGTTTTAAGTATTTGATTCAGATGGGAATGTTTCAGCCTTTAACACTGTTCCCCTTGATGGGGTTATTTGTCCTTGGGTTAAAGGGTTGGAAATCGTGCCAAATGGGATAACATTGACGATGGACTACCAGGGGAGAAGCACAGGGGAGGCCTTCGTGCAGTTTGCTTCAAAGGAGATAGCAGAAAATGCTCTGGGGAAACACAAGGAAAGAATAGGGCACAGGTGGGGATGGAGAGTTTGGGATGGTATTAAATTTTTATTTTTGGGGGTTGTGGGTCACTAATGCTTATATGGGGGGGGACAATAACGTTTTCTGGGTTAGTTTAAAGAATTTATAATTACCCTAAGTTTAACTTGGAAATACAGATTTGGGTGGGGAATTAATGCTATTAGTTTGCTAAATTAAAATCAGATTGTTTCCATTATACATAGGGTGTTCTGTGATACTACTATATCATCACCCAGTTTTATTTAAAATACCTAATTAGTACTAAAGGAAACAAGTTCTAAATTTAAAATATTTACATTTTATGGTTTGTTTTCAAATGACTAATTTTTTCATGTAAACTGTACACTTAAGAATTATTTTGAGGCTTATTGGTTAAAAAAAAAGTTTTGGTATATCTAGGCATTTTAAATTGGGTTATGCATCTAGTTATAGAAACAACTGTAACTGAATTTTGCCCAATATCTTACCTACAAATCCATTTATGCTGAAACCTGTACCTTAAAAAATCTTTTTTGTGTAGGTATATTGAAATCTTCAAAAGTAGCAGAAGTGAAATCAAAGGATTTTATGACCCGCCAAGAAGATTGCTGGGACAGCGACCTGGACCATATGATAGACCATTAGGAGGAAGAGGGGGTTATTATGGAGCTGGGCGTGGAAGTATGTATGACAGAATGCGGCGAGGAGGTGATGGATATGATGGTGGTATGTGTATCTAATGAACAAAAGGTTCTGTTGTCATTTTCTTAATGTTCCTGACATTTTGTCAAGAAATACAGAAATGGCAGTAACTTCAGTACCTACTAAGTTTGAAAATCCATTCATGAAAAGATGGATTCCCATGGCCAGCTATGGGACTTGATACAAGTGTTGGCACCAAGATGATTTTTTTTTAAAAGAAGCTAAAATGAAGATACATTTGCAGATTTTTGACACCTCCTGTTTGGGGCCAGGATGAAATTTAATTTACATGTCTGAATTTAACCTGTTGGAGAATTTGAATTTCCACCTAGTGTTGAAACATCCCTATTTCGTGAGCACTAAGTGGGGATTGCAAACTTCTAATTACCAAGAGGTTACTCGGACAGTTACTACAAAGTAAGTTTTTGTAAACTATATTGTAAAATTTATCATCCTTGGAAGTATATTCATTTATATCTCTTTTAAATTATACAGGTTATGGTGGTTTTGATGATTATGGTGGCTATAACAATTATGGTTACGGAAATGATGGATTTGATGACAGAATGAGAGATGGCCGAGGTAAAAATCAATGTTAGGTGGTCCTTTTATTTTTAAATGTGTGTGTATTAGTATCACATTTAGTAAAGATTTATATTAAGGGATATATTCATTTATCCGTAAGTGGATAAAATAAAGTATTTGTAGGGGTGGGTTGTTCATTGGAGTCTATAAATTTGGGTTTTTTAAATAACCATTTCAGCATGAATGATTTTGTTTGTAATCCCATTGTATTTTATGTTTAGAAACATTCTGAGAAAGGGTCTTAAAGGTTTGCTAGACTGCCAAAAATGATCCATGATAGAAATAGCTTAAAATCTGATTAGGGGAATTGGAAATTTTTGTAAAGGAAGAAATTTGTGTCTGTGTGTATATGTCTAATTAAGGAGCACTTACTGCTTTGCTTGTGTAATAGTTGCTATTTCTTTGGAAATTTGTGTTTTTCTAGGCATGGGAGGACATGGATATGGTGGTGCTGGTGATGCAAGTTCAGGTTTTCATGGTGGCCATTTTGTTCACATGAGAGGGTTGCCTTTTCGGGCAACTGAAAATGATATTGCTAATGTAAGTATTTGTAGGGAAATACTTCTTTGCTATAGTTTTCCAAATTGAGGTTCTTTATGTAATTTTTTGCCTCTTTATACCCAACTTTAAAATGTTAATATTATTGAAGGGTTTTTTGCTTATTTTTTTCTTTCTACTTTGTCTCTTCAATGCATATAGTCAAAATTTTGAGTGTTCGTTATGTGCTCAAAGGAAAAGTATAAATACAAACAAGAATTATTTTTATAAACTTTAGGGGCTTGCAGGACAACAAAGAAACAGTCTGAGTGAAAATGGTGTTTTAATTTAGACTTAGATTTCCTAAGAGGCAGTGAATTAACATGGTATGTGCAGGTCAATTTAAGTGGCAAGAGGTTTGACACTGAAGAAATAACTAATGGCATATATGAAGAAAGCAGTTTCTTTGTATATCTTAAAAATTTTAAAGATTGTTATTTTCATTTTATTAATGAAGTTTGAAACAGAGGAATAAGGTAAAGAAGACTAGACTTGAGAGTAGGAAAAGAATACATATTGGTACGAATGGGGAAATTTCAAATGCAGGTAGTTAAAACACATCATTAAGTTCCAAGTTTTGTCATAATGTGTCCTGTGCATGGATTTTTCCCCACTCTGGACTTGTATTAGAATTTATTGTTGCAATTTAAAAGCAAGATAGTTATTTTAAGCTTATTGAAAGTACTTCATTATTTTTTGAAATTTGATTTTCTTTTAGTTTTTCTCACCACTAAACCCAATTCGAGTTCATATTGACATCGGAGCAGATGGCAGAGCCACAGGAGAAGCAGATGTGGAATTTGTGACACATGAAGATGCTCTAGCTGCCATGTCGAAAGATAAAAATAACATGCGTAAGTGTTGTCCATGGACTATTTTAGCGTGCCTCTAAGCTTCTGTGGGGTGGGTTAGATTTTTAGCATAGTAGACTTACCTAACATTTCTTTACATGGATCACCAATTTTCAGCATATCAGTATGATTTAGAAAGCACACTAAAACTTGAAAAGTAACAAGGTGGTAATGGTTACATTGGCAAAGCTTGAAAATGCAGTTGGCAGAATACCAGAATTTTACCACACATATTTGGGTGGAACTTGGGCTGTTAAAAAACCAAAAAACATCCTTGAGCTGATACAGAGTTCTGGAATCTTGGTATTTTAGGAATTACTGTATCCCCCTCAATACCAGATTACTGTAAGTCATCAAATAAATGCTTTGGAGGACATTTGTAATTCATTAGTCTTCTTATTGGTGTTCTTCACTTTTATGGATAATTACATAGAGCTGCTTATCTTCAACTTGGGTATTTTGGTAAAGACCTTTGAAAAGGGTGCATGGTATTTGGGGGAGAGTTTTCTCTTAGAGATTTTACTTTGTTGATCAAAGCCTCGGACTGTAACCCACCATCAACTCTTTAAGTTAGCCACTTAAATTTTTTCAATTTTCTGTTCTTGTTCATGACATATCAAATTGTTGGGACTCCAGAGTCAGAGATGACCATAATTCACACCTTTCCAAGCAGTATTATTACTTTCCTTTATACCTGTGACTTTTCAGGTGATGATGGATTTAGGAGTGGCTTCTATGAGTGATAAAAGGATCCATCTTTCCTGCTGCTAAATTGGCCAGTTTGGGGTAGATTTCTTATAGACCTTGGTAATGGAAATGTTAGAACTGGAAAAGATAACCATTCAGGTGATACCTAGTCACACTCTATCCTTTCACAGAGAAGCAGATGAGTCTCATTTAAGTGGATTGGCCAAAACTAAAACATTTATTTTATTTCCTGCTTTTTGTTAAAAGAACATAGATACATTGAACTGTTCCTGAATTCTGTTGCTGGAGGCGGCTCTGGAATGGGAGCTTCTGGAATGGGAGGCTATGGCCGTGATGGAATGGGTAAGTGGTGTTTTAAATTAAGTGAAATTTCAAATGTAGAAACTTGCTCTCAAATACTTTACTAAATCATCTTTTTTCAGATAATCAAGGAGGTTATGGATCTGTTGGAAGAATGGGAATGGGTAGCAGTTACAGTGGAGGCTATGGTACTCCTGATGGTTTGGGAGGTTATGGTAAGTCAGTCTTTGGTTATTTCCACTTAAAAGGTTCTTTTTGAACATACTACATTAAACAAATAATTCTCGTAGTCTAATGTTTCTGTACCTCCACTCCCATCTTATTTTTAAGGTCGAGGAGGTGGAGGCAGTGGAGGATACTATGGGCAAGGAGGTATGAGTGGAGGTGGATGGCGTGGGATGTACTAAAGAGCTAACCCTTCTACAACACATCCTGGCAAACCACAGCATCGGTCTACTAGACTTTCTTACAGATTTAATTTCTTTTGTATTTTAAGAACTTTATAATGACTGAAGGAATGTGTTTTCAAAATATTATTTGGTAAACAACAGATTGTGATGGGAAAATCTGTTTCTGTAGGTTTTATTTGTTGCATACTTTGACTTAAAATAAATTTTTATATTCAAACCACTGATGTTGATACTTTTTATACTAGTTACTCCTAAGGATGTACTGCATATACAAGAATTTGATGTTTTATTTACTACTGGTTTTAATAAAAAGGTGGTTGTAATGTATTCTCTCCTTTTTTTTTGAACATTTAGTTCCCCATAAATATGTCTTAGAATGATGAACTAGTATTTTTTTTAAAAGGCTAATTAATTAGTTTGCTTTTGGTAATTTTCCCCCTTGGTTTTCTTTGAAGATGGAAAATTCCAAATACTTAAGATTTGAGGTGATGGCAGGGAGCAGGAAGAGACAACTAGTTATGAATGTCTTGATTTCTTTTCCCACTATTGTCAATCAAGCACAGCCATCTTGTAATATTCCTAATGTAATTGGTGGTGTTTGAACTTTTTAAGAAAAAAATGTGTTCTAGATGAATTTTAATCTCTGAGGTAGCAGGAAAACAAAAGGCAATCTTATGTTTTAGTACAGATTTCACATCTTATCCCTTATAAGACAACTGAACTTAGAATTAGTGTGTAATTTACTTAACATTTAACTACCCAAGTCATATCCAACATATTTAGAAGAATGAGTTAGAAAAATGGTAGATCAAGAAGTTTGTGCTACATAATGAGTGGAAATCCCAAGTGAAACAGTAACAGTGTCACTGCATGGGCATCTTTCCTGGGCTGTCTCCTTCCTTGTGTGACTTATCCTGATGGTTTCCTGCCCTTTGCTGAAAAGCAAACTTGCAATTAATTTTTCTGTGCAGAATATTTCTAAAAAGGAAGCTAATGTTAAGGTTAATTCATGTCGTGGTGTTAATGAAAACAAAACAAGTCTTAAAATTATGTTTTGTTTTTTGCATCTGACGTGTCCAAGACGTTACACGCCTTTGTGAACACGCTGTACGTGGTAAAGAAAGAGGTGCTTTTTTTACCTTTGTTCCCTTTAATCAAGGTGGGTTTTTTCCCCAAATTTGATAACCTTCTCAGATTTTGCCCAGTATTGTCAATTGTGAACTCAGTTATTGAATTTTGTCACTTGTTTTGCTAGTAATGTTATATTTATGTAATAAATGTCAATGTGGGAGATGATGGTGCAGTCTGTTCTACACGGATGTTTGTGTCGCTTATTGAATGAATCATAAATGAATATGGGTTACATTAGTACATACTCAAAAATTCAAGAGATGCAGCTGATGTATTAAACCTTAAATTTAGAGATGAAGAATAGACAACAATAAAATCAAACTTCTTCAATTTGTACAAAACTGGAACAATAACCAAGTCTGTCACAGGGTAGTTCATAATGCCATTAGGTGGGGGGAGTGGTGAACCCCTGCTTCTCATACTTACAAGTTTTTACATATGGTATGTTAACTACATTTTTACCTTGTCAAAGAAAATATTTTACTGCCACAGATAAAAACCCCTGGGGGGCAATTCTGGAAGAACTTACTAATCAATATTTTGGGGCTGGAAAAGATTTCTCTTAAAAGAAATTGTACGGGGTGGCTAGGTGGCACAGTGAATAGAGCATTGGCCCTGGAGTCAAAAGGACCTGAGTTCGGATCCGGCCTCAGACACTTAACACAAACACAAACAAAAACCTAGCCGTGTGACCTTGGACAAGTTACTTAACCCCAATTGCTCTCCAAAAGGCAAAAAAAAATTTTTTTTATACATTAAGGGTTGTGCTTTAAAACCTGAACAAATGCTAAAACTGCCGCTTTACCTGTAAGCTATTTAATCTTAAAAATTTTTTATATAAAAGGTTCCCCAATACCCAGTGACAGTAAAGCTTCCATTAGAGCAAACTATTTGTATTATCTTTATTTACATTTACCCAAAAAAGTCACATTAAAAAACACTATAAAGTTAGAACAATTGTAGATTCAAAGATTATTTGTTTTGTGACAGCATTAGTGTTTCTGTTTGCCACAGCAATGATTTATCTAGTGAGGGAAGACCAAGCAATTTACCTAAAATATATAATCTTTTGTTCATTTTACATCAAGGGAGAATTACTTTAAAGCACAATACAAATGTATATAAAACCAAAATGTATAACTGGGTCAGAATGATACATGCAATAATGAAGAGCTAAAAATTAGTTGCTTGATTTATGAGACAGTATGTAAACATGAATAGGTGAATACATTAGCAATTCTGTTGGGAGATACCAAAAAACCTGGACAAGTTTGGCAAATTACAGCATGTCACAATACGACAACCATAACAAGACAATTCAAGGCTCACCTGCTGAACCTGATGTGACTTGCTGTGTAAGTGACATTTTGAGATGTTACTGAACTCCTCAAAGCACAAACAAGTTCATCAAAAATACCCTTTGGGACTGGACTAGATGTGGGACTTTTTTCATTGTAATTGAATGGCTCCCCAGCTGCCATTTCAGGTCAAGAAAAGTAAAAAACCCTTTGTCTACCTACTACAGGACTTATAAACTGAATTGGTCCTTTGGATTCCCACTATTGATTTCTCAAATCATGTTCCCAGTAATGTCAAAGTAAATTCACTGTGATCCATAGTAAAGTCATAGCAAGTGCAAATGTGTAAAGTCAGCTCTAGTGAACTAACTAGTGAACTACACAAGACTAGTAATCTGGAGTGTAAAATGCAGTAGAGTTCTATATATTGAAGAAAAAGATGGATAATTTAGAAAACTTTCTCATTTCTTGCATAACTTAATATTAAGATAATTTAAAACCGTCCTTAGAAATATTGATTGACTCTTAAATGAAGTAAGTGATTCTACTCTAAATTTCTCTTTCGTGCTTTAAGTATAAATGGGATTAGTGTATCCTCTGTTTCCAGTTTTAAAGTATTTTGACCTGAAATGGTTCAAGCACAAGCTTACTCAACGATTACAATAGTTGTATCGGCATTAAAAATACCTAAAGTGTATTTAACATAATACTGCTGACACATTTTTAGGGTTTACCTTAATACCTGTATAAATTAACCCCCTGACCACCCTGACAGGGGAGAGGAGAAATGGCGCTTGGGAGAACCTTCTATGGGTTTTGGTTCTATGTTAATCTGAGCAATCCTCTTTTTTTTTTTTTTAACAGAAGTGGCAACTGAATTTCACAGCCATCAGTGGCAAAGTTAGCTGGAATTCAGATTCCCCTAACGTTGCCCCCCTTTCACAAGGACTTAAACAGAATTGGAACTTATGTTCATGTGAAAAGGCAGGGATAAGAACTACCTCCGTGTCCTAGGGAGGGAGGTAAAAAAAAAAGTGAAACTGGATGTTAACTTCCAACAAGTCTAGTGCAACCATGCCCTCCCCCTGGACAAAAAAGCTTCTGTTGGATTTAGCAGCTGTTATTAAAAAGTAGAAGAGAACATGAAACTAAAGATGTTCTGGAGGAATGAGAAGTTGGCAAGTAAACACGAGCTATTCTAACCATACTCACAATTTTTCACAACCAGAATGTATTGTGATGAAAAAAATATATCAGTTCTTGGTATAATTGGTCTGTAAAATAGAAACACTTGCAAAATTGATTTTTTTCTTCTGCACAGTATTTTTCTGAGAACTCTGAAGCTTATAAAGTGCATTTAAAAAGAATTGCAGGCACCATCAGAAAGTAGCAACTCTTTTGAATCAAGTAGGCAGACTATAACAAGCCTAGTATTTTGGAAAGGTCTGAGATAAGGCAAAAATCTTGTTATTGTGTATATCTATGTGGCCTTTAAAAGACCTCCATTTTCTTGATTATTAAATTTGTTATGAATTATGTCTAGTTATTTTCACTGTTAACATTAAAAGAAATGTGCCTCGCCTGTTGAAAATTTGATGCTTGCAAGGATAGTTAAAGGGTATTTACAAAGGCATTTTACTTAGAAATTAAAAGCATTAGAAAATAAAAAGTAAACTGTTAAATCTACATCAGAATTTCTGTAGTGTTTGAGTTAATCGGGTACAACTTTTGGTCTATGAGCATATCCATATGAAGCATGTCAAGCTTGAGCCAGAAGTTTCTGACACTATGGTGAAGACAGCTTAAACAGGTGTATGTCTAATGTGCACCCTCTGAACCACCCCAGTTACGATGTACTTTACAAGTCTCAAGGAACGTTTGATGAGCATCTCTGAATCAGCAAAGCATGACAGGAATCACAGACTCGAACAGGCTTCGGTGATGAAGGCAAAGGCAGTTCGTTGTCAGAGCAGGCATTACAAAAAATTTCCCCACAATTTCTACAATGGTGCTTTTAGAAAATAACAGGAAAAAAAAAGGTTTTATAAACCCCAAATCAAGAATGGATCCCCCTCCTCCCCATGTATCAGAATATAATTTTAACCTCCTAGCTTACCTTTCTTTTAGAAAGTGAGAATTCTGTTTCACATAATTTACAGTGTGTGGCTTCTTCATCTTTCAGCCAAACCTGACCCTAGAGGGAGAAGGAAGTGTCACCGTCCTTTCAAACCTTCAGAAGGGTGTACAACATACTCATGTTGATTAGTGATCCTACATCCATGTACATGTAGGCCTGAAGGTGGTAAGGGCAGGGACTACTGATCTTGCACCAATCTCAATGAGCTTCCCCGGGAGGCCATAAAAAGCTTTCACTTACATTTATGGTAGAAAGTTGGGAGGAAAAGGAGTGGACCATTAAGAATGACAATTTTTTTAAAGGAGGGGACAATTTTTAAAAATTAAGGAATAAGGGGCGACTAGGTGGCGCAGTGAGTAGAGCGCTGGCCCTGGAGTCAGAAGGACCTGAGTTTGAATCTGGCCTCAGACACTTAACACACGCAAACAAAAAACCTAGTTGTGTAACCTTGGGCAAGTTACTTAACCCCAATTGCCCTAAAAAAAAAAAAAATTAAGGAATAAGATAGAAAAAAGTTAGTTTGTTTTTTTTTTTGCTTTTTGGAGGACAATTGGTGTTAAGTGACTTGCCCAAGGTCACACAGCTTATTTTGTGTGTGTTAAGTGTCTGAGGCTGGATCCAAACCCAGGTCCCCCTGACTCCAAGGCTTGTACTCTATTCACTATGCCACCTAGCCGCCCCTAGGTGTTTTTTTTTTTTTAAGGATAATAAAATTTACATGTAAGCAATCTTCCTACCTTCCCCCCTTTGTACCCCCCCTTCACACAGGCACATGACTCCCTATAATAATGACATCATATTGTATCTGGAATGATTGTTCAAACTGGACAATCAGGGCCCCAAGGACACTATGGAACTTGAGGGATGTAACCCTCCAAAATGCTTAGGCTACTTAGTCGAGCACACACATAAAATCTCATTTCATTTCCTTTGAGGGCAATAATCATCAATCAATAACCATTCAGTCAGTAAGCATCTGTGTGCCTGGCACTGTGCTAATAAGAAGCCTAGGGATACAGACACAGAAAAGCCAGTCTCTGTCCTCAAGGAGCCAAGCTGAAGAGGCAGTGGGGCTGGGGTGGGGAAGGTCATCAACATGGGGACTGATGGAGAAGTCAAGCCAGTCCCAAAGGAGTGCAGCCAGAGAGAAATGTTCTGAGCTGGGTCCCTTCTTAAGAGAAGGTTTTGGCTCCATCTTCAATCAGAGGGGCTGAGGGTGCTAGAGGGGCAGAATATTGAGGCAGATGGGGTCATGTGATACCTCAGGAAAAAAAAACCCAAACAGTCCATCTAGAGCTGGGTAGCCTGTGTGATGGAACACCAGCGGACCTGAGCTCAACTTTCCTAGCTGTGTGACCCTGGGCCAATTCACTTAATGACTGCTTCCACCCCCCAAAAAAAAGCAGCATTTGGTGGTTCGTGGAGGGCCCCTATGTCTCATAGCCCTGCCTGCTCCTCTGCTGGAAGGTGCACAAGCCAGCACAGTATACTGTCAGCAGCACCTAGGTACGTGGTGGTGCCACCACACAATTCAGGACTGGCAAACAGATCCTTAGGGATGCCAACCTCGCCCTTCACCACTGAGTACACCAAAGTCCCAGAGATGGAAGACAACATCTGGACACCAGAATCTCATTGACAATGGAAAAAACGTGACCAAGGAAACCAGAGAAAGGCACGGCTGCCAAGTCACCTTTCCTGCTGTCTCAGTGTGGAGAGTGAAGGAGGGCCTCTCTCCATCCAAATTTCCGGGCCCTTTGTCAGCTCATAGCTAGCCAGATCCAGATAACCCAACCACTGCTAACTCCTCTAATCCCAAGCCACTCTGGACCATCTAGGAGGGTTCCTGGAGCTCTCTGGCCTAGCTGCCAGTGTTCTGGAGAATGACATCAGACAGAAGCATCCCCAGGCATAAAACCATATGCATTCTCGGAGGAAAAAAATGAGGGCAGAAAATGGCATTCTCTGAACAAGACCATGATGGGGATAGAAGGGAAAGGAGCAAGAAGGAGAATGCAACAATACTTTCTATATTCATTTTTGTCTTGGCCTGTTCCACAGGCAGCAAAATACTTTCTAGCTGAGAGTTTTGGTTGTTGTTCAGTCATTTTCAGTCACATCTGATTCTTCCTGACCACATTTGGGGTTTTCTTGGCAAAGTTACTGGCACAGTTTGCCATTTCCTTCTCCAGCTCATTCTACAGATGAGGAAATTGAGGCAAACAGGGTGAAGTGACTTGCCCAGGGTCACACAGCTAGTAAATGTGAGGCCAGATTTGAATTCATAAGATGAGTCTTCCTGACTCCAGGCCCTGTGTGTGTGTATGTGTGTGTGTGTGTACGTATGTATACATGTACATGTGTATGTACATGTGTACATGTGTATATATAGTTATGTCTACATAGTTCTATAACTCACTGCCCTAAGTTATCTGCACAAAAGGGAAGAGAATTGAGGCCAGATAAAGGTCTTGTTACAGGGAGTTATGGTCTCTGAAGACTGCACTGCCTCTATAAAAGGGTGGTAAGATTGCTTACATGTAAATCTAATAATCCTTTTAAAAAAACACATGACCTTTTTGTATTTTTTCCTTTTTTTTTGGAGGCAATAAGGGTGGGAAGTGACTTGCTCAGGGTCACACAGTTAGCAAGTGTCTGAGGCCAGACTGGAACTCGGGTCCTCCTGACTCCAGGGTCAGTGCTCCATCCCTTGCTCCACCTAGCTGCCCCCTTTTTTCTTAATTGTTAAAAACTGTCCCCTCCTTTAAAAATTTTTTTCACTACCAAAACGGTTCCTTACTTTCCCCCCCAGCTTTCTACCACAGATGTAAGTTCTGTGGGCCCAATTCTTTCAGAGGCTGATTCCCAGGATCATTATAATTTTAGGAAACAAGATCCTGAGAACTAATACTTTTTCATCCCAAACACTGGTAGATTCAAAATACTGAATATTAACTTAAATGGATAGAGAGCATTGTTTTGTTTCAAACGTTTCACTAATTTAATTCTTTATACAGTAATCACTGCCCAATGTCCAACATGCACACTAACCTTCCTTAATATGAAACAAAAAACCCCACTCAAGTGTAGCTGTCTTAACACAGTAAGAGTACAGACATTAAGAATACAGAATGTTTCATACTCTAGAGAAAGAAAGGGAATGAATGCACCATCATTAAGGAACCAACACTGTTCATGGCATTCAATCTGAATTACTGTCTTTTAATGAACATTTTTTCTTTGTGTACTGGGGCTTCATTTTATGCACACAATGTTAATCCACATCAGTATCTGAAGGGAAGAGATTTCTACTGACCTGTAACGCCTTGTTGGCCTCTTTTATATCTTCTATTTTAAGTTTCGATCTAAAAGAGATTAGAAAAAGGCCAACATTGGCTTCAGATACTTAAAGACAATAATCCCCTAGAAAGTGACTGGGCATCTAGACCATCTCATTTTACAGAGGAAGAAAAGGAGGCCCCGGGAGGTTCACTGACTTGTCCCAGCTCACCCCAGTGGTTCTGGTCAGAGGCAAGATTGGAAACAAGGCCCGCTGACCCCAGGGCTGGTCCTCTTAATAGTACTGGTACTACCTACTTCATGAGGACACTGTGAGAATCAAAGAGAATTTATGTATCACATTTGGTAAACTACAAAATGGTTCTCGTTTGCAGACAGCCCTCACTGCCCCTACTACGTCTCATCTTCTATAGGGTAAACAGACTGTCTGTCCCACAGCAGAATTTCTAGTCCCCTCACTGTACCAGTCACTATCGATACTTCTTCCAGGTTATCTGAGTTTCAGAACTGGAAGAAGCCTCAGAGCTGATGTGTTTAACCTTCGGCAATATAAAAACCCTCTCTTACAATATCCCTGACAAGGATCTGGCTGATGGTCTTTCTCCACTCTCCAACTCCTGCACTCAGACTAGGGAACTTGGACATATGCACTGATACTCCCCCCAGTACCTCTGTATCTCCCAATTCTTCAAGTCACCCATTTCCAATGATCTACCTCCCACCACATCAAAGCAAAGAGATGGTCAAACCCTGGACCCACAAATGCACCACTTCCATGTTCACAAACTCCAAAATTCCTTTATCTGATCACACCTTTCTTTGCCTTGCTACCCCCACCCCATTCTTCATCGTTCCAATGACTTCAATCCCTCATTCTTTCAGAACCATTACCCCTGAATGAGCAATATTCACTTCCCTCCGCCAGCGTGGTGAACAAGCCCCACCCTATGACATGTTCTCTAGAACCCCCTGCCTCTTTATCCTAGGGAAGATCTTTCTCCTCTGTTGCTGAATGACGACGAATATCACAAAACTGCACTGATGGGGTCCACTACAAGTTTATGTTACGTAATTGCAGCTGGGTCCTCACTATGGCCAGGCAATCCTTCCACACTTTCCTAACTAAATCCCTGTCCCACTCACCACAGTGGCTTTACAAACCTCTTGTCTCCCCAGCCCCCCCCAAGGTCATTCACAAAGATACACTCGCCCCTAGTTCACATGGCCAGGTGGACTTAACCCTTGCTGAGCTAGCCCCTCTAAAAGCACAAGTGGGCAGGCGGTTCCCTTCTGTCATTCTCTCTCCGTTGCTCCTTATATACTGGCTGCTTCCCTACTGCCTAGGCCCATCTCCCCCATCCTCACACTACCCTCATTTAATCCATGCACCTCCACCAGCTCTCATTCCTTCTGTCTTTGCTTCTGGGGTCAAACTCCTTGAGAAGGCTGTCTGCAACGGGCACGTCCACTACCTTCTCACCCTCTTCCTAACTACATTCTCACTTCCAACCTCATCATTCAGTGAAAATATTCCCTCCAGTTATCAGCGACCTCATAGCTGCCAAATCCAAAGGCCTTTTCTCCATCCTACCCTTCTTGACTTCTCTACAGACTATGATCTGTACATCTGATACAGGCTTGCTGATCACCCTCATTTCCGAGGTATCACCTCCTATGGTTCTCCTGCCTAGCTGGCCCCTCCTCCTCAGTCTCCCTTCCTGGTCACACTTGCTGACCAGGAGTGCCCTTGAGGGCTTGGTCCTGGCTCCTCTTCACTACTCTATTTCACTTGGTGATCTCAGGGCTTCATTAACACCTCTATGCCAAATAAACTCTCAGATCTACTCATCAGTCACTTGTTTTTTAAACATTCCAATTGGATGTCCTGTAGACACTGTACATTCAAGATGTCCAAACAACTTTCTACCCACTGTCCCCTCTTCATAACTTTCAGATTACTGCCACGGCTACCACCTTCCTTCTGGTCTCAACTTTTCGCTGTCGCCCCCTCCATGGCCAATCAAGGGGTCAGGCCAGTCCTTCTTTGCCTCTAGAACATCTTCCACATTATGTCCTTCTCTCTTCTAACAACACAAGCACCCTGGGGCAGGTCCTCATCACTTCATGCCAAGGCCATTAAAGCAGCGTGCTGCTCAGTCTCCTTGCCCCCAATCTCTTCCCACTCCAAAGCTGTCAAACTGATCTTCCTAAAACAAGGCTTCTGACCATGTCATCACACATACTCAGTGAACTCCGATGGCTTTGCTACTTCCTGGATCAAAGCCCTTCCTCACCCAGCCTCTCCTCACCTTTCTAGTCTTCTTACCCCTTCTGCTCCCCGTGTACTCAGCAATGAGGTGACACCGCCCCTCTGCTGTCCCCCACGTCTGGAACACACTTCTTTCTCACCCCTGCCCCCCAGCTCCTTGGGTATCATTCATGTTTCAGCTCAAGTTTCACCTGCCAGCAGCTTTCCCCAGCCTTCTTTCATCTTGGTGCCTGTCCTCTATTCATCTCCAATTTCTGTTGTCCAGAGTTCCTCCATACAAAGCTATTGGCATGCTGCCTCCCCCAGTGCACTCTGAGCTCCCTGTGAACAGGGTGGGGTCTCTGTTCTTTGCCCTTTTTTTGTACTCCCAGTTCTTAGGAAAACACCTGGAATACAGTAGGTGCTTATTAAATAGTAGTGACTGACCAGTCATTGAACTTTTTCCAGAAGCTCTCCAGAGAAGAAACTGTCCCTACAACATGGCAGCCCAATGCCAGACACAATCCCCCGCACGTGACGCTGCCTAATTTACAGCTTCCCTCTAAAAACTAAAAACTTGATTCATGCAACATATTTCACCTTACCCCAAAATTCACTTTTAAATAGCAGAGATACCTCTTCCCCCACAAGCTGCTCTTTATGGGTTCTGACCAAATACACACTTTTCAAAGTTAACTATTTAAAGAAAGTAAAAAAGAACATTTACTCGCTAAGCTTGTTGCCAAGTTCTTGAAGGGCTTGTTCCTGGTCTTGATATATTTTTTTCAACTGTTGATTTTCATTCTGGAGACTCAGAAACTCCTTTGGAAACAATTTTTAAAAAGATGTCTTAAGACAAAGAAAACATCGCATTGTCTACATTCTATTATTCAGCAACACATTCTAAGTTTTTAAGTAAAAAAGGACTTTCCCACAAGTGGCACAACTACTTTATAACAGGTCTATTCTACCTGTGGCTTTCTTTTAATTTTAGGAAAATATTTATACAAATAACACTTCGTAAGCCCAATTGTGATGGGTCTATTCTACCTACGGCTTTCCATTATTAGCAAAATCTTGACCCAAGTAACACGTCATATGCTTAACACATTCTGTTACCATGGCTGGCTGTGAAAATGACTGCTTCTAATTTTTCTTGAAAGTACATCTCCTTCTAAACAGAACAGCTAAAAGAAACTTTAATGTTTTACCACAATTTACTTTTTTAAGACTAATGATTTGTTGCGTCTCATTTCTCAGATGAGAGAGAGCATCATTCTCCTTTTGAAGATCCTCTTGCAAAGTTTGTCTCCATTCCTTTTCAATCTTCAAATCCGTTTCCAACTGAGCCCTTTAATCACAAACAGAAATAAAACACTAGGGCTCAGGACAGTTAGTGACACTGATTTAGAAGTTCATCAAGGGGCAGCTAGGTGATGTAGTGACTGGGCCTGAAGTCAGGAGGACCTGAATTCAAATCTAGCCTCAGACACCTAACACTTACTAGCTGTGTGACTTTGGGCAAGTCACTTAACCCCAATTGTCTTGCCTTCCCCCCTCCAAGAAAAAAAAAAAGGGAAGTTCATCAAGTACAGAAAATGCAAAGACAAGCAAGACAATTTGTTACTAAAGTTTTAAATTTAACATACTTAAGTAAATACGTGCAGAAGTTTATTTTCATATATAATCCCTTTTTCTGTTCTTTTATTTGCTGATGTTTTTAAAATTCACAATTAAAACAGATAATAATAATTGGCATTTTCAAGTTTGAAAAGCTCATAAACAGCCAGCACCATCATTTCCTCCAGAAGTTATCCATGGCTTAGAACAGATTGTTTCTATAAGATAGTAATTTGGATTTAATTTTTATATATTTATTTACTTATCTACATCCATGATGTTTCCCTCAATAGAGTCAGGGCAGGGACATTTCATTATTTTCTGTGTATCTCCAGTGCCAAACAAAGCCTTGCACACAATAGGACCCTAGAGTTAACCCTTCAACATGCTGCTTCCTTCTTGCCTGGTTCCTGCCACTTTCATGTTGAAAAACTCCAGTCTTGCATCACTCCCATGATCGACTGAGTTTATTCCTACTCACCTGCTACTGAAGCCTGGGGAGGAGGTCATGCAACCCTGGTGGCTACCTGCTGCTATCAAATGACAACTGGACGTTGCCACCACAAAGCAATCTTTCATTCCTCCCAAATGATTCCCAATCACCTGCTCTCTGCAGTCCCAACCTTCCTCAAGGCTCCCATACCACCCTTCCCTTCACTTTCTTAACAGACCTTCCACTCATACTTTACTGAAAGAAGTGAAACCATTCGCCATGCCATGTTCTTCTCTCCTCCACACTCTCTGACATCCCCAGCTATTCTCTGCTCTTATTCCAGCAGTTCCTAACAAAGAGATAGCCCTTCTTGCCAGGATCAAGCCCTGTGCATGTACCCTTCATCTCATCATCGTCCTCCATCTCTCTCAGCAGGTACTGTGCAATCATTTCATCTTCTTCAATCTTTTTCCATCTATGGTTTCTTTTGCCTAAAAACATGCCTACAACTCTCCCCATGCTTAAAAAGTCCCCACTGTGGCCCTACCTCCCCTACGGGCTGCTGACCTTTCTTTCTTCTCTCTGGAACAGCCAAACCCTATAAAAAGCTACATCCACACATTGGCCCTACTTGCCCTCCTTTTGATTCTTTGCCCTTTACAATCTAGTTTCCAGCCTCATTACACAACTAAAACTGCTCTTTTCAACTTTACCAATAATCTCCTAATTGACAAGTCTGATGGTTTTCATTAATCCTCATCCTTCTGGACCTCAACATTTACTAAGTGTCTGCTACGTGCGAAGCATTGCTGACCAGCCTTCTCCTCTCTACTGCTTCCTCCTGACTTTCCCCCAGCTGTCTCAGCATCTGTTGTCTCCTTTGCTGGATCATCACTCACACACCATCCCCTAAGTCTAGGTGCATCCTAAAGCTTGTTCATTGGTTTTCTCTTCTCTCCCTGCACCTGCTCACTGACCTCCTCAGTTCTTATGAGTAACTGTCACTTCTGTGCTGATGGTACTCAGACCTCTAGGTCAAACCCTAGTACCTCTTCTGAGTTCCAGGCACACGTCATCAACTAACTGCTTAAGACCTTTCAAACCATCTCCCACAAGCATCTAAAACATGCCCAAACTCATAATCTCCACTAGCTCCCCTCTTCCTGCTGCAGGCTGTGCCCAGGGGCACAACACCTTGGTATCGTCCCTAACTCTTTATTCTTCTGCACAGTCAGTCATCGACCCAATCTTGTCAAGTTTTTCACAGCATATGTCCCTCCTCCTCCACTCTCATGACCTGCTGGTTTAAATTCTCATCACCTCTAACCTGGAAATGTTGTTCAAGTGAGTTTCCCTTCCTTAGGTCTCTCCCTTCTCCAAACCACTCCCCACACAGCTGCTCAAGTGATGTTCCTGGAGCAGACATCTGATCATGTCATTCCCCTACTGAATCAACTCCACTGGCTCCCTAGGGTCTTGAGAGGCAAATTCAAATGTCTCTCTGGCTGCCCCCCACACCTGGAATGCATTCCTTCTTCACCTTTACTTATGCATGTATGTGCTGTCTCCTCCTCTCCTGGAAGAGCGAGCTTAACAAACATTTGGTGATTGATTGGTTGTTTAATAAATACTTGTTAGAACTCTGAGGTACCACTTCATACCTGTCAGATTGGCTAATATGACAAAACAGGAAAGTGATGGTTGTTGGAGAGGACATGGGAAAATTGGGACGCTAATGCACTGTTGGTGGAGTTGTGAACTGATGATCCACCACCCTGGAGTGCAATTTGGAACGAATGTCTAGAGGGCTACAAAACTGTGCAAACCCTTGATTCAGCAATACCACTGCTAGGTTTATATCCCAAAAATATTTTTAAAAAGGGGGTGGGGGAAGGACCTAGTTGTACAAAAATATTTATAGCAGCTCTTTTTGTGGTAGTTAAGAGTTGAAAATCAAAGGGATGCCCATCAGTTGGGAAACAAGCTGTGATATGATCATAATGAAGTATTATTGTGCTGTAAAAAATGATAATCAGGATGATTTTGGAAAAACCTGGGAAGACTTACATGAACTGATGCAGAGTGAAGTGAACAGAACCAGAAGAACTTTATACACAGTAACAGCAACACTGTTAAATGAAAAACTATCAATGACTTATCTATTCTCAGCAGTACAATGATCCAAGACAATCCCAAAGGCCTATTGATGAAGCATACTATCCCCCCTCCCAGAGAAAGAACTGATATTGTTTGAATACAGACTGAAGCATGCTATTTTTCATTATCTTATAGTAATATCAGAGAGAGGGGAGGAGAAGGAGAGGAGGGACAGAATTTGGAACTCAAACATTTAAAAAACCGTTGTTAAAAAAACTTTCAACATGTAATGGGGGGAATAAAACAAATATAAATATAAAATGTGTATTTAAAAAATAAATGCCTGAGATTCCCCCCAAACTATGTAAAAGGGGACTCTGAACAACTTCTGGAGCCCCAGCACCCACAGAACGACTCAGAGAAGCTAACCTCCCGCTGAGGACAGCCCAGCAGGAAGGACCAGCACAGCGGTCTGGGAGCCGGCAGCGCGCAGAACGCAGAGCGCAGGAGCCGAGCCAAGCGGAGGCCAGGTGCCCCTGAGCCGAGGTTTTAGCCCCAGGGCGGCAGGGCCAGCAGCTGGCTGGAGAGACCCCAGAACACCAGCAGCTGTGGCGACTCCAGAATTATCAACATAGACATGCCTAGGACAAAGTAAGAGGTTAGTGTCCTATGGACTTTGGGACCTGTATTTGGGGAATGCATCAGCTCCCTCCCCTGGGGGCTAGAAGCCGCTGAGGAGACACGCCATTTTGTAGTTTTCAGAGGCAGCTCCAGCTCCCAGCCTACAAATCGTAGGGAGATCCAGCGATCAGTCTTGGGGGGTAATCGCTCTTGCTTTAACCTCCCTGGATCTGGATTGTGATCTAGGGTGGAAGTCGTAGGTGGGTTTACAGCTTGCCAGAAACGGAAGTTGCCCCCCACACGTTCAGGACGAAAATTCCTCTATCTGGCCTTAAAGCCATAGTGTGGCAACAAGCCCAAAAGTCAAGCAATTAAGTGGCAACATGCCAAGGCAAAGGAAACAGAAAAATGCAACCCTAGACTCCTATTTTGGGGGCATAGAGCGGGAAAAGGACTGTGAGGTCAGAAGTCCTGCTCCAAAAGCCCCAGGGGAAACATGAGTGGGTTGCAGGCCATAGAGGACCTTAAGAAGGACTTTAAAAATCAAATAAGAGAAGTGGAGGAAAAATTGGAAAGAGAAATGAGAAGGATGCAGGAAAAGTATGAAATGAAGGTCAACAGCCTGACTGAGGAAAACAACACCTTAAAAAATAGACTAACTCAAATGGCAAAGGAGGCCCAAAAGGGCAATGAGGAGAAGAATGCCTTAAAAAGTCGAATTTGCCAGATGGAAAAAGAATCTCAAAAGTTCACCGAGGAGATTCATTCCCTCAGAGTTAGACTGGAGCAAATGGAAGCTAATGACTTTATGAGAAATCAAGATGCTGTTAAGCAGATCCAAACAAATGAAAGATTAGAAGGCAATGTGAAATATCTCATGGGAAAACCACTGACCTGGAAAATAGATCCAGGAGAGACAATTTAAAAATTATTGGACTACCTGAAAGCCATGATCAAAGAAAGAACCTAGAAATCATCCTTCAAGAAATTCTCAAGGAAAATTGCCCTGATGTTTTAGACCCAGAGGGCAAAATAGAGGTTGAAAGAATCCACAGATCACCTCCTGAAAAAGATCCCAAAAAGAAAACTCCTAGGAATATTATAGCCAGGTTCCAGAATTCCCAGATCAAGGAGAAAATACTACAAGCAGCCAGGAAGAAACAATTTCAATATTGTGGAAACACAATCAGAATAGCACAGGACCTGGCAGCTTCTACACTGAGGGATGGAAGGGCATGGAATATGATATTCCAGAGGGCAAAAGAGCTGGGACTGAACCCAAGGGTCACCTACCCAGCAAAACTGAGTATTTTGTTTCAGGGGAAAATATGATCATTCAGTGGAATAGAGGACTTTCAAGCATTCTTGAGGAAAAAACCAGAATTGAATAGAAAATTTGACATCCAGACACAAGAAGGAAGAGATGCCTGAGAAGGTAATCAGGGAAAAGAAATCAAAAGGAACTTATCAAAGTTGAACTATTTACATTCCTATATGGAAAAGCAATAACTGTGACTGATGATATCTTTCTTACTATGAAAATAATGGAAGAAGGGGGTGTGGTCATATGAATCCATATGTGAATGTGTGTGTAGATGGTTACAGTTATATATGGATATAGGGCATAGGTTGAATTTGTTGGGAAGGGAGAATACTCAAGGGATGAAATTATGAGGTGAGAGAGGAAAGTGCCAAGAGGAGATGGGGAGAGACAGGGTAGGGTAAACTATCTCATGTAGAAGAAGCAAGGGGAAGTGGTTGCAACGGAGGGGGAGAATAGGAAGGCAAAAAAGGCAAAACCACATTCTCATTGAATTTGGTTCAAGGAGAGAATGACATACATACTAAATGGGATATCTCAACCTGCAGCAGAATAGGGGGAAGGGGGATGAGAGGAGGGATGATGGATGGGAGGGCATCCCTGGGGGGAGGGGAGGTTGGAAGTACCCACTATAGAAGAGGGACAGGATCATGTAGGGAATGGACCAGGTGGGGGGTGGGATGAGTGGGAGGGAATTACAAGCAGCCTTGTACAATATATCTACCATGATAATGTTTTGCATAGCTAGACATGTACAACATATACTGAATTACTTATCTCCCCAGAGGGAATGGGTGACAAGGGAGGAAGGAAATGGATCTGAAATTCGAGGTCTTAACATTAAATGTTTCAAATATATATAAATACTATTATTAATACTCTTTTGCTTATAATTGGGAGATAAGATGTGCAGGCATTGGGACACAAAGATTCACCTTCCTCTAATGGAAAAGTCGAAGGGGGTATGGGAGAAGGTATGGGAGAGAGCAGATTGGAGGAAGCGATATCTTGTGGGACTACTATTCTGGGAGGTTGGGTAGGGGAATAACGGGGGGAAAATGATTGTAACTCAAAATCTGGGGGAAATGAATGATGTAAAACAAAAGTTAATAAAGCATTTGTTTAAAAAAAATAAATGCCTGTTACAGCAATGAATAAAAAGAATAATGTATACTTCGCATAACATCAATTAATTATATATATTTTTTATTTTAATCACCACAGAGTCCCTTATTGTTGAAATCAGGCCTACCAATCTGTACCACAAATCAGAATTCCCAGCATCATTACTATCCAACCGCAATCAAATCTGAAACATCTACAAAGAACACTAGCTATTTAGTAAACCAGCACTGTGGACACAGAATCAGTAAGCACTACTTCTGTCCACCATTTTTAGATAAAAGCTCATGTCAGAACACCTATGAAAGGTGAATTAACATTGCAAAGTAAGGATTGGACAATCAATCCTTAAGCTGAATGGGCTCTTTCCTTGTGTCTAAGGCCACAGTGAAAAAATTATACAGATGCTACAAAGCAGATATGATGGGAAGAGGGCAGTAACTTTGACTGACAGAAAAAGTACAAAAAGAAAGAAAAAGTATTAGCTTACAAAATTAGAACAATGAAGGCAGTCTGTGATTGGCAGTCGCCCATAACAATTGCTGAAATTTTATACACTACTATGACACCTCTACAGGGTAAACCATATAGATCCAAGACTTAGCCCTGGAGGGAACCTCAGATGCCATTTTATCCATGCTTCACATTTTAAAGCTGAGGTATAGAGTGGCCAAGTAGGGAGCCACAACTGGAGAACATCTGTCTAAGGCAGGATTTGACCCCAGGTCTCCCGGACTCCAGGGCTATTGCTCTAGCACTTATAGAACTCTACCAGATGTGTAAAGTGCTTTATAAACATTATCCCATTTTATTCACAAAATAACTATATGGAATTAGTATTCTAGATGAGTTTCACAGATATTAAGAGATTTGTTCAGGATCTCACAGCTAGTAACTGACGAAAGAAACTCAGGGAGGGCTGCCTGACTGTAAGCCCAATACTCTCTTAACTAGGCTGGGCTGTTTCCCACATTTCAAAAGCATGATAATTTTGTCACTTGTGTAACAACACCCTATGATTTAGAAATGGAAGGGACCTGAATTATCACTTAATGTGGGGGTTCTTAACCTGGGGTCCAAGGGTCCCTGAATAGGTTTCAAGGGGCCCATGAAGTTGGATGGGGAAAATATATTTATTTTCACCAATTTCAATTATTAATTTTAAAAGAAAACAACATGATTCTGAGAAGGGGTCACAGGATTCACCAGAGTGACAGCTAAAGGATTCTGTGTTCCAACAAAGACTAAGGATGTCAAGTGATTTGTAAGGTCATAAAGACATGGAGTAATAGAACCAGGATTCAAATTCATATCTTCTGACTTCAAATCCAGTGCCCTTTTCGCTTTAGGACACTCCTTCCTTACTGAGTAGCTACTATGCAAGGTTCCAAAATTAGTACAACCTTGAATAAGACAGACCTTAAATCAAGCAGCTTACAGCCTAGTAGGTGGATAAGCTGGTCAATAAGGATCTCCTATATGCAGTACAATGTACTCAGTGTAGGAAGATGGACAAAATTTAAGGAAGACACACCTCCTGCCCTGCTGAAGATTCCAGTCTTCTAAGATGTGTCCCATGCACAGTAATAAAAGGCAGGAAGTGCTAAGAAGACTTGAGATAAGCTTGTCACATGGCTACATTCACTTATAAAGGTTAAGTGACTTGACTACTTAATCACCAAGCCCTTACTGACTCACTCCCTTAACTGGCTCCCAAAGATGTCCCCCACAGCATCTGCTCCAGTGTCTGAGGTCAGATTTGAAGGAGGGAATGACCCATCCTATCTTCTCAGACTGATTTGACATCATTCCCCTTAACCTAGCCTACTTACTTCCTCATCCATGACCATTCTCTCTTTGGTCTCCATACTTTTTGCACAGCTTTCTCTTCACTTTAGAATCCCCAGCCCTGCACATGAGGCTCAGCTCAAGTTAACATCTCCCACCAAAGACATTTTCCATGACCGACAAGTTGTTAGTATTCTCTCCTGCCCCTTGAAATAACTCTGTATTTCTTTTGTCTATATTTGCGTTTATCTGAGTACATGTTGTTGGTCTCTGGTCGAATGTAAACTCCTTAAAGGCAACAGCACTTCTGTGTGATTTTTTTTGGTCTTCATAGCTCTAGAAATAAGCATGATGCTACTAAATATTACTGTTTACTAACTCACTGACTTGAAGTGTGTTAAAAAGGGAATACATTTGGGCACCATAGCAAATTAATGTTCCCATTCTCAATATTAATCCCAATATTTCTGCAAAAAATTAGCACTTCACTTTCAAGTAATATGTATTCCCATTCAAATACAAAACATTCCCTAGTGGAATGAATCTAGATTTCATAATGGTAGCCAATGCAAACAAGCTCCTCTTTGAATACTACCCCATGGGGAAGGGGTAATCCTGGCATTCTGAAGATTATGCCAATGGAGAACAGGCTTTGGTAAATCCTCCAAGGCAGAATCAGTCTCGGCAACATATTAATTCTTCTTTCCATGGACAACTACCATAAAGAGAACTTGTTGGCCTTGGCAATCCACAAAACAAAAAAAAGGACAAAAAACAGCCCTCAATCTCATGGGACTCCCTTTCTTGCTGGCATATACATATGGCATTAAGTGATGACACCACCAATGTACTGGCAGTCAAACAATTCCATGAGTATTAGTTCACAGACTGTCATCTATGAAATAATGGCAGCATCAGGAGATACCTAAGGTCACAATCAACAAATGTGTTTTTTAAAAAGGTGCTGCAACACCAAACAAGCCACAAAAACGAATTAAGTGTCTGTGTTTTACGTACTGCATGGCACTGGGGAAATAAGGACAAGAACAATCCAGTCCTCTCAATTCCATTCTAATGGGAATGTAAAGGGAATATACCACCATGCAAAAGGGAAGACAAGATAAAGTGATTATGGGGGACTTACCCCATCATCAACTGGGGACATCAGAACAAGCCTCAGTTATAAGATAAAAGGAAATATTGGCATATTCTTTCCATTATGGGAATGTATTGAGACAAGGGTACACACGTACACACACAAACGCGTATACATATACCCCGCTCCACATAATTCTTTGGATTAAAGGGAAGAGGATACTCACAGCTGTGTCTCCTTTCGGGATATCTGTTTCTGCAGGCTGTCAGACTGACTCAGACACTCTTGTTCAAATTTCTCATCCTCATTCTCAGCTTCCATTTGAGCCTTCTCTGCTTGCTGCAATCTGGTGTAATTCAAATCAACTTTGGGTAAAACTGAGGCTAGAACTAGGGTGTAAAAGGGTGAAGAAGACAAATAAAAGAAAAATGGGGAAATAGAAACATTTCTAAACAAAAACAAAGTCTGGGGGAAACTTACAAACTCAAATGAGAAAGAGCCATACAATGCCTAAAAATGGCTTCCATGATTTCCATTATGTTGTATAATACACCCAGGACACGGTCTTCAGATTTACTTTATTTCTTGTTTAGGATTAACAATGCAAAGCAGTACAACTTTTATCACTTACATGGAGTTTAGTCTAGATTACAAAGTATGTGCATTACTGCCTTTTAAAAAACCGCCACATACGGCCCCTCCAATATCAGCACTAATTAAGCAAAGAAGCTGCCATGGACCACCATGTTGTAGGAGATACAGGGGCCTCCATATAACTGTGAGGAGGCCAAGAGCAGAGAGCCATGCCCACAACTGACCACAGCGCGTGCTGCAACCTTTTCCCGCCCTTATGGAATGGTTATGTGCTGTTGGCTTTTGGGGGGGGGGGGTTGTTTTTTTAATTTAAGAAAATTTCTCTGGTATCGGCACTGTGGCTCCCTAAGCCACACGCCCCCACCACCAAATGAACTAAAAGTGACTAGCCAAAAATATGGTGTTTGTCCCTGTTCTTTCCTTACACGTTTGGGACCTTGCTTTCCCACTCTGGAGTCTTACCTCTTTTCACAACCTGTGCTTGGTTTTTCTGCTCTGTTCCCCCACAGCTTCTGCCATGAGAAATTTTTAAAAATCTGATTTTACAGGTTTGAAGCTGATGGTTTCTTCTTAAAATACCAGCTCTCCAAAATAATCCTGAAAAATGTGACTCTAATTGGAAAGCAGGTACAATAGCAGTCGATGTCTAATGAGTCATATTCTAGCTGGTCAATTTTCTTTCACAACTTCAACTTTGGAGTCACAGAATTAGGTTATTTCCCTTAGGCTTCTGTAGAAGCTGCTATTTCCCCAAGTGAAGAAGGAAGGGAAATCATCACTGAATTTATATCTTTGAAGGCTAAAACAAAATTACAAATTCAGGAACTTGCAAACTCCCCATAGCTTCCCTAGGTTTAAGGGGATTTTTGTTTGGCGCCCAGCAAGGCAAGACTTAATGTTGTGCTACTGTCCAAGAAGGCTTAACAGAAGTGGCAAACAGGAAAGATACTCAAGCACAAAGACAGGCAAGGTGCGTGTAACAAACTGATGTTTAAAATGCTGTAAAAATCAGGGTACAGCCATAAGGGAAAGAGGGTGCCAAAGGAAAAAGAAATCTGTGTCAGCACAATGTGGAAACAAAGGTTAATTTAATTTTAAACAATTTTATATACTTTACATTAAAAAGTAGCTAGAAGATAAGAAGGCTGTGTTTGATAACCCTGACCTGCAATGGCTCAATACTCAGAATTAGTCCGGGTGCGGTGAAGTTTGGGGGGATCCAAATCCACTCGCTCACTGACGGCGGTGCATTACACAGCAAAGAGTCCAGGCTTCCTAACACCCTTGTGTAGCCTTTCATCACACCATTTTCTTTTATACTGAACAAGCTGTACAAATGCGAACACCCCTTTAGAATGTTTAGATGCAACAGGCATGAGGCGGCTTCAGAAAGATATGTCTTTGACCAGTTTGTACTGGGGTTGCGTGTCACTGCTGGCACACTTCACAAATGACAGTGCAATAGTCCTAGTTTGAGTTAATAAATCTTTATCACTTCAGGATGGGATGGACGGAAATCAAAGGCAAGAGAGAAGTAATAAAAACGTCCAAAATGTAAAAATTGGGATAAAAGAAACAAAACAAAAGAGAAAAGAAAAAAGAAGAAAGGAAAGAGGATGTCAATAAAAGAATATCCATGTCAACAAAGCTTTAAACAGTCATGTTTTTCATTGGCAGATTCAAAGAAAGCAATGGTGAGACACAGGCTGACACCAGCGTGACAGAGCAATGGAGGTCAATCCCACCAACAAATGATTCAATCTAAACAAACCCTGGCTACACCTGACCTAGATGGACGCTGCTCTAACAGCTTTCAGCATCTTTTTCTCTCTCTATGTTAAATACTCCAAACGGTTTTACAGACTTGGATGTAAAAGCTGGCATATTTGTAGGCCAAACGTACCTCACAATCAACCCCTTAGCACCTGAGAAATAAGCAATGGCATTCTGCTGTGGCCAGTGTGGAAGGTGCTCAAAGGGACCTAGAGACCATCTGATTCAAATCCCCCATTTTATAGATGAAGGAACTAGCAGGAAGAAACACCCCTCAAAGGCCTACTACTCTGAATGCCTGTTTCTGGACAGGTACATGAGAAGAGACAGTGAAGATGACAGGCAAGATGTATTCAAGTCAAAGAGAGCTCATTTTACCCTTGGTTTTTCCCCTACATGGCAACTATCTTCAAACAACAAAAACCAAAGGTAAAAATCCTGCCCGTTTCTTCCAAAGGTCATTCACCTAACACTCTGCTAGAAAGGCAGCTCTGGTGGCAGGTGGCAGGGTGCAGTCAGGGAGAACGGGTGCAAGGATGAAGAAGCAGCAAACGCCACGGATGCCCTACCTTTGCTCCAGTTGCTTCATGGCAGCCGTGATCTTGTTGGTCTTATCCTCCAGTCGACCAATTATTTCGTTCTTCTCTTTCATGCCCTCTTCTGAGCCCTAGGTGAAACATTAACGCTGCAATGACGTGGGGACGACTAAGTCCTAACATTAGCATGGCTGGTTTTCTGCCAGACCGTTCACTGACAGAGTAAATTAACTCAAGCTGTCTACCACACGAAGCAGTATCACTGATGGTCTGATGCACTGATGGGCAAAAAAAAAGAAAACCAAGCACGAGTCAGGACACTATCTTCCTTCACTGCTGTCTCGAGGTAACAGTGTGCCTCCTTCATCTGAGTTAGTTTCTTAATGGCTTTGGCATGCAAGTCTTCTGAAGGACAGAGGAGTTTAAAGCAAAGTAAAGGGGTCAACAAAGTAAAGTATAAAAAGTATATAAAGGGTAAAAAACGTAAAGGCTGCAGACAAGCATCTGATCAGAACAGAGAAGGCGGCGGGCTGGAGCATCACAGGAGCTACAGAAGCCTCTCTCATGTTGGGAGGCAGCTTTTGCTTGTCCGGGTTCAGTTGGAACCATTCTGAACTTCCCTAATGCAGAGTAAATAGAGAGTAGTCATTAACGCCTAAAAGGATTCCCTTGTCACTGCCGAGTAGTTAAAAATCATACTTCTCTGTAATAATAATGATAGCAAGGGGCGGCTAGGTGGCACAGTGAATAGAGCACTGGCCCTGGAGTTAGGAGGACCTGAGTTCAAATCCGGCCTCAGACCCTTAACACTTATTAGCTGTGTGACCTTGGGCAAGTCACTTAACCCCAACTGCCCTGCCCTCCCCCCAAAAAGCAAAATAACAACAATAATAATGATCATGATAGTGAGAGCGAGGGTTCACACAGAGCTTTGAGGTTTACAAAGCACTTTACCTCTGTTGTTACCTTTGATCCTCCCAACAACCCTGTGCAGAGGGTGCGATTGTTATTATTCCCAGGGCACAGATGAGGAAATGGAAGCCCCAGGAGGCCAGCCCCTGGCCCGGAGTCAGTGACCTCACTGACTCCAGACCCCGGCCTCAGTGCCCTTGCACGCCCTCGAGTGGCCTCCCCAGACCTCAGTCTGTCCCTTTACCTGCAGCTTCTGGTACATCTCTATGTTAATAGCTTTCACGTCCTCCAGCTGCTGTCGAAGGCCTATAAGAGTGTCTTGTTTCTCATGGATGTCTTTCTCCAGCAGCTTCATGGCGAGCTCGATTTCATGCTTCATGCTCACCTGCACCATGAGCTCATTCTCCACCTCCTGAAATTGGAGCACGCACACATTTACGGGGTCAGCTCACAGAGCAATAGTGTAGAGGCCAACAGGGCTTTGAAGACTTGTTTACCCCTGGCAGAGGGAGGCCCAAGGAGCGTCAGTGACCAGCCCAAGGTCACAGGCGTAACAGTACCCGGGAGGAGGTCCTGGGCCTTCAGACCCATCACCCTTTCGGCTGCCCCCTCTTGCTGTAGATTTGCATTTTTCTTATATACTTATATGCTTCCATACCGCATACATCCTGTCCCCATTCTAGATCAGCTCAGTGAGGGCAGGGCCATGTCTTATTGAATCTCTTTATCTTTTCTAGAACCTAGCCCGGTGCACACAATAAGTGACAAATTAGTTTTCTCTTGGCTTTTTGGGTTTTAAGGCAAAAGTGAATAGAGCATTACATCTTCAAACAAGGTTAATTTTCAATAAAAACAAATGAAGTTACATCCAGGGTAAAGGACAGGACAAATCTTCATCCCAAAAGATGGATAACAGTCATGAACAACCTTAGGTTATAAAGTGCTGTATTCATATTATTCACTGGATCCTGGTCATCCTTCCCTACCCTTGGTAGAGATGTGGGAGGCTACAAATGTAGAACAGGCACAGGCTGTCAGACCCGGTCACCATCTATATCAAGACTGGCTGACTGTTATAGTTACAAGGGCCCTCGGAGAGGGAAACATCAGAAAATGAACCTGCTGCAAAGATGTGCTAGTGTCCGAGGGGCGCTCACGCCTTCCTCTTCCCAGCATCTCCTAATTCAGCGTCAGTGTGCTCACCTGTCGTAACTGGGATTCTTCTCGCAGCTGTCTGCGGGCTTCATTGTACATCTCATCCAGGCCCTGACGAGACTGCTTGTATGTCTGAAGCTCAGTTTCCACATCCACTTTAGTAACCTAAGAAGATGACCAAAGCATACAATTCCACATCCATCACCACAAGAACGCAGGTAAATTCAATCTGATACAAGACACACCCAGAAATACTGGACAACCAATCCACCGGCAAATATTTCATGTACAAGATTTCAAGCTATACTCTAGAGCTGTGATCATCAAAACAAACTGGTCCTGGCTAAGAAACAGACAGATGTGTCAGTGGAACAATATACAGAAGCAAATAAGTCTAGCATCCTGTGGTTTGATAAACCTAAAGATCCCAGCAATTTAGGGAAGAATTTATTATTTTACAAAAACTATTGGGAAAAATGCCAAGTTGCCTGGAAGAAACTAGGTGTAGACCAACACCTCACATCATACACTAAGACAAGCTCCAACCAGGCACATGATTTAGACATAAAAGAGTGACATCATAAACAGAGGAGCACTGAAGAAATTACTTGTTAGGATCTATGGATAGGGGAAGTGTGTGTGATCAAACAAGAGAAAGAGGCTCACAGAAGGTAAAACAGACAATTTTGATTACATGAAATTAAAAAGGTTTTGCACAAACAAAACCAATAAAGCTAAAGTTAAAAGAAAAGCAAGAAATTTTGGGGAAATTTTTGCAGTAAGTTTCTCTGATAAAAGTCTCATTTCTGAGCTAGATAGAGAACTGAGGCAAATTAATAAAAACAGGAGTCATTCCCCTATCAACAAATGGTCAAGACATATGAATAGGAAGTTCTGACTGTGATTCTAAATCATAGCTATCAGGCTAGATTGGAAAAAAAAGGAAAATGACAAATGCTACAGGGGATGTGGAAAAACAGGTATATTAATGCATTACTGAGGAAGCTGTGAAGTGGTCTACTAATTTTAAAAGCAATTTGGAAATATGCTCCAAAAACTATTAAAACATGCTCATTCTCTGACCCAATGAGAACTCTATTAGGCCTATACCCTGAATCAAAGAAAGAGTACAGGGACCCCATGAACACAAATATTTATAGCAGCTCTTTCCCTAACAGCAAAGAACTGGAAAAACTCAGGAGATGCCCAGCAACTGGGAAATAGCTGGACAACTTATGTTACATGAATGTGATAGAATACTATTGTGCTGTGGGAAATGAGGAAGGGATGGTTTCAGAGAAACCTCAGAACTGAGGCAGAATAAAGGGAGCAGAACCAGGAAAATAATTTACACAGGAACAACAATATTGCGAAGACAAACTACTTTGAAAGACCTGGGAACTCTGATCAATGCAATGAAAACCGTAATTCCAGAAAACCCTTGATAAAACATGGTAAAGAAAAACCTCCAGACAAAGAAGTAGCAGGTTCAGAGTGCGTGTTGAGGTATTTTTTTGGATATGGTCAGCGGAGGAATGTTTTGCTTGACTATACATGTATGTAACAGACTTTGCTTTTCTCACTTTCTCAACTGGGGGAAGGTCAAAGTTCGAGGGGGAGAATTCAAAGGTGAATACAACATTCAATTTCGAAAAATGAAGCATTTCATACGTACCTCTAAATGTTGTTGTGTTTTCATTAAAATCAGTTTATTTTCACTTCGTAACTGATGATTTTCTTCTTGGAGTTTAATGATATTGTTCTTTGCTATTGCTAACTAAATATGAAGAAAAAGAGACAAGAAGAGAGAACATAAACATCTTTTTTAATGAATTAGTCATTTAAAATCGTTACTAAAAGCTTTTAAAATTTCTTTACCCTGCATAAGATTTATCCATGTACTCTATGTACCTCTCCCTATCCCCAAAAAGTTATGCTCAGAAATATAAGCTAGTGAAAAATAAAATCTTCAAATGAGGGTTTTATAGCTCTATATATGAAATCACAGGATCACATGATTAAAGCTTGAGGGGACATTAAAGATGACCTAGTCCAGCTTTTTTTTTACAGATATGGCAACTGAGGCTCAGACAGTCACTTGGGTAACGAGGTTCATATGCCCCAGACTGAGTGTTGGCAGAGACCCCAGGAGCCCAGTCCAACCACAAGGGGTTATGTTACTACCCACAGTCGATTAGGCAGTAAATGACCAAGTCAGGATTCAAACCCAGGTGCTCTGACTCTAAAACCAAGGCTCTCTCTGCACACTGTCGCTCCCAGCACACCCCTCAAAGGCACCTGCCTCCCTTGAAACCCTCTTTGCATGAACCTCACCCTCGACCCTCCAAACTTTCTACCCCGGCAAGAAGGGGCACGAAGGAGCCTCTGCCATCACCAATCTAATGAAAAGGTATCTCCTTCTCTTAAATTCAAACTGGGGTGACTAGGTGGCGCAGTAAGAGCGCTGGCCCCAGGGTCAGGAGGACCTGGGATCAGTTCCGGCCTCAGAAAACTAGCACCCACACATAAATAATGACTAGCTGTGTGACCTTGAGCAAGTTACTTAGCCCCAATTGCTTTAAAAAAAAATAAGAAATTCAAACTAAAGGAGTGATTTTAAACATTTGCTCTTTCTTTTAGAGTCCTTACTTCTTATCTGCATTTAGCTTATAAATATATGACAAGTGGCAAAATATCTGGTAAATACACAAAGGCCACTTTGATAAACATCAGGACTTGCCTTAGCAGGTTCATTTCCAAATATGTTTATTACTGAGAAGACTCCTTACGCAAAACCTCGATACAAATGTTCACAGCATCAATTTAAAGGGAGGAACAAGGGAAGAATAAGAGACAGAGAGCAAACATCAGGCCTGTCGACCCCCTGATTTCTATGAGACGGCTTACATTAGTATCAGTGAATGATTTTATATGGCAAGTCTTTGGGGCAAGAGCACAATTACCACCAAGCATGTTTCCACACTATAGAGGGGCTCAAAAAATGAGTCTCTCCAATCAAGAGTTCTTTACTGAGTAATTAAATTTATGAAAATTTCATTTGAGGAACCTTAAACTGAAATTTTTCAAGAGGCCCAAAAGTCAGAAGTATAAGGGATTATTATTAGTAGTAGTAGTACGTAAAATAATTAGTTTTTCTCTGATGTTACTCCTTCAGGGATTTACCAATAAAAGTATGATTAGGATGAGCATGTAAGCACAATCAGTCAAATTATCTTGGGCTCACTAATCTAAGCCCTGAAAAATCTAGGTCAACTCAAAAAAATTAGATTACAGGTAAGAACAAATTTTAATTGGAAAATAATTTCTATGGCAGTAAGTATACTTCTTTCCATCTTTACGATTCCTATGACCTTAATAACTGTGGGTATAGGACCATTTTGTTGGCTAATGAGTTTTTCTTTAAACTACTGAATCCGAGATGTGGGTTTGATTAATTTTGCCTCCCTAATTAGCCCAGAACACCCAGTAATACAAAACACCACATGGGTCATTTTGGTAACAAAAGGGGGAAAGTAACTGTACAATAATGCTTGTGAATAAAGTCTTTGGCTAGACTAAGACGGACAAATCTATCTTATCAGGACAGTATGCCTATAAACAAACAACTACAGCTAAACCGGTGTTTAGGTACTAATTGAGCATAAGCTAATGGCTGGAGGGTTTAATGCTTTATTTATAATGCCCCAAAGTTTCCTCCTGAGGACCTAATTTTGCCCCCCCACCCCACCCCAGGCTGACCTACTAAAGCATCTCCGAGTCAAGCAGCCTAACAAGGAGCCGGCTTACTTTTTTTCCCAGGTATTTCACAACAGTCATGTCTATCACACGTAATGCAGCTTCTATAAGGGTTTACATAAAGTTTATACTTATAATCAGAAGGATCATATTATTCACAGGCCTACGAAATATTCAAGTTACACATTAGTGGATGTCAATACCTCTTCAATCAGTCTAGTGTTTGACTTTTCTAATGAATCAACTCTTGAATGGAGGCTGCTGACTGTGCTGCTGAAAGTAATAAAGAAATAAATTATCATTTAAAATGACAACCAACTCAAAGAGGTAAATGCATGTATTATGACAAACCCCATGCTGGCTGGCAGAAGCCAGCTTCTCAGGCCAGACCATAGTTTGGGAGAGGCTTTATTTACTTGGATCCTAATTTAATCTCTTGCTTCAGTGGGGGAGCAGTAACTCGACAGCCAAAGCTTTCATATACTTTGCATTACAATCTTGTCTAGAGTTTTTTGTTGCTTCATGCCTATTCCCCCTTTTAGGTGACATTATCTGCAACTGGTATCAATGTAAAGTTGTATTCTGTAAATTCTGAATATGGCAAATTCAGATATTAGTAAATGCTATTAAAATACAAAAGATGGGGGCAGCTAGGTGGCACAGTGAGTAGAGCGTCGGCCCTGGAGTCAGAAGGACCTGAGTTCGGATCCGGCCTCAGACACTTAACACACAAACAAAAACCTAGCCGTGTGACCTTGGGCAAGTTACTTAACCCCAATTGCCCTCCAAAAATTAAAAAAAAAATACAAAAGATAGTTTATATTTGAGTAACTATGGTTGAACCATAGGAATTAGAACTGGAAGGAACCCAAGACATCATTTAATTCAATGTCCCCCTCTTTTTATTACTGAAGAAACTGAGTCCCAGCTAGTTCAGAGGACTTGCCCTAAGTCATACTGTTAGTGGCAGAACTATATTCAAAATACTTGGGCAAGAATTTGCATTTCTACTCTTTAATTCTAAACAGTGGTTCCATGAAGAATGTATGAATGGTGATCTTAAATTCTTTGTGTGCTTTGACTCCTCTCTGTATCTTTTTAACACTCAGAGGCCTTCCAAAGTAACCCTGGGCTTGGGAAATATGGATGCAAAGTGTCCTGAAATCTCTAAGCATCAGGAACCCAGCTGGTCTTTAGAAAATGAGAAGCCAATTATGGGTCCTGAAAATGTTAACAGAACCCACTTGTACTGGGCTTTTATTTTCAATTTTTAACTTCACACATCCTTTTTGTTAGGATTCCAACTTACCTCTAATAAAATGTCACACAGTTCAGGTTCACAGGTTTAACAAATCTTTCAGCAGTCTCGCTACTAAAAGAAGGAAAGCTTCAGATCCTAGTCACCCCAAACTAAGCCCCATCATGCTTCAACAGATCATAAGTAAGGATCTGGACTGCTGCAACACTGTACTCTGACCTGAACCAATGTTCTACTGGGCAGTCAAGGGCTTACACAGGGTGGTGGGTCCTTTACCTTTCTGGCCTGCTCCCGTATCACTGCCCTCATTCTATGCCAGCACACAATGGACTGTTCTTTATTCCTCAAACATGCTTTCATTGCTCAATCTCCCCAGCTTTGCTTGCAATATTGCTTAGCCTCCAAAAGCCTTTCCTCCCCGTCTTTATGTGCTGAATCCTTGCCTATTGCTTAAAGTCCAAATCAAATGCCACCTCCTCCAGGAAGTCTTCTCTGATTTCCCCAGGGTCATTAATGACCATTTCCTTCTGAACACAGACATGCTATACATTTCTCAAAGGCATTTGTCATGTATTACTATGTGTAGTATGTGTATGTCAATGTGTGTAGGTGACATTCCTATGTGTAGATCACATTCCCCTACTACACTGTAAGCTCCATGAGACCACAAATTAACAGGGTGTCTATCCTAACATCTGGCACAGTGTTCTCTACAAAGCAGGTGCCTTAATATTTGTGGAATAATAAACCATGTATGTAAATATAAAGGATGCATTTGGAAACAGCTCTGCATATTTATAATGTCAATAGTAAAAATGCATCTTATTACATGTGTCATCTGTTTCTTAAAATACTGAAAGAAGTAAAAAGCCCTTGTCAGACAGATTCTCCTGCCAACTCCTGCCAACTGGGGAAGGAAAGCCTCTGCTTCTCCTCCTGTCAAGTATTAATCTTTGGATTGTGTCTGACAAGACCGTTACCATACATATCTCAGAATTCCAAATCTGGTCTTCCCCAGCACAGCTGCCATCCTCAAGCCTCTAGGGGGGAATAAAGTTTTTGAGGTAGAAGGTCCTAGGTGATATCCTTCACTTAAGCATGAACTGCACAGTTTTGAGATTCAGAGCAGGGAGAAAAATGACTTTCTGAATTACCAAAATCTTATCAATAATTCCCCAAGTTCTTTTGTTTGTCTCATTTCCTCTTACCAAAGCTGACGAGAAAGAGATTTAAAGTACTATTTTAAAAAATCTATTCAAGTACCCATAAATACTTACTTCAGTTGTCTGTTTAATTCTTCAACATAATTCTTCTGATCCAAAATGGCAGCAATTTGAACATTCCTAAAATAGAGAAGGAGTTATATAGTGCTTGTATGGAAGTGTGTGCAAAATATGTACCCCCCCGTCTAGAAAGAACTATACGAGTATCTTTTGTGAATTCTGTGATACGGACGCATAACTTTTCTACAAGTAATAAAAACTGATAATTCTGTAATCATATGATAATGAGCTTAACAGATACATACTCAAATTATCATGTGCATATATACACAAACGCATAAATCGTAAAATATTCAAATGGATCTGTGCTATTGCTGATTTGGGTGTTCCACTGAATGACACTGAACACAGTCCATCCATGCCTATCAAGAGAGTATGGCTCTTGTCCATGTCTGCCTATCAATTCACCACAGGAGGTGCATTCAAAGTGCTTTCATTGCATTTCTTACACTCTCCTGACCCTGAGAAGATACGAAGAGTGCACTCAGGCTGACTGACAGTGCCTAACTCTTTCCCCCCACCCCAAATGCTTTATTAACTTCTGGTTTATATCATTAATTTCCAACAGATTTTGAGTTACAATTTTTCCCCATTTTCCCCTACCCACCCCCCAAAATAACAGTCCCACAGGATATCCTCTCATCCAATTTGCTCTCTCCCCTATCTTCTCCCATACCCTCTTCGACTTTTCCAGTAGAG
Organism: Gymnobelideus leadbeateri; assembly: GCA_011680675.1. Lineage (NCBI taxonomy): Eukaryota > Metazoa > Chordata > Mammalia > Diprotodontia > Petauridae > Gymnobelideus > Gymnobelideus leadbeateri. The sequence goes on along the minus strand of WOXC01012349.1, from coordinate 33,454 downwards.
CAAGGTGAATCTCTGTGCCCCAATGCCTGTATATCTTATTTCCCAATTATATGTAAAAGAGTATTAATAATAGCATTTATATATTTTTAAACATTTGATTTTAAAACTTCAAATTCCAGATTCATTCCCTTCCTCCCTTGTCATCCACCCTTACTGGAAAGATAAGCAATTCAGTATGTGTTGTACATGTGTAATTATGCAAAACATTACCATAGCAGATGCATTGTAAAAGACTGACTATATATCCCTCCCTCCTATCCCACCTCCCACTTGGTCTATTCCTTACTTTGATCCTGTCCCTTTTCAAAAGTGGGTGCTTCCAGCTTCCCTATCCTGCAACATGCTCTCCCTTCCATTGTCCCCCCTCTCATCCCCTTCCCCCATACTCTCCTGTAGGGTGAGACATCCCACCTAGTATGTATGTCATTCTCTCCCTGATCCAAATTCAATGAGAATAAGGTTTTCCCTCTCTGCCTTCCTGCTCCTCCCCTCCCCTGCAACCATTTTCCCTTGCCTCCTCTATATGAGACAGTCTACCCTGTTCTGTCCCCATCTCCTCTCGCCACACTCCTCTCTCACCTCCCAATTTCACCCTCCAAACATCATCCCTTCCTATTAAATTCGACATGTGCCCTCTATCTACATATACCTGTAAACATATATACACACACTCCCATATGTATTCATATATCCATATACCCTTCTTCAACTATTTTCATACTGAGAAAAGTTTCATCAGTTACAATTATCGTTTTTCCATGTAGGAATGTAAATAGTTCAACTTTGATAAGTTCCTTATGATTTCTTTTCCCTGTTTAGCTTCTCAAGCATCTCTTGCTTCTTGTGTCTGAATGTCAAATTTTCTCTTCAACTCTGGTTTTTTCATCAAGAATGCTTGAAAGTCCTCTATTCCACTGAATGACCATTTTTTCCCCCGAAACAAAACACTCAGTTTTGCTGGGTAGGTGACCCTTGGCTTCAATCCCAACTCATTTGCCCTCTGGAATATCATATTCCATGCCCTTTGATCCTTTAGTATAGAAGCTGCCAGATCCTGCGCTATCCTGATTGCATTTCCACAATATTCAAATTGTTTCTTCCTGGCTGCTTGTAATATTTTCTCCTTGATCTGGGAATTCTGGAACCTGGCTATAATATTTCTAGGAGTTTTCTTTTTGGGATCTTTTTCAGGAAGTGATCTGTAGATTCTTCCAACCTCTATTTTGCCCTCTGAGTCTAAAACACCAGGGCAATTTTCTTTGAGAATTTCTTGAAGGATGATTTCTAAGTTCTTTCTTTGATCATGGCTTTCAGGTAGTCCAATAATTTTTAAATTGTCTCTCCTAGATCTATTTTCCAGGTCAGTGGTTTTTCCCATGAGATATTTCACATTGCCTTCTATTCTTTCATTTGTTTGGATCTGCTTAATAGCATCTTGATTTCTCATAAAGTCAGTAGCTTCCATTTGCTCCAGTCTAATTCTGAAGGAATGAATCTCCTCAGTGAGCTTTTGAGATTCTTTTTCCATCTGGCAAATTCGGCTTTTTAAGGCATTCTTCTCCTTATTGCCTTTTTGAGCCTCTTTTGCCATTTGAGTTAGTCTATTTTTTAAGGTGTTGTTTTCCTCAGTCAGGCTGTTGACTCTCATTTCATACTTTTCTTGCATCTTTCTCATTTATCTCCCCAATTTTTCCTCCACTTCTCTTATCTGCTTCTTAAGGTCCTCTATGGCCTGTAACCCACTCATATTTTCATTTGGGGCTTTAGGTGCAGGAGTTCTGACCTCCCAGACCTCCTCCTGTTCCATGCTTCGATCCTCTTTGCCCCTCCAAATAGTAGTCTAATGTTGAATTTTCTGTTTATTTTGTTTCCGCTCCCAGAGGCTGCCAGGCTGTGCTCAGCGGGAGGTCAGCTTCTCCATGTCGTTCTGTGGGGGCTGGAGCCCCAGGGTTTGTTCAGAGCCCCCTTTTATATAAATTGGGAAGTGGTGTGAGCAGGAGCACCATGGAAGTGCTGTTTCTACTCCGCCATCTTGACTCCGCCCTGTGACTGTGCCTGACTCTTGCCACAATGACACTCCCCTAGTCCATTCCATAACAACCAATTACCAAACATTTTACCTCATGATGCTTTTTACTACTATACGCCAGGCGCCGTGCTGAGCACCAAATGACAGTAATCTTAGTTGAACAAATGGTTTGCTGCACCAGCTATAGGAAACACGACTACTGGCTGATCTGTAAAAAAATGTACTCTTCTGGGGGCGGCTAGGTAGCGCAGTGAGTAGAGTGTTGGCCCTGGAGTCAGGGGGACCCGAGTTCAGATCCAGCCTCAGACACTTAACGCACACACAAATAAAAACCTAGCCATGTGACCTTGGGCAAGTTACTTAACCCCAATTGCCCTCCAAAAGGCAAAAAAAAAAAAATGTAATCGTCAACAAAAGCTGTCAAAATGTTCCATAGGCCTGTCCTGTCAGATGAGCTCCAGTAGAGTGCTTCTGTGAATAATTTCTCTCAAATGTATCACTTTTTTGAGAGGTTTAGGTATACATAAGCATGTTATTAGAAGAAATGAACAGCAGGACTTTTTTTTAAACTGATGTTTCCCACTTGGCTTCATAAAATTTATTTTAAAGAGGAAAAACGAAAATTGGCAGGAAATCTATTGCAAAATTAACACTAAACCCCCCATTATGAATACATATGGCTGAATTAGCACTGATTTACACAGAGAATTTATACTGATTTACACACAGATAGGTGATTTATCACGAAATAAACCAATAAATGTGAAACCACGTAAGAAGATCATACCTTTCTTTATTTCCAATATCCTCTTCATTCTTTAAATACATAGAAAAATCGATTACCCCAACCTGGAGTAAATAAAATTAATTTTTACTTTAAGTAGGAAGAATGATAAAATCTTTAAAATAATAAGCAATTTTTATCAGAAAGCTTTATTAACATGCACACAATTCTGTCCTTAAAAAAACTTTAAATGACAATAACTGACATTTATATGGTACTTTAAAGTGCACAAATGTCTTTTCATATGTCCTCATTTAAGCCCTACAAAAAACTCATGTAGGGTAGATATCAGCATCTTTATGTTTATAGATAAGGAAACTGAAATAGAGGTAGGATTTGAAATAAATCTTCTTAACTCTAAGGCCATCACTACCAACTGTTCCATTCTGTTTGTCCCTCCTCAAACCCAATTCTGCTTATTATTTCCCATTTACCTGTGAGTCCAAGTCCTCTCCCTTTACACACAGATTAGCATCGATCACATTCAGGCCCACCAGAAGCCCAACGATAACTGCTCCTTCTTCTTCCATCATGAGGGCATGATATTCATAGAATTCACTGTCCAATCCAACAAAAATCAAATCACAAATAATTCATTTTAAGCAATGGAATTTAAAATCTGGCCAATTCATGTACAATATTAGACAAATTGGAGAAACACATTTTCAGACTCTTTGACAAAAAATAAGTAACTTTTGAAAAATTAAAAATTACTTTTAAAGTCATAAACTTATGGAGGAGATAATGATAGGAAGGGCTGAAAACTACTGAAATGCTATTGAAAAGCTACTGAATGCTACTATCAAGGCAGGTCATCAAAGCAGGATGAATATTAAAAACGCTGCCCAAAGCCTTCCCAATAAGGTAAAATGTTTTATTCGATTATCTGATTTCTAATTAATCCTTATGAAATTATATTTACTTGTAAGTGTCATCCCAATTAAAAGAGAAGAGAACGAAGCTCTGAGGACTTACCCAGGATCACACAATGGCAGAAGCATCAAAACCCCAAACCAGAGCCTAGCTTTCCTGACTTTCTCCTCAAAAGGAGAGAAACAAATGGAATTTTGTCTAAGACTCCTTGAGGCTTCCCCTATTTAACCGTACATCCATGTTTAAATTTTTTTATTGAGAATGTAAAAGAAAGAACCTATGTTGGCTACGTATTGCTAGAAAAGGAAAGGACGATAGTATTAAAGCTCATATTCCAATACAAATGACATTCAGAAAAATAACTGATTCAAGAAAATAGAATTAACTTTAAAAAAATTACTAAAAATTATATATACTAACCTTAGGAGATCTCTTTGAATTATCAAGCAGCGCAGATAATCAGCCATTTTCTTTTGCATGAGGGCCAATCGTAACCACGCTCTGGCACGACCCAAGGGTGTCCTAGAAAAGCCAAGCAAACAGACAAAAAAGCAACTTCAGTAACCTAAAGTCATTAATCAGAGAACTAATCTGTTAAGAGACACATTTATGGGGGAAAAAAAAACCTATGCAATTAAATTATAGTTTGGGGTCAGTTTCTACAGTGAGTGAAATCCCTACAACCCCTGGGCATCATTTGCTTGCATCTATGAAGAGAATTCTCTAGGACACCAAAAGGTAAGTGCTTTCAAGAATAAAGAATCTTCTTTCTATTTAGCACAGAGGTGGGGACCTACAGGTGCTGAATGTTGTATATGCTGTTAGATGTGGTCTTCTTTGGCTTTACTATTTGTTGACCTTGGGGCCCTAGGCATCTTTCCTCTGGCCCCCAGTCTCATCCTCCATAAAATGAGGGGCTAGAATTGTCATTTCTATGGTCCTTTCCATCTTTAAGTTCTCTGATCCTATTTTAAGAAAATTTGCCCAATTAGAATAATTTAGTCAGCAGATGAGACCCTCAAAAATGAAAACTAAAATGCCATCATTAAAATACATGTACCCAACTGCCTGACATGTAGTGTTTAATGAATGCTTACTCATTCACACTGAAACTATTATTGACTGTAGGAATCATCCAGAGCAATATAGATGCATTAAGAAAAATTCAGATCATATTTCAATAGAAAACATAAAGAGGTTCAGTGTATGCCACAGTGAATTCAATTCATTTTGACAACTTCAATTTAATAAAACAATGCCTGTTATATGTATGGCACCTTGCTAAGAACTGGATGGTAACTTTACTTAAAGAGAAATATTCACAAATATTTCAATTAGATCTGTTGATTGTTAGAGCTGAAAGGAATTTAAAAGACTTAAAAATACCTCAACTTTACAGATTAAGAAAATGAAACCCACTCATTTCCAAGATATAGAGGTAACTGATTAAAAAATGTACAAGATTAAAAACCATTCCCCCAAATGATAAATGATCAAAAGTTATGAATAAGATGTTTTCAGGGGAAGAAGCCACAAGAATACCCTAAAAGTTGTTTTAGAAAAATCAATAAACAAACCTAAAATAAGCACAAAAGAAAAGATTAAAATTATAATGAAACAAATAAACTGAAAACAAAAGGAAATCATGGAAATGATAAATAAAACTAAAAGATGGTTCTCTGAAAAATCTATTTAAATTGATAAACCTTGGTGGCTAGGTGGCACAGTGAATAGAGCCCCAGCCCTGGAGTCAGGGGAATCCAAGTTCAAATCCAGCCTCAGACGCTTAACAAACACACACACACACACACACACACACACACACACCCCCTAGCTGTGTGACCTTGGGCAGGTCATTTAACCTCAACTGCCCCCCTCCAAAAAGCAAAAAATAGATAAACCCTAAGCTAATTTGATTAAAAAAAATAGGGTAGAAATTATAATCATAAAATGGTTTTCTAAAAAAGCAAGGTGAAATAACAGCAAAACTAGAAGACATATATAATGAGGGCATATTATGCTAATAAAACAGAACACAAAAGAAACTGTGGAATACACCTTCAAAAATATATGATACCCAGACTATCAGAAAACTGGAGAGAGATCTTAAATTACCCTATATTAAAAAACAAAGTAGATATAGTTATAAAGGAACTACCAAGAAAAAACTCCGAGACCTGATAAATTCTATCAAACTCTACTAAACTTTTAAAGAACAGTTAGCATCTATACTTCACAAATTATTCTCAAAAACTGAAAAAGAAAGCACCCTATCATCCTTTTATGAGACAAATATAGTACTAATATCTAAACCAGGGAAATATAAAAGCTGGAAAGAAAATTATAGGCCAATATCATTAATGAACATTGGCCAAAAAATATTATACAAAATCCTATGAAACAGATTTCAGTGATCTATCTAAGAAATCATTCATTATGAACAAGTGGAATTTATACCAGTGATGCAAGTTTGGTTCAACATTAGGAAAACAATTAACATAATTAATTACATTAAAAATCATGACATCCAAATCTGGCCTGAGACACTTAACACAAAAACTAGCTGTGTGAACCCCAATTGCCTTCAAAAAAAAAAAAGCAAAAAAAATCAAGACATCAAAAACCACACGATCATTTCAATAGATGCAGAAATAGCCTTTGATAAAGGACACTATTTTATGCTAAAAAAAAAAAAAAAGAACCCTACAAAGTATAGGTATGAAGGGGCCTTTTTTAGTATCATAAAAAGCACCTATCTAAAACCAAAAGCAGAGTTCCTTCTCAATGGAACACACTAGAACTTTTCCCAATAGATACAGAAGTAAAGCAAGAATGCCCATTCTTAAAACGTTAGCAATAAGACAAGAGAAAGGAATTTAAGGAGTAAAAGTAAAAGACAAGATAAAACCATCTTTGTTTGCTGATATGACAGTTTACGCGAAAATCCCCAGAGAATTGGCAGACCTACTGAGACAAGAGCTTCAGCAAAGCTACAGGCTGCAAAATAAACCCTCAAAACCTAATAAAACACAGGAAGCAACAGAAAGAGAAGTCTCATTCCAAATAACCACAAAATGCATGAATTATCTGGAGATCATCTGTCCAAAGGACACAAAAAATCTGTACAGATTCAAGTACAAAATCGGTTTAAATGTATACAAGACCTTAATGTGAATGTTCATCTCAGTCTAAGCCCAGCACTCTATCTACTATGCCATATACTGGCCCATTAACAACCATACCATAAATTAACCAAAGCTATGGGTGAGAGATATATATATTCTTAACTAAATAAGAGACAGAGGCAATTACAAAAGATAAAATGCATCCAGAATAAGAAGGCAAGTGATTTCAAACAGGAAAAAAAAATCTTTGTATCAATTCTCTCTGATGAGGGTTTCTTATCAAACAATTAATAAATCCATAAAAGACTAATAACCATTTCCCAATAGGTAAATGGTCAAAAGAAATAAATACACAGTTCTCAAAAGAACTGCAAAGTATTCATAACCACATGAAAAAATGCTTCAAATCACTAATGAAAAGAGAAATGCAAAAAAAAACCTCTGAGATTTCACCTCACATGCTGCGAATTGGTAAAAATGACCAAAAATGTCAACAGTCAACGTTGGAAGGGCTATGGAAAATTAATCATACTAAAATATTGCTAGTGGAGCTGTGTAATGGTACAACTATTTTGTAAAGCAATTTGGAATTATGCAAATAAAGTGACTAAAATGTCCATACCATTTGAACCAGAGATTCTATTACTAGGGTTATACCCCAAGAAGCCATCAATAAGAAAAAAGTACCCTGGAGGCGGCTAGGTGGCGCAGTGAGTAGAGCGTAGGCCCTGGAGTCAGAAGGACCTGGGTTCGGATCCGACCTCAGACACAATGCACACACAAACAAAAACCTAGCCGTGTGACCTTGGGCAAGTTACTTAACCTCAATTGCCCTCAAATAAAAAAAAAAGTACCCATATACTCCAAGGTGTTTATAGCAGCACTTTTTAGGATAGCTAAGAATTAGAAATAAAGATGTCCATCATTTGGGAAATAGCTAAACAAATTGTGATGGTAAATATAGCAAAATTATAAAGGTCGAATGGGACTCAAAGGAAGAGATAGGAGAACCCCCAACCAACCCTCCAAGGAGGTGAGAGAGGTTCACAAGTATTACACATTGCACACACATTTTTTGAACTTTCTCAATTTATCAATAAGTTGTGCTTTTTTTCCCTCTCTCTAAACAAATTTTATTTGTTAAATGGGATGGCTCTTGGAGAGCAGAAAAGAAAGGGATACATAGGATACTATGGTGATGTAAGAAGCAGAAAACATCAATAAAAATTTTTAAGGAATAAATGCTCTAAATCACTAATAATTAAAGAAATAAAAATTATTCTGTGGTTCTACATTGAACCAATAGATTTGACAAAGTTGATGAGAAAAGGAAAATGGCAAATGCTAGAAGAGATGTGAGAAAATAGGTACATTAATGCACTATTTGGTTGAGCTGTGAACTAGTCTAAGCCATTCTTCGAAAGCAATCTGGAAATATACCCCAAAGGATATTAAAACATGCATACCCTTTGACCCAGTAATAATTCTACTAGGAAAGAGATATATACACAAAGAGATCAGAGAAAGAGAACCCCTATGAACAAAATCATTTATAGCAGTTCTTTTCATGGAGTCAAAGAATTGGAAATTGAGGGCATACCCATCAAGTGGGAATAGCTAAACAAGTTATGGCATATGAATGTGAGGTAATACTATTATGTTTCAAAACTGATAGAAGAGTATAGTTTCAGAGAAACCTGGGAAGACTTGTATGAATTATGCAGAACGAAGTAAGCAAAACCAGGAGAACAATTTACATAATAACAATATTGTAAAGACAAACAACTTTGAAAGACCTGGGAACTCTGATCAACACAATGAACAATCAATTCCAGAAGACTCTTGATGAAACATGCTACTCGCCACAGGACAGAGAAGTCATAGTATGCAAATTGAGGTCTATTTTTTAGGACTTGACTAATGCAGAAATTTGTTTCGAGGAGTAGTAAGCATTTACATAAAGGACTTAAATATATCTGGGCAGGGGAGGGGGAACAGAATCTAGATTTATAATTTCCTAAGGCTATCAGCAATTAAGTCTGTAACCTATCTATAACCTTTTGAGTTTTTTCTCTTTGTCTTTATATTTCTTTTCTCTCGCTCCTGTTCATCCTCCTTCCCTTTTAGAAAAAAAAAAAAAACAAGAAAAACCACCCTTGAAACAAATATGCAGAGTCAAGCAAAACAGATTTTTGCACTGGCTGTATCCAAAAGTGATGCCTTGGTCCGTACCTCTTAGGAGGTGCCCAACAGAGTTCTCTCCCTGTCCTCAAGCATTGCATTTGATTGTCACTGACTGCATGGATCCATCAGAGTTCTGAAGTCTTTTTTTTTTTTGCTTTTTGGAGGGCAATTGGGTTAAGTGACTTGCCCAAGATCACACAGCTAGTTTTTGTGTTAAGTGTCTGAGGTGGGATTTGAACTCAGGTCCTCCTGACTCCAGGGCTGGTGCTCTATTCACTGACCCACTTAACCGCCCCATTCTGAAGTCTTTTAAAGTTGTTTGTCTCTAAATTTACAGCAGAGAGTGACCTGGGGCTCTGAGAGGTTCAGAGTCTCCCAGCTATAGTATGTCAGGCAGAATCTGAACCCGAGTCTTCCTGGAATACCTGCCTCTGCTGACTCTCTAGTATTTCTTATAAGTGCCCTTTCACAATTTCTCTATTTACTTCATTCTGTCCTAAAGGTAATAACTAAAGAGTAAAACTCAGTTTCCCTCCATGTAATCTGCCACTCCAGAGGCACCCTTGGATAATGAATGGAGAACTGGCCTAAGAGCCAGGAAGGCCTGGGTTAGAGACCACTCCTGATACAAATGGGTCATGTGGCTTGGAGTAAGCCACTGAACCATGCAGGGCCAGAGGGAGGAATTTGTCTTGCTTGATTATACATGTTTATAACAGGATCCCCCAGGCTGCCATTTTTCATCGGGGTAGGGGGCGGTGAAGATATAGGTAGAGAAGGTAAACTTTCATTGTTTGAGGAAAAAACGACAAAAAAAATGAGACCTATGAATTTAGGTCTTTTCTCCAAATATATACGATAAGTTTGGAGGCAAAGGCCTCCTGACGGCCAGCCCAAGGATGTTCTCACCCTGCTTTACTGGCTCACTCTGCATTCTGAGGCTATCACTGCTCTCTCTGGAGAGGAGAAGCAGGTTTCATCGCATCTTATTCACATCTAGAAATTTTCAATTTGGTGTTTTAATAATTGTAATGTCCCTTTTTGGGGGGCCTCCCTCCTGTGATAGTAACAACAGCAGTTTCCAAAATAAAATCAGCACTATCACCTGGAACATCACTTAAAACAATCTCAGTTTACAAAAATTCAGAAAACAAAATTTTGATAAGGTAAATGGTACTTACTGTCTATCTGCTCTCCACAACATTAGAAGTTAAATATTAAGACTATCAAAAGCAAAAAAATTGCTTCAGGGGCTGCTAGGTGGTGCAGTGAATAGAGAACCGGCCCCAGAGTCAGGAGGACCTGAGTTCAATTCCAGCCTCAGACATGTAACACAAAACTAGCTGTGTGACCTTGGGCAAGTTACTTAACCCAACTGCCCTACCTTCCCCCCCTCCAAAAAGCAAAAAAGAAAAAAAAATTGCTTGTCTGATAAAATATAGTAAGCATAAGAAAACAGATTTACATGTGACAGAGTAATCTAGCACAGGTTCCCAAACTTATTTGGCCTACCACCCCCTTTTCTAAAAAAAAATAACAAAAATAAAAAAATTTACTCACCATCCCTCTGGGGTTTGGCTAGATTAACTCTTATTTTTATGCAATGCCCCCCAGCTGTACCAGAGACTACTACTGCCCCCTTGGATCATTCCAGAGGTGGGTATTGCCCACTTTGGAAACCTAAGAAAGGGGAGCGATTAAATTTTAATCACATTTCTGAAGAGCCTGAGAGTTTGGCCTTAAATAGTACTTTATTTATGCAAAGCAATTTTCAAGCATTTCCCATTATTTATCATCTTGTTTTTATAGACATGGTTAATTTACTTTTCTTAAGAGGGAGATGGGTCAGAGTTATGACAAATCCCAGAAAAAAACCATACTTAGACATTAAGGGCATTAAGAAGTTGTCTGGGATTAGAACCCAAGTCATCTGAGCTTTAAGCCCTTTGTTTAATCCATTAAAGAACAACAGCTAACATGATCGCTGAAAAAATCATGAAAAATAACTTTTGTGATTTATGAAAATAAGCTTTTAAATTAACCACCACTCCATATACCAAAATAAAACCCAAATGGATACACAATTTAGATATGAAGGCTGATACTATAAACAAATTAGAGGAGCAAGGAATAGTTTATCTGTCAGATTTATGGAGAAGGGAAGATTTTATGACCAAACAAGAGATAGAGAATATTATGAAATGCAAAATGGATAATTTTGTTTACAGTAAATTGAAAAGTTTTTGCACAAACAAAGCCAATGCAACCAAGATTAAGAGGAAAGCAGAAAACTGGGAAAGAATCTTTATAACTAGTCTCTCTGATAAAGGCCTCGTCTCTAAAATATATAGAGAACTGAGTCAAATTTACAAAAATACAAGTCATTCACCAATTGATAAATGGTCAAAGGATATGAACAGGCAATTTTCAGAGGAAGAAATTAAAGATATCTATAATTGTATGAAAAATGCTCTAAGTCACTAGTGATGAGAGATACAAATCAAAACAACTCTTAAATATCACATCACGTGTATCAGATTGGCTAACGAGGCAAAACAGGAAAATGATAAATGTTGGAGAGGATGTGGGAATGTTGGAACGTTAATTCGTTATCAGTGGAGCTGTGAGCTGATCTGACCACTCTGAAGAGCAATTTGGAACTTATGGCCAAAGGGCCATTAAACTGGGCATACCTTTTGACCCAGCAATACCATGTCTAGGTCTGTATCCCAAAGAGATCATAAGAATGGGAAAAGGACCCTCAAGTACAAAAATATTTATAGCAGCTCTTTTTGTGGTGGCCAAGAACTGGAAATTGAGGGGATGCCCATCAATGGCTAAACACGTTGTGGTATATGAATGTAATGAATACTATTGTGCTATAAGAAATGATGAACAGGCAGATCTAAGAAAAACCTGGAAAGACTTACAGGAACTGATACTGAGTGAAGTTAGCAGAAGCAGAACATTGTACACAGTAACAGTCACAGTGTGTGATAACTGATTTTGATAGACTTAGCCCTTCTCAGCAACGCAAGGACCTAAAACAATTCCAAAAGACTCAGGATAGAAAATGCCAGCCAAGTCCAGAGAAAGAACTATGGAGTCTGAATGTGGAACAAATCAGACTATTTTCTTTTTTTGTTGTTTTGTTTTGTTTCTCATGGTTTCTCCTATTTATTATAACCCTTCTATACAACGTGACTAATGTGAAAATAGAAATGTTTAACAGGAATGTATATGTAGAGCATATACCAGATTGCATGCCGTCTTGGGGAAGGAGAAGAAGGAAGGAGGAAAAATTTAAAACTTATGGAAATAAATGTCGAAAACTAAAAATAAACAAATTAACTTAAAAAAATTAACCACTACTCACTTAAGGCTATTTCCCTTTTGTTTTTCTGACAGTGATACAATCTAATAATTTATACCTAAGCAATATCCTTGATAACATACATTAGTTAATCTAAGACAAGCCAACAAACATTTTTTACCACCTCATATTTCTTTACCTGTATTTTTTTCTCGTACTTTCTCATTTAAGCCTCCCAGCTATTACTCGAGTCTTTATTTTCCATCTACTAGAATATGTATCCTTACATCTTTCTCTAAAAGGAAACCACACATTAATAGGGCATGGCTGTATTTAAGGGAAAACTCCATTTGCTGGAGAAGCTATAAAATCTGAACAATCTCCTCTCCCCTACCAGTGCTCCAACACTCAAATGTACGCCTTCCTAACCCACCAAATCAACTCTAGAATCCCACCTGATGCTAATTATAAAATAGCATTTTCCCTTAAAGGGGGTTAAAGGTTATCCACACACATTTCTTCTTCAGTGTCTTACTGCTGACCATTTATTTGGGTCTTAAAAAAAACAAAAAGGACTTACTTAAGGCCAGGCAAATCTCTGACACTAGCTGCTATCTCCTCCGCTTCTGGGTACAGCTTCTCCACCAGCTCCAAGGGCCCCCAGATTGTTTTGTTATAACTCAGAAAAGATTTTCTTACTACAAAAGAGAAAAATGTAGTCTTTCAATTAACACTTCTTTTAGAAAAACAATGTATAGTGCTTTTCTTTCATAGAGTGACCTGGTTCTAGGAATATCTGGGGTAGAAATGCTTAAGTGAACTACAAAGAAAATCCATTATAAGAATATGTAGGGCCTTTGTAAGTTCTTCAGAGGAAAAGTCAGCCTCATTCTTTCATCAGTTTCTCCAGTACATAACACAGGACCTGGAAGATAGAAGATTCTTAATAAAAGCTTACTCAAAACTAGCCGTGTGACCTTGGGCAAGTCACTTAACCCCAATTGCCCCTCCAAAAAAGCTAAAATAAATAAATAAATAAATAAATAAAGGCTTACTGGTTGCTACAATTCTAATTAATACATGCCATACTGTACATAAGCCAAATTTCTAAAATCAGAAATATTTCAGTAAATAATATAATTTCCCTATTTTCCCAACACATATGGACCTTTTTCAGACAATTATGTTAACAAATAACAAAAGATTTCCTCCTTTTCCTTTGACCTTGGCCCCAACAAGAAAGGGCTACTAGATAAAGCAGGTCTAGCTCTATAACATTTATAAATTAAGTACTAAACAAAACCAGTTAACTTTCACGTGTGAAGAGCTAGTGATGTTAGCCACCTCTAAGTGGTAAAGAAAAATGAACTCTATAAAATCCCTTCTTTATGCTAAGTTGGTCTCATGGTGAGAGAGAATTTGCCTAGCACAGATCCCTATGAACAATCACCAAGGCCTTCAGGAATAATCCATGTTGATAAAACTAATCAATACAAAGCACTTTACGTGGCGGAAACTTTATGTTGCTTCATCAAGCTGAAGGTCTAACTAACATCTGGTATGGGTTGGCTACAAAGGCTAGAATGTTTTGTTAAAAAAAAGTTGAAATTTATGACCCTCCACCCCCCAAAAAAACCTGAGAGTTCAAAATTTGAGCATTCTGGAAATCATCTGGCAAAGTCTATGCATTTTACTAGGCCTAGGAACATATACGTTATTATTATTGCTATTAAGAAAAAAATCACTAAAAATGTGTTTTTAAAAGACACTGAGAGTGACTTTCTAATGTAATATAAATATAAAAATTAATGACTTTATGACCCTATGTTGGGATGTCCAAAATTTCCCACCAAAAGTCACCCCAGGAATTTTGATTTTGCTGTTGTTATTTAACTACCTTACAAATGGCTCTGGGCTTTTAGACTTGTTTTCCTTACCTTCACACTCAATAGTCAAAATCTCTCTACTTCATGTTATTCCCACGCTTTCAATAGAAACCAATAACGACACTGCTCCTTTTCTATTTAAGATCCTCTCCAGACCCTACTTTTATCTACACATCTTCTACCTCAGCTTGTGATAATATAAACTAGGGAAGATACACTATGAATCCAAAACTGCCAGAAAATACTGATTAAACAGAATATCGTGAGAAATATAAATAATAATTCTTTGTAACAGGTCCACTGACATTTTCCTCCAGTCTCTCAATGGGAGATGGAGGGTGACTCTGAACACTCAAAGGCAGTGGCAGCTGAGTACAAACTCTGACAGGGCCTGCCAAGCTATAAAGGCTTTGTATACTGGCCTGGCAATGGTCTATAACAGTCTGTTGGATGCCAGAGTGACTCAGCTAGCAGAGGCTCAGCTCTCAGAGAGCCAGAGGTGGATGAATTTTTTAGCAAGAGGAAGTCTGAAAAGAGTGCTACCAAGTCACAGACGGCTACAATAGTGAGCTGATGAAAAAACAAGCCACAGCAACAAAATGGTGAATCGACTGCAGAATACTAAGTTGATATTGAAATAGATAATGAAATCTATATGGCAAATCTGTAATAAAACCCAACTGAGGTATCTTAACATTATGTGACACGTAACTATTCTAATTATTGTCACAATTCAATCACATGTTGGCAACAATCCAGAAAGGAGTTCTCCCCATCTGCTAACAGCACCAGGTTCTCTCTATCCTGACAAAGAGCATCCTTATGTACTTGCCCAATAGGGCCCATAATGACAACATGAAATGACACTATATTTATATGAATTACAAAAGTTTTTAAACATTACAGTGGAAAGTGCAAGTAAAGTTGTCATCTATTAGCATTAGGAAAAAAATTAATAAAAAATGAAATCAAATGAGAAAGGGTATATAAAACACTTTGTAAACCTTTAAGTGCTTTAAAAATCTCAGCTGTTAATCAATATCTTTCACTAGCAAGGTGGGTGACTATGGTGCTATCAGACAGTCACTGTGTTGGCTGATTTTACTTTACCGTTTTTCTTGGGTAAGAGGCAGAGTTCAATGGGAGTAGGGGGCACACCTATGAGAAAATAACTACAGAATAAATAGTAATCGTTAATATTTCTCTAAGGCTTTAAGGCCTTCAAAGTACTTCAAATGATACTAACTTGATCCTCACAACAACACCATGGAATAAATGTGAATATCATCACCATTTTACATCTGACGAAACAGACTGGCAAGGGTTAAGAAACTTGCTTACAGCTAAACAATTAGTAACTGTCTTAGGCAGGATTTGTGCTCAAGAATTCCTGACTCCAAGTATGGTACTTATCCATTATACTACCAAGCTTCTTTAAGCAAAAGGCATAATATATTTTTTTTAAATAATGATCAAAAAATTTCAACAATAACAACAATGACAAAACTTGCATTTTACAGAAAATAAATCAAAGATTTTGTTCTACCTTAAAGTCTGTAAGATCATACATTTAGAACTAGAAGGAATCTTATAGATGATCTAGTCCAAGTGTCTTTTTACAAAGGAGGAAACTGAGGCCCAAGACTACACAGGTAGTAAGTAGCAGAGCCAAGGTTCAAAATCAAGTCCCTCTGACTCCAAATCCAGTATTCATCCTATGATGCCACTCTACAGATTTCAACCAAAAAGATCTTCTTTTCTAACATGTTAACAAAATATTTTTATAATAACATGTTCCTAAAGCCAGGTCTCATTGAAAACTCACTATTCTGTAATTAACCTAAAGAAATTTACCTTGGTCTCAAAGAACAATATTCATTAATACTCATGACTTAACCAAAACTCTAGCTTAAAAATAAAATAAAAATCACGATTCCAAAAAAGTGTTGCTAAGACTGCCACGTATGAATTCTTTGAGTAAGAGGTAATTTTCTCTGATTAATTACTTGTGAGAAAGCTCAGAAAAATATATCTTTTGAATGTATTTTTGAAAGTATATCTTTGAATATCTCTGCTGATAATCCAAATAAATTACTCAGGGGTTTGCTAAGAGATAGTTGGAAGAAATTAAGAGGAATAAACATAATGAAGAATAAACATTCTAAATTAGAATGGGCAGAACAGGTTATCAACTTTAATAGATGACAAATGATGAAAAAAGCAACTGTCAAATGAACTGACTGTTATGCTGAATTTTAATCTCTTTTCCCATATTATTTCCAACTAAGTCAAGACATCAAATGTATAACTGAATGTGACTTAATTTGAACTTTTCGGAGCCATATAAATATGTCAGAAATTTTTTTTTCTTGTGAATTCACACAGGGGGAAAAGACAGGTTAATGTGGCACGTTCACCTTTCAGTCCATGCTTCAGACAATGCTCCATGACCACAAAGAACTGCTGCAGAGGAGGATAGTCAGAGTCCAAGGTGCGGCCAAAGCTCAGAGCCGACTCAATCAGCCCTTTGATACTCAGTTTAGCCATGTTCAGCAAGTTGGCTCTTTCCACAGCCGTGGGGTCCTTTACAGCTAAAAACAAAAGGGAAACCAAGAATGCATTTCAATGAATAACAGCAAACTATCACATTGAAAAAGTTTCATTTTCTTCAGTGGAAAAGCTTGATTTTATCTGCAGAGGGTTATCTGTGGGGAATATCCATCAAATTTCACTCAGACCAACTCAAGAAATTTTGGAAAAAATGTTAAAATGGCCCCTCCTAACTTGGGCCTGGCTGGTATTGCTTTCATCACAGCCATATACATGTATGTATGTGGATTTATGAAAATACACTTGTGTCCATTTATTAACTCTAAGTAAAAATGCTGATTTAATTTGTTATGATTAATGAAGGTAAATGAAAGTAGCACCACTGTACGTAGGCTGAGATCTGTACCAGCAGAGGGAATAACTACATTGAAGGATCCACTGGAAGAGTGAGGGGATAGTGATGGCAACTGGACCTGTAACTTTACTGGTTTAAGAAGCTTCAGAGGGGGCACCTTTTCCCCCCAAATTAAGTTGGTATTTGAGGGGGGCTGCCTCTGGCCCTGCATGGTTCAGTGGCTTACTCCAAGCCACATGACCCATTTGTATCAGGAGTGGTCTCTAACCCAGGCCTTCCTGGCTCTTAGGGCAGCTCTCCATTCATTATCCAAGGGTGCCTCTGGAGTGGCAGATTACATGGAGGGAAACTGAGTTTTACTCTTTAGTTATTACCTTTAGGACAGAATGAAGTAAATAGAGAAATTGTGAAAGGGCACCTATAAGAAATACTAGAGAGTCAGCAGAGTCTTCCAGGAAGACTCGAGTTCAGATTCTGCCTGATATACTATAGCTGGGAGACTCTGAACCTCTCAGAGCCCCAGGTCACTCTCTGCTGTAAAATGTAAAGACAAACAACTTTAAAAGACTTCAGCACTCTGATGAATCCATGCAGTCAGTGACAATCAAATGCAATGCTAGAGGTATCACTTTTGGGTACTACCAGTGCAGAAATCTGTTTTGCTTGACTCTGCATATTTGTTTTAAAGGTTATGTTTTTTAAATTTCTTTTTCCCAACAGGGAAGGGAGAAGAATAGGAGGGAGAGAAAAGAAAAAACTCTCTAAGTTAGGTTACAGACTTAACTAATGATAGCTGTCAGGAAATACAAATCTATACTCTACTCCCTAGCCCCCCAAGATATACTGAAGTCCTTTGTAAATGCTCAGTACTCCTCAAAGAAACTTAGATACCAGGATTCTAAGGACAAAAGCTCATCATCAACTGGGACCACAGCAAAAAACTATAACAACTTTAAGATTATAATATATTTAACTTGAATCTAGATTTTTTTAAGCAATTGGGGTTAAGTAACTTGCTCAAGGTTAAACGGCTAGTTATTATTTATGTGTGGGTGCTCATTTTCTGAGGCCGGATCCGAACTCAGGTCCTTCTGACTCCAGGGCCAGTGCTCTACTCACTGCGCCACCTAGCCGCCCCTTGTCTGTACATTTTAATCTTGTCATAGATACTTTGATGATAAATGAGGTTTTTTTTTTTAATATATACAAAAAATCTAGATTTCGGGGCGGCTAGGTGGCGCAGTGAGTAGAGCACTGGCCCTGGAGTCAGAAGGACCTGAGTTCGGATTCGGCCTCAGACACTTAACACAGACAAAGGAAAAAAAAAACCTAGCCGTGTGACCTTGGGCAAGTTACTTAGCCCAAACTGCCCTCCAAAAAGCAAAAAAAAAAAAAAAATGCACAGACAAATTAAGGGGCTATTTTAAAAGCCATGTGATTCTGAGCTGAGAAAAGTTTTAAAAATCATCCACTCAGTCCACCTGATTTTACAGGGAAGGAAACTAAGGTCCAGAGAATTGAAATGACTTGCCCCAATCAGACAGGTTAATAAAAGGACCAGAATTCAGTATTTCCATTACATTATGCAACATTTTGGCAGCTATGAAAGCCCATAATTTTTATTTTTCCTTCCTGCATGATGTCCAATAACTCATGTACCATAGCATCTCTTAATGTTATTAAACCTATTAAATATGCCTAGTCCAAGCAGCCTTATTCCTTCATTTCTTGTTCAGTTGTATCCCATTCTTCATGAACGTGTAGACCATAGCACACCAATACTATCCATGAGGTTTTCTTGGCAAAGACACTGGAGTGGTTTGCCATTTCCTCCTCCAGGACATGTGGCAAACAGAGGTTAAGGGACTTGCCCAGGGTCACAGAGCTAGTAAATGTTGTCTGAGGTCAAATTTGAACTCAGGTCTTCCTGACCCCAGGCCCACCGCTATATCTGCTGAGTCTTCTAGCTTCTTCCTTTTCCTTAACTGGGCAACACAATTATGTGAAAGTATGCATACAAGTACTAAATTTTATGATCCCTTTACTTTTTCCCAGTCTACAAAATGTTTATAAAAAGGTGGTTTTTCATATTACAGCTTCCATTCAATCCATATAGTTTATGCCATGTTCAATTTCTAAGAGGACAGGCATATTTAAATAAAATTTAATTTATATTTTTCATTCTGGTCTTTCTTTCCTCCCTTTCTGAGCCAAACTCCTGGAAAAAGCTGTCTCCACCCACTGCCTCCACCATCTCTCTTCTCATTCCTTCCTAATTTGGGCTCTGCCATCAGCAATCAACTGAAGCTGCTTTCTCTCAAGTTACCCATCATTCTGGTCTTTTCTCAGTCCTCATCCTTCTCCATCTCTCTACAAAATGTGACCATGCTGACCAATGTCGTCCAAGATCCGCACTCCCTTGGTTTTCATGGCAATGCTCTCTTCCTCTCCTACCTCAGAGCACTCTTTTCAGTCTCCTTTGCTGAACAATCATTTGTTCTGTGTCCCCTCACTGTGGGCATTAAGGTGCTGTCCTGGGTCCCTTTCACTTGTTCTAAACTCTCTCACTGAATACTGAACATTTCAAATGATGTCCTATAGATGGATGAGAACAGCACCATCCTCTAAGTCACTCCAGATAAACACTCAGTCGCCAAAACTTGTTATTTCTACCCATAATAGTTGAGACCCTCACTGCATCTTGCCTGAACTAGTATAAGAGCTTGCTGAGTGTTTTCTTCACCCCAACTCTCCCCACTCCAAAGCACTTTCCACACTGCTGCCAAATGATTTTCCTAAAGCATTTCACCTTTCTATTCAGAAAACTCCAGTGGTTCCTTATCACCCCTATAATCAAACATAAACAGCCTGTCCTCTACCTAGCATTCCAGTCTTCTTATGTTACTCTTTTTCAAAGGCCAAACTGGCCTTCTCTTTGTGATCACTATAAAAATTATATTTTGTTTGATGTTATAATTCTAGAGGTAGGATTCCAACATGGAGACATTTAGGCTGAGTGGTCCTAATGCCCACAAACTCACACAGGCAAAGACAGTTTGAGCTTCTCCACTGTGCTGGCCCATGTTAAGTGCTAGGTGGATACTAGCAGCTTTTGACTGGATGAAACTCCTGATTTGCTTGCAGGGGCCTTGAGTCATTCTCCTTCTGCTGCCTTAGAAAGCTAACTTGGTTTATGGTCCCCATAAAGAAACTACCCCAAAGTTTTACTCAAACCTGGCATTGATCAGTAAGTGCCCCCTAGAACTTTTCTACTACACCTGGGTCTAATTGGGAATGCCCCCTCCTAAATCTGATACTGATGACCTGTTTACAAGTAAGCTCATTCTTAGGGTATATAATTTCACCTCCTAAACTGCAGCCCTGAGGGCATTTCCTCCCTAACATATCTGCCTTCCTCAGTGGGGACAAACTTCAGTTTACATTGCCATACAGCTTATGTGTATAAATGCTTTTGTTCGCTTGCTTGGGTGCATAATAAGGTCTTGTTTCTATCAGATTCTTGAGTACCAATTTCCTAGAATTCCTGAACCCAGACCTTTGGTTTAACTGGAGCTGAAGCAAAATAAAGGACTTTTCTTTATAAATTATATACTCTTGCCATATCTTTGCAATAACTGCTCTGTGCCTTTCCTTCCAGGTTCAGTTCAGGTACACCTGCTACATGAAGCCTTTCCTGCTCCCCACAGGTTCTAGCACTTTCCCCACAAATCACAATGCATCTAGTGTGTACATACGTGCAGATACTGACACATTCTCCAACACACTACCCTGGGAGAGACTTGAGGGCAGGGTTCTTGTCTTGCATCCCTCTGCCTGGCAGTGTGTGGCACTTAAAAGACACCTTATACTGGCTGACTGATTTCTTTTCAACTATATTTCTTTCAACAATTTAAGATCTTAAAACCTTGCTAGTTGTTGCCCAGACTGTGTCAATTTTCACAACTAATATGTAAAGGCTGGCAGCACATATGGCAAGCTAAAGAGAAAAAATGGAAGCAAGAAGTGAAAGATTCTATCAAAAATAATTTAATTCAGAGAACTGGTAGGAGCACTTGGGTTTCCCAATTTTCAGCCTTGTGGTCAAAAAAACACGAGTAATGTTACTTTTTTCCCCATTAGACAGAGTCCAGGGTTCAAAAACACCCACTCTTCAGTACAGTGATCCCTGTTATCTTTCTTGCTTAGAAGGCTGCTTCCAAACCTGCAGTAATTTGGGCACTGACAGAACTGATTGGCTATCAAACTGGTCAAAAAAAAAAAAGATTCACTCATAACATTTATAAAATTACAAATAACAGTTAACTCATATGATTTCTTAAAATTTCCTGGAGAAGAAAAGACGCTGCAGTCTATTCCCAACAATGACTTGCACAGAGGAAGTGGTAATAAAAGATATCATCCAAAAACGCATGTTCAAGAAAGGGAAGTGGCTTGGGCATGACTGTCCACTGGCTCCAAGGACATCCAAAGAATGTTTAAAAAGCAACACCTCTAGCATAAGCTGGCTGGATCCTCTGGGAAGAATTTATGGGAGGACAGAGGCAAGAACCACAGCAGATGGTATGGACGGATGAAGACCAACACTAGAGGAAGGAATGCCTAGATCAATGATTAATGGCTACAATCTTGCAAATGTTTTTGCAGTAAATGACTAGGCATTTAAGATAATTATATATTACAAAACACAGAACATACTGCTTTTAGTGTCCATCACACCACTCCTGTGAGGTAAGACAACCAGGACAAAGGGCTGGCTGTACAACCAGCTTAAGCAGTGTTGAAAGATTTCTTTTTTCTTTATTCTAGGACTTAAAGTTGGCAGAGACTTCATACACCTCTTGATTCTACAGATGGGGAAATGAAGAAGCATTTCAAATCACAGCTAAAACTATGATCCTATCCAAGGCAGGATCAGAGGAATGCAGATGTTCCAAAGTGCTATTCCTCTGTAAAATGAAGGGCTTGTATTAATAGATGACCTCTTTAAAGTACTTTCCAGCTCTGACATGCTGGCTTTCAATCACTATGAGTTTGTGACCTTAGATCTGCCACTGGACAGGATGTCCTTTCATGATGTTAGGGAAAGAGTAGCATAGTTCTTGTCAGAGGGCCTATCAGACATTTTAAACACAAAACTCACTACCTTTCCCCCACAAACCTACCCTACTTCTCCCATTCCCTATTTCTGTTGGGGGTACCACCTTCCTCCCAGTCACTGAAGCTTTCAGCTTTAATGTCATTGTAGGTAAGTCTCCCACATCACCACTCAGTGGCTAAATACTATTGTTTCTACCACTACATCTTTCTAATTTACCCCCTTTGCTTCATTCACACAGCCAGCACCTCATTTGGGCCTCCAGATTATTTTCATAGCCTCCTGCTTGGAATCCTGACTCTCTGGCCTCACTCCAATCCATCCTCTGAACAGTTCCTAAAGGGATTTTCCTAAAGATCAGCTCTTATGTCACCCTTCAAACCCAATAAACTCCAGTCTGCTGTTACCCCCAAGATCAAGGATAAATTCCTGTTATGCCTGTCTAGCCCTACTCACCCTGACCCAATCTACTTTCCCGTGTTCTGTGTGACTCCCTTTCTTGTCTACTATATTCCTGCCAAACTAGCCTTCCTCTCACCATTCCTCATCCCCACGACCACCCTCTTTTTCGAAGGGCTACCATGACACACCTCAGCATGCTCTCCTGTCACGAGTGGCTCAGCTCAGCAGGGCTCAGCCCGGGCACCACTTTTTACAGGAAACAGCTCTTGGGTGTGCTGTGGTGTGTGACACACATGCATGTATATACTAAAGTCCATTTGCAATCTCCCCAGCAAACTCCCGGGGGCAGGAGGTGAGCTTTTGTCTGCGCTGCTTCTGGCACACAGTAAGCGCTTACTTAGGGCTTACTGACCTGGCCCACAGGGACCTCAGAAACCACCTGGTCTAAGCCCTCATTGCGGAGATCGTAGAGCTCCGACCACACAGGGGCACCCAGGAATGGAACCAAATCCGTCCTTCCAGGCTCCCCTCCAACGCGGCTCCGGCCTCGGCTGACCCCCACGCGTGGCCGCGGGCGTGCACAGGTGCATGTCACTCACTACACGTATGTGCAGGCGGGCACGGGGCACGCGCCGCCTCGCTCCAGCGGCAAGTCCCAGGGGTCCCGGGCAGTCCCTTTGTCTCCGCGGGCCGGACCCTTAGGCCAGCGCCCACCACGGAAAGTGCTTCAGGCCGAGGGCCCGGGCGCGAGGCAGGACGGGCCAGACCCCGCCCCGCAGCCAGACTGGGTGTGCCCCGGCCCGCCCCCCCCCCCCGTACCCCCGGGACTCCCGGGCCCTCGGTGGCCTCAGTTTCCTCCACTGTCCAAGGAAAGAGCGGGTCTTTAAGGTCTCTTGCAGCTCTCGGACGAGGACCCCGCGGACCTGTCATCTCACCCCGCGCGGCCCTAGACCCTCGGCGGCCAGGGCCCCGGTCCCCTCCCGCTCTCGCCCCGCAGCGGCCTTCGCGTTGCCATGACGACCTGGCATGGAGGCTCGGTTTCCCCTTTTCCGATGCACCCAGCGGCCCCGGGCCCTCCTTACCCATGGCGGCGGCGGCGGCGGCGGCGGCAGCAGCTCCACTTCGGGATCTGGGAGCCGCTGGTCTCGCGTCCCGGCCCACAGCCACGGCCGCCGCCGCCACAGAGTCCCCGGACTGGCGTGACGCGCACGAGCCACAGCGCCCCCCTGCGGTCGGAGGAGCGCAGCGAGCACGGGCAGGGGCCCAGGGCTAGGTGGCCGAGGCGGAGTGGGGGAAGGGTGAGGCGGCGGCCGGCTGGAGCCAAGAGGAGGCGGTCCCTGCGCCAGGGGGGCGGAGCGACGCCTGGGATGAGGGTGATGAGACGCATCCCGCCACCCCCAGCAAGAGGCGAGGGGGCGGGGCGCCGGAAGACGCAGATGGAAAAATCGGTTCCGAGACCAAAGGACCGAGGCACCTTGGTACACGTTGTGGGCGGAGCCTTGCGAAATAGGCGGGGCGAGGGAGCGGCCCTCTGGCTGAGCTCCGATTGGACCTGGGGCGTAATTGGCATCGCGAGCTTGGTTCCCGGACTCCCAGTTCAGGGCCACCTAAGAACCACAGGGGACACGTGCAGCCCGAGCTCCCGCCTCGAGGGGAGACCAGGGCGAAGGGATGGGCCCGTTGGTGTGGGAGACTGCGTGGAGAAGGGGAAGGGAGGGCGGCCTTCAGGGATAGTCAGGAAGCCAGACCAAGGAGCTGGGTAACGGCCTCCTCTCTCTTCCCACCTTCCTCCCTCACCTCCCTCCCTCCTCCTCTCTCCCTTCCCTCCTCCTACTACGTTCTCCTCCCTTCTCTCCCCTCCTTTCTCCTCTCTTTCCCCCTCTCTCCCTTTAACATCTACTCCTTCCTCCCCCTCCTCCTCACTTCCCCCCTCCCCTCTTTCCTTCCAGAATTAATTCCTGTTGTAGCATAACAAACGCTGCATTAAGGCCTGAGAGGTAGAAAACGAATTTATTTGGCACATTCTAACAAAAGCATGAGGTAGAGGCCCCACCGTTACATACAAATGAATCTGTCCAAAATGCCTTCCAAGTAAATGTACTTCCAAAAACACTGAAGTTTAAGTTAAACCATGTGGATCAAATAAAAAACCAAACGGGTGTGATGGTCACTACATTTTTACATAAAGGACCCAGTCCCTAATTTACCGAAATAAGGCTAAAAGTATGTAAACATAAACAGAATAAAACATACAGGCACTTTTTCTACTTGGTCCAAACAACTCTGAAAATAAGAGCAAATCTAATATTCTGTTCCCTATTAAAGTTCATCGGAAACAACTTTAAATCCAGTAACGTACCTAATGTGTTCAAACTCAAAACGAGCAAAATGTCTAAGATTGGCACAGTGAGATCAACACCCCCTCCAAAAAAAAACCCCAAAATAAACAGCTAACAAAATTAGCACCCTGGAAAGATTTACATCATTTATGGAAAGAAGGATTGGGATGAGAGACTTATAAAAAGAACCAAAAACATGGTCTTACTGCCACAGGAATATCAATTATGATAATTCCCTAGATAGTCTTTAAAAAATATTTTCTTGTTATAAATAACAAGGCATTAAATCTATAAGACTTATGTAGGTCCTGAAATTCTTAACTTTCCAGAAATGCATCTATTTTCAAAACTGGAGGGGGGAAATAACCAAGCCTCCTTTCCCAATACCATATTTTTAAAGAATTCGCTTAAACAGCAAATTCACAATACTTTACAGTTCTAGGGCTCACAATAAGAATTCTTAGACTAAGTTAAATCTTTTTAAAATTTAGAACAAAGTTATGAGAAGATCCTAGGTAGGCATTTAGTGTCCTTTGAGTCAAATCACATTTAGTGTATTAATTAGTTCCAATGCTTACAGAAATGTAGAAAGGCCAACATTTCATCCAACTTAGAAAATCCACATAAGATGACTAACCACAGGCACTTGGCAATCTAAATATTCAAATAACAGAGTGTAAAAGAGGTGCTCAAGTCTTGGAAAAAGCAGTTGAAATGGTGTTTTCACCTCTGAAGTCATTGTGCACTATACTGACAAATACTTTCATGTGCTCCCAAAGGAAGATCAAAAACGTAAAACTGTTAAGGAACATAGGATTCATATCATGTGCCCCCATAGAGAGAATGTGACTAGATCCTTTGGATGACATTACACTTTAACAGTTTATGGTACAAGTAGGCCCTGCTTTTGAGGTTCAGCTCCAATCTTTCATCAGCTGACAACCTCTCCCAAGCCTTAAGTTTCACCGACAAAATAAAGATAATCCAAGTTGTTAGGATCAGATAAGTACACATAAGGGGCTTGGCAAATATATAAAAATGGGTGGCCTGTTGCTCATGAAGCATTGCAGAGCAGGGGAAAGTGATGTGGCCTGGGAGGGAGAAGGGCCTGTCAAATCAGATACTGCCTGGGGGACCATGATCAAATAAGGGCCCCCATCTCCCTGCACCTCAGCTCCCTCAGGAGTCTCTGCCAGGAAGGCATCCCTTAAATCTTTGCACACTGGACAAATGTGAGTTATCACTGAGAAGCTCCAGGACAGAATGGCTAGAAGGTCACTAGGAGAGTCTGAGCAAGTCACTTGAACCCCCTAGCTTGGTTTTCTTCATTGGTAAAACGGGTTGTTGAAAGGAGGGGAATTTAGCAACTGAAATACTACATCACACCCATATCAAGAAAAAGGATATCTTGTTTTCTGACTTCAGATGATGGAGCAGCTTCTCCATAGGAGGATAGCGGCTCAGGGACGGCACACAGCCCAACAACACGAGCTTGTGTTTGGCTCTTGTGATGGCAACATTAAGGCGCCTCCAATCCTTTAAAAGCTCACCAAGCTGTAACAAAAAAGACAATCACAAATTTTGTTTTAGATTTTCAGAATTCAGTTAAATTTAGAGTTTGAAGAACAACAATTAATACATTATGAATTCCGGAAAGGTGTACAACTAGCCCATATTGTAAATATGACAAATAGGGGAGTTGATACTCAAAGTATAATTTTCAAATACGGGCAGTGCCAAATAAAATGAAAACAAATCAAGAAATAATGCGCACAACTGATTTACTAGTTGTAAAATAACGTTAACAATATAAGAAAATGCCTCTCAAATACATACTAGCACAAACAAATTTCACTCACAGTTCCATCTTTATTACTTCTAACAAAAGATACTAGAATGATGCTTTTGTCTCTTCCTTGATATTTGTCCACAGTATTAACTTCGACTGCACTGACAGAGGAATGGGTCAGCAGACTGCTGATGGTCTTAAGCTGCTGTCTGTATGGAGCGATGACACCAATATCGGAGGGATTGCAACCAGCCTAAAAAGGAGAACACCGTACTACCACCGGAAAAATCAGTTTTCCTCAGTTATTTGACTGAAACATTCACAAATTCAAAGACTTTCACGGCACACTGCCCGGAAGGAATAAATGACCCTGTTTGTTTTTTTTTTTTTTTTCAAGAAGTGAGCACCACAGTGATCCTTTATTTCTCATTTGTTCCAAAGCAAGACTACTATTTCCCAGGATAAGACATTAGTCTTCATAAGGAGGTTGTTCTTCAATCCACGGCAAAATCATAAATTTGTTTTTTAAACATCTTTACTAAATATAACACTTTAAACTGATGCCTGTTATTTCTGCATCATAGATTTCTAGCTCTGTCCCTCCCAACCCCCCCCAACTACGAGTGCTCCCTTAGAGAAAAAAAAACTTAAAACCAACCACAGTGACTGAGTTTCACCGCGGATGTGACATTGTGTACTGTCTCTCTCCCCATCGCCCTTTACTGGCAGACACACTTCTCTATAGAAAGGGGAAAGATATGTTTCATACTGTCTTCTCCAAGACCACTACTGGTCATGACAATCACTCTAATTTGGGTTCCTTTTAGCATTCCTTTTTTTCTATATTGTTGTAGTAATTGTATCTCTAAGATATATTATTTAAAAGATGATTTGTGACCACTTAGAAAGGGAAGCAGTTGTCCTTTGAAACCTGCCTAGGTTTTCAACAAGTTACACCATAGTAACCATATATCTTTTTTCGTTTGTTTGTTTTTGAAAGGGCAAGGCAGGGCAATTTTGGTTAATTGCCCAACATCACACAGTTAATAAATGTGTCAAGTGTCTGAAGCTGGATGTGAACTCAGGTCCTCTTGCTTCCAAGGCCGGCGCTCTATGCACGGCGACACCTCACTGCCCCAACATATCTTTATTTTGGAAGGGTTATTAGCTTGACAAATCAGAGGATCACTAAAGAAATAATAGACTAACATTTCAGCAAGACATACACGTGACAGAATATCTCCCTATATCCCTGTGAATCAGATTAAAAAACAAGAGTGGAATGAAAGTATGTAGTTAGGTGGATTCAGAGCTATTTAAACAGCTGACTCCAGAGTGGAGATCAATGAACCAATATCATCCTGGAAGGACATGTCTAGTGGAACGCAATTTTAATCAACTACTCAGATGAAGGCAAAAATGGCACACATACATCCCAAATTGGTACATATCACCAGATAAAAAAATAGTGCTGTTGCAAAGCCTCAAAAAAAAGCGTACTTTATTTTCTTGAAATTAAGTCTACCCTGGGACAATTCAAGGTCTATAATAAGCAGAGTTGGGAGACTGGTTTGAATCCAAGTTCTGCCTTAATTACTCTGATGACATCAGGCAAGTACTTTATCCTCTCTGGTTCATATTGTTTTCTGTTTATAAAATGAGGATCTTGGATAAGAATAGAGATTAACCTTTGTTATGTCCTGGATCCCTCTGGCAGTCTACTGCAGCCTACATGCCCCTTTTCAAAATAATGTTTTTAAACGCATAAAATAAAATAATCAGAATAAAAAATAAAAACAGAATGTTTTTAAATGCATAAAATAAAATAATTATATTAAAATAGTTTAATATTCTATAATGTTAAATGTAATATTCTGTAATATTACTATAGCAACACTAACATATATAATTAATATATTATAAATATATCTTAACATTAATATATAAGATAATTTCTAAAAATAACCATAAAATAAAACGAGTATTTTATTTTTTAAAAGTTCACTGACCCCAGAGTTAGGAATCCCTGGATAAGATGGGATCTAAAGTTTCTCCCAGCACCAAGATTTTATGGTTCTGTGAAACTTCCAACCAGTACCAACTACGCCTGGCAACAACTATGTGATTTAACTTTATTTCTTAACTAAAGATGACTATACTTAATGCCAACTATAAACATTTTAGATGAATTTTGTTAAAATAAAACAAGACCTGCTATAAGGATATTTTAACCTTAGCAAGCAAAATACATTTCAAAATACCTTTATAAAAACCGAGGTCAGGAAAACTATGAACTTGGCTTCGGTTATGTTACTCACACCACCCTTTTCAGCCTGCTCTGGTGCTGGAACCTAATAAAGAAAAACAAACAACCAAAAATATATGAAAAAATAACCTAAAAAATGAATTCCACAGCCTGCTATAAAGCCTGCTACAGAGATGCCAAGGCATACTCATTCCCCAGAGCTGCCCCAATTCCTTGGCAATTCTGCCATGCTCATCAGGTAAATGAAGTCTCTTCCTTCCAATTCTGAGATTCTATGAATCAAGATCCTGAAAACTAAAGCTGAAAATCAAAAAATGGACCTTGACAAACCCACCACAAACTGCATGCCCCCTGAGGTGGATTAGGTGAGAAAGCCAGCCCTACTCATCAGAATTATAACAGATGATCTCTCATTTAGTAAACATTATTTTAAAGCTAAACTAAAGCTAGAAATAATGGTTATCTATACTTACACCTGAACTCGTGGAAGATCACATAGTCAGGACCCTTACCACTCCTACTGTGTTATACTCCTTCTAATGGGCATAATAGGTTATTCATTTCCAGAGACATATAAGAGCTCTCCATAAAGGCAATTGCAAAATTACTTTGAAAGAAATTAAAGGAGGAATGAACAAACAGAGGCATGATTTCCAGCACATGATTAGGCTGAGAAAATATAGCAAAACTACTGATATTTCTCCAATTAATTTATAGCGATTTAAATAAGAGAACATGTCTGGAGAGATGTGATTTATTAAAAAGGTGGCACTATGATATCTACCTTTTCTGTGTTAAGAAAACAGACAGGAATCTTTGGCTCGAATGCTCCCCTCAGCCAAGAAGCTTCCGAATGATCTCGGAGACCCAGCATCACATCATTCAGGTGGGGCAGGCTGACTGTGGCATTGGCGACTCTGTCTGATCCACACTCGAGTTTTCCTTCATACACTAACTTGTTACTTAAGGACATAACTGTACTAAAAGGATTAGAAACATTATTAATTTTGGTAAATAAAATTTCAGGGAAAAAATCAAGCATAACTAACAGTTAGCATTCGTTAATTCAGTAAACCCATTGAAGGCCAGCTTCTCCAGGAGTGCAGTACTAGGAATCAGAGGAGATCCAAAGTGAAAATGAGATGCAATCCCTCTTTTAAAGTATGTAGTGTTGTATGATAAGCAGATTAAACAAGGGGAGATCTCAGTTCTGTGGTAATAGGGAAGGCTAACCGAGGAGGTGACATCTGAACCGGGCTTTTAAAGAGGGCCAAAAATTCAGCAGGTGAAAAGGGACAGGGGAGGCATTCTATATCCCAAGTCAAATCACATAGGGAGAAAGCTGAGTAAAGAGGTTCTAAGTTAGCTAGAATAGAGAAAATGTCAAGGCTAGGTGTGGACTCAAGTGAAATCAGAAAGCAAGAGACAATGAGAAAATGAGGAGGAGCAAGGGGCAAGGCTGAAGAAGAGGTTCAGTGTGAAGGAGAAAGTCAGAGGTAGAGACACAGGAAGTAACTGCGGGAGATTTTAATCTTAAAGTCACAGATCTTGGAGACGATGTAATTCTGAAAAACAGCCCAACCTGTGCTGTGGAGAAAAAGCGGGAGGGGGGGGGGGCTGAAGAAGGTAATGTCCTAATATCCTCAAAGACTGTGGCAGAAAACTGAGTGAAGAAA
Organism: Gymnobelideus leadbeateri; assembly: GCA_011680675.1. Classification (NCBI taxonomy): domain Eukaryota; kingdom Metazoa; phylum Chordata; class Mammalia; order Diprotodontia; family Petauridae; genus Gymnobelideus; species Gymnobelideus leadbeateri. Next base: position 2,767 of record WOXC01012349.1, on the reverse strand, counting down.
AAAACAGAGACTGAGGCCTGAAAGTCAGTGAGAAAATGGGTGAGCAACCTGAAGGTAAGAACAAAGACGGGAAGACAGATAGTGATATACAAAAGACTGGATGGGCCACAGAAAAAGAAGCTATTCAGCTGTCCTGGTAGAAGAATGGGCTAAAATGGCAGGGGAGAACAAGACAGAAGCCCAGCCGTCCTGCTGACCCTGTGGTCAGGGATGTGAGAGGGGAGCTTCTAGTGAGAAAGAGACCTTGAAGACCTCTTGAGTCTTGGTTTGAAAGTTCATGGGCAGAGAGGAGCTTCTTGAAGCTCCAGCAGGATCTAAAGGGTATGATGGCATGGGCTGAGGAGGGAGGGCTGGGGTGAAGCTGAGAGATCCAGGCTCAGAGAGAGAAATACCTGTTCATTCTATACTGCACAGTCAACTGAACAACTGCATTCTGTTTCTGCTCCAGCCTCTTGAATAAACTTTCACTCATGCCAAGGCCTCTATTATCAAATCAAATATATAAATTAATGCACTGAGCACTAAACTCCGTGTTGGAAATCACACTTAGCAAAAGTCCAGCGGTCCTTGACTACACCATTCTCACCTTGCTTCACTATTCAGCACAAGGGGAGGAAGCTGCAGATGGTCTCCTACCAGGACAAACCTAGATGCAAAGAACAGTGGTCCCAGACATGCTGGCTGGCTAATCTGGGAAGCTTCATCCACAATACAAAAGTCAAACCGTCTTCGGGAAAATATTGGATGGTTTATTCCCATACATGTTGTTGCAACTATAGGCTAAAGATACACAAGAGAAAATTATTTTAAAATAACAGTCTTAACAGTAGTTTGTCCGCTTTTGATGCAAAACAAATCCCTCAATGCAAAGGAACATGATTTTCTTCATTGTCTACTAGCAAAAATCCTGGGATGGCACTCTAAACATCACTTCTGAAATGTCTTAGCTCCTACATTAACCTGAAAACATTACCAAGCAGAGACAAAATCACACACTTTCTCTAGGCAACAGCACTCGGGGAAATAAAGGATTTGTGGGGCCTTTGAGCTGGAAAAGGCATGAAAAGCCATCAAGTGCAACCTCATTGTTCTACAGGTGAGCAAAGTGGGGCCTAAGAAGGCGAAGTCACCCCCTCCCACAGGCTAACAGAAGGGCCAAGACGAGGACTTGCACCCTTGCTTCTCTGGCTAGGGCTTTGCTCCACCACCTGTCTCTCAGATTGAAATCAGAAACCTTCACGGAATGTTAATCCAAATGGGGTTTAAAACAGTACTAAATCCAAAAAGAGTAAGATGTCGTAACTCAGACATTTTAGTTTTCAGCCTTAGATGTTTGGGGAATTGGCTGCAAATGCCTAAAGTAGGTCTTAGTACAAGACAGACATGCTACTGAATAAAAAAAAACCCAACCTCTTCCCCAAATTTTATAAAATGCCAAGTAATGAGTCCCCAGAAGATTTTTTTAAATCCCTTCTCTCTCTGGCAGCAGTGAGCACAAAAACAGAGGCAAGTCCCACATAGCACTGGGTGTGATTTTTATGTGCTCAAATTGGCTTGTTCATTATGATGCCACAGGAAGGACCTGTCAGCAACCAGCTTACCTGACTGTTGTAGAGCTCCTCCAGACTAGCCAAGGACTGAATAGCTTTTTCTCTGCAGATTTCTTCCTCTGTAAACTTCTGAATGCTGGGATGAACCTTCTGAGTTTGGCCCAAACGCAAAAATCCTACTTTAAATTTCATTAACTTCAAAAGAATGTTATCAACCGCAGGGTGAGTGTAACTGGTCAACAAAACACTGAAGCCACAAGCATAGAGGATTCTTACCTAAGAATGGGATACAAGAAAAACATTTAAAAATGTTACCTTAAGTTCTAGATAATTCTTAGCACATACTCAGTGCTACAGACAGACATGATCGAAAACCTAAATATCACAGAGAATGAAGGAAAACAGTTTTCCACTAGAAAGTCAGACTGTTGAATAAAAATGATATAATATGAACAATCCTGGTAATATTATGTTCTTTATGTTAAAACTTTAATTTTCTACAGGATAACTTTAAAAGTTTACCAACACAAGTAAAATCTAAGAAAAACTTAGAGTATCCAGTGTCTAGCTCTCAGTTTACCACTCATATAGGGAAAAGGAACATAAAATACACCCAAACCACCCTCAGAGCCAGAGACTATGAAATACAAAATGCAACAAATTGCTCCTATGATGGTGACCATTTTCTCAGTTCAGGGTTATAATGATACTACTTCAAAAGCGAGAGAATAAGCCATTTCATAAAGATATTTTTAATTCTCATTGTTTCTCTGAGTACATCCTTTGAATTGAAAAGAGGCTGATATGGGGCGGCTAGGTGGCGCAGTGAATAGAACGCCGGCCCTGGAGTCAGAAGGACCTGAGTTCGGAGCCGGCCTCTGACACTTAATCCACACAAACAAAAACCTAGCCGTGTAACCTTGGGCAAGTTACTTAACCCCAATTGCCCTAAAGGGGCGGCTAGGTGGCGCAGTGAGTAAGAGCGCCGGCCTCGGAGTTGGGATGACCCGAGATCAGATCCGGCCTCAGAAAATGAGCACCCACGCATAAATAATGACTAGCCGTGTAACCTTGAGCAAGTTACTTAACCCCAATTGCTTTAAAAAAAAAAAAAAAGAGTTCTCTCTCTTTGTCTCTCTCTGTCTCTCTCTCTCTTTCTACACACACACACACACACACACACACACACACACACACACACACACACACACATCAGT
>WOXC01012348.1:0-131191 GCA_011680675.1 Gymnobelideus leadbeateri | reverse complement strand
GTTAAAAAAAGAAGAAAGTAGCAAGGTTTTCAAAAAGGGAGACAGATAAGCAAGCTGGAACCAACATTTTAAATGTAAACTATTAAAAAATAAACTGGATGTAGTGGAGATTAAAGGATTTGTATGTTATCCTCTTTCTATGGTCTTCTTTGTACAGACAAATGTTGTTATCCATTGACATGTTTTAAGTTTTCAGTAACAAAAAAGACATTTTTAATTTAAAATTTAAATGTCTTTGGGTTATATGCTCAATTCAACAAGAAAAAACTGGAGAAAAAGGAAAATGTAGATGACCCTGAAACAAGCAACATTTAGTTTAGGAAGGGGGTGATGTAGTGTGAAAAGGACAAACATATTGTCTTATATAAATGTTACGTAATATTACTGTGCTATAACAAATGAGGAAATATACAGTGTGAAAGAGATGTGAAAAGATTTGTATGAACTGAAGCAGTGTGAAGTAGGCATAAGGTGCAAAACAATTTATTTATTTATTTATTTGTTTGTTTGTTTGTTTATTTGTTTATTCATTTTTACTTCTGGTTTACATCATTCATTTCCACCAGATTTTGAGTTACATTTTTCCCCACTTTTCCCCTACCCACCACCCCAGAATAGCAGTCCCACAAGATATCCCCTCATCCAATCTGCTCTCTCCCATATCTTCTCCCATACCTCCTTCAACTTTACCATAAGGGCAAGATGAATCTCTGTGCCCCAATGCCAGCACATCTTATCTCCCAATTACATGCAAAATAGTATTAATAATAGTATTTGTATATATGAAACGTTTAATTTTAAAACTTTGAATTTCAGATCCATTCCCTTCCTCCCTCATCACCCACTCCCTCTGGGAAGATAAGTAATTGAGTATGTGTTGTACATGTATAGCTATGCAAAACATTACCATAGTAGGTATACTGTAAAAGACTGCTTATATTTCCCTCCCACCCATCCCACCCCCGACCTGGTCTAATCCCTACTTTAATGCTGTCCCTCTTTGAAAGTGGGCACTTCCAACCTCCCCTCCCCACAGAATACCCTCCCTGCCATCATCCCCCCTCTCATCCCCCTTCCCTCTACTCTCCTGCAAAGTGAGATATCCCATTTAGTATGTATGTTATTCTCTCCCTGAGCCAAATTCAATAAGAATATGGTTTTGACTTTTTGCTTTCCTGTTCTTCCCCTCCCCTGCAACCACTTCCCCTTGCCTCTTCTACATGAGATAGTTTATCCTTCCCTGTCTCTCCCCATCTACTCTTGCCACATTCCTCTCTCACCTCTTAACTTCACCCCTTAAGTATCATCCCTTCCCACCAAATTTGACCTGTGCCCTCTATCCATGTATACCTGTAAGCATATATACACACATTCACATATATATTCATATGCCCGTATGCCCTTCTTCAATTATTTTCATAATGAGAAAGGTTTCATCAGACACAGTTATTGTTTTTCCATGTAGGAATGTAGGAACCCACGTGTTTTTTTCATAGTAAAAACAAGTGCCCTTGATTCAGGAGAAAAAAAAAATAATAATGATTGAACTACTTGAACAACAACAAAAAATTCATAGCCATTATATTTCAACAGCAACAAAAAAACCTAAAAGAAAACTTTCCCATTTTTTAAGAACCAGAAGGTAGTGTGGAAATAGAGACAATCCACTGTTCAAGTCTTGAAAAAAAAACCCCAAATGAAAACATCCAAGAACATTATAGCCAAACTACAGAGCTTCCAGGTCTAAGATAAATACCATAAGTAACTAGAAACAAAGAATTGCAGCACTAAGGACCACTAAGTCGGCATCACAAAATTTAGCAGCCGCTGCTTTGAAGGGCCCAAAGTCCATAGAACACTAACCTCTCACTTTGTCCTAGGCATATCTGTGTTGATAATTCTGGAAACGCCAAGCTGCTGGTGTTCTGGGATCCCTCCAGCCAGCTGCTTGCCCGGCCACCCTGGGGATAAAACCTCAGCTCATGCTGGCCTGGGCTTGGCTGCCAGAGAGCTGCACTGTCTGCTCCCAGAGCACTGTGCTGGCTGTTCCCTACTAGGTTGCCAGGCTGTCCTCAGTGGGAGGTTAGCTTCTCTGTGTCATTCTGTGGGTTCTGGACCTCCAGAAGTTGTTTAGAGTCCACCTTTTACATGGTTTGGAAGTGGTGTGGGGGAGAGTGCCTTGGAAGTGCTGTTTCTACTCTGCTACCTTGGCTCTGCCCCCTGCAAAACAATTTATAATGTCAATATTATTAAAATGAATAATTCTAAAGACTTTCATAAACTGAACTTATATAATACCAATACTATAAAAATAAACAATTTTGAAAGCTGTAACAATGATGATCAATGCAATGATCATCCATAATTCCAGAAGACCAATAATTAATTATGTTATCACCTTCTGAACGTGAAATGATGAATCCACAGGGGAGAAACCAAGATGGCAGCATAAAGGCAGGGACTTGCCTGAGCCCTTTCAAATTCCTCTCCAAACAACTTTAAAATAATGCCTCAAAATGAATTCTGGAGTGGTAGAATAAACAAAAGTATGAGGTGAAACGATTTTCCCAGCCCAAGACAACTTTAGAAAGGCTGCAGGAAATATCTGCCTCACTGAGGTAAGAATGGAGTACAGGGGAACATAGGCCACCAACTACAGTGTAAGAGAGGCCATTGTTCACAGTTCCAAGGCAGAAAAGAGTTTTTGTGGTCTCATAGCCCAGAACACATAATAGTAGTTACAGCGCCTGTCCTTAGAGCATACTACCTGGGAAGAACTGAAAATTTACAGACTCCAAGAACAAGCTCTGAAAACAGGAGCATGAAAAAACTTATGCTTGGAATAGTGCCCCCTCCAACCCAGGAGCAGAGTCTAATTTTAACATAAAGGTAAAAGTCAAGTAATTGATTGAGAAATGAGCAAATAAGCAAAAAGTGAACCTGACCACAGAAAGTTACTATGGTGACAGGGAAGATGAAAACATATACCAAGAAGAAGACAAGAAGGTCAAAACAGGTTTATCCAAAGCCTCAGAGAAAAAAAAATAACTGAATTGATCTCAGACCCAAAAGTAACTCCCAGAATATCTAAAAAAGGATGTTAAAAATCAAATAATGAAGGTAGAGTAAAGATTGGGAAAAAGAAATGAGAGTGTTAAAAGAAAACTATGAAAAAAGAGTCAACAGCTTGGTAAAGAAGGCACAGAAAATACTCAAGAAAATAATAACTTTTTTAAAAAATAGAATAGGCCAAATGGTAAAAGAGGTACAAAAAATCAACTGAAGAGAAAAAAATCCTTAAAAATCAGAATTAGCCAAACAGAAAAAAGATGTACAAAAATCCACTGAAGAAAACTCCTTAAAAAGAAGAATGGGCTACATGGAAAAAGAGGTACAAAAGCTCACTGAAGATAATAATTCCTTAAAATTTAGAATTGGCCAAGCAGAAGTTATAACCTCATGAGACATTAAGAAACAACAAAACAAAATTGAAAGAATTTTAAAAAGAAAAAATGTTAAATATCTCATTGGAAAAAAAATTGACCTGAAAAATAGATCAAGGAGAGATAGTTTAAAAGTTATTGGGCTCCCTAAAAGCCATAATAAAAAAAAAGGAATGAACCTAACCTCATATTTCAAGAAACTACCAAGGAAAACTGTCCCCAATAATTTAGAATGAGATAACAAAATAAAAATTGAAAGAATGCATCAATCACCTCCCAAAAATATCCCAAAATGAAAATTCCCAGGAATATTATAGCCAAATTCCAGAGCTCCTAGGTAAAGGAGAAAATATTGCAAACATCCAGAAAGAAACAATTTAGATACTGTGGGGCCATAGTCAGGTTATCAAAAAGATTTAGCAGCTTCTATATTAAAGGATCATCATATGATATTCATATCAAAGATTTGGAATATAATATTCTGAATGGCAAAGGAGCTAGGATTACAACCAAAAATCATCTACTCCGTATGGACATTTATTGAAATAGAGGGTTTTTAAGCATTCCTGGTGAAAAGATCAGACATGAATAGAAAATTTGACTTTCAAATACAAGATTCAAGAAAAAAACATAAAAAAGGTAAACAGGAAAGAGAAATCATAAGGAATTCAATAAAGTTAATCTGTTTATATTCCTATGTAAAAATATGTTACTGGTAACTCCTAAGAACTTTTTCATTATGAGGGCAGTTAGAAGGAGTATACATAGATCAAGGGCATGAGTGTGAGTTGACTATGATGTGGTGATATCTAAAAAACTTGAAGGGATGAGAGAGATAACTATGACGGCATGATAACTAAAAAATAAAAGAAATGACAAAGAGGAATGCACTGGGAGAATGGGGAAGGGAGTAGTAGAATGGGACAAATTATTTCATGTATAAGAGGCACAAAAGAGCTATTACAGAAGACAGGAAGATGGGGAGGTGGCAGACAATGCTTGAACTTTACTCTCATCAGAATGGGCTCAAAGAGGGAATAACACACAGTCATTTGGGTAGAGAAGCTTATCTTGCCCTACAGGGATTTGTAAGGGGAAAGGGATAAGAGAAATTTATGGAGATAAAAGGAAGGAGGTTGGGGGATGTGATGGTCAGAAGCAAAACACTTTTGAGGAGGGACAGAGCAAAAGGAGAGAGAAGAAACAAGTGAAAAAATAGGATAGAGTGACACATACAGTGATTGTAACAAAAAAATTACAAAACATTTCTCTAATAAAGTCCTCATTTCTCAAAAATTTAGAGAACTGAGTCAAATTCATGAGAATATAAATCATCCCGCAATTAATAAATGGTCAAAGGATATGAATAGGCAATTTTCAGACAAAGAAATCAAAGCTGCCTATAGTTATATAAAAATGCTCTAAATCACTATTGATTAGAGACATGCAAATTAACAATAGCTTTGAGCTAGCACCACACACCTATCAGACTGCCTAATATGACAGAAAAGGAAAATGACAAATGTTGGAGAGGATGTGGGAAAATCGGGACACTAAAGCACTGTTGATGAGTTGTGTGTGAACTTATCCTGCTCTCCAGAATGGAGAGCAATCTGGAGCTATGTCCAAAGTGTTATAAATCTGTGTATACCCTTTAATCACAATACCACTACTAGGTCTGTATGCCAAGGAGAATTTTTTAAAAAGAAAACTACCTATGTTTAAAAAATATTTATAGCAGCTCTTTTTGTGATGGAAAAGAATTGAAATTGAATGGATACCAGTCAATTGGGGAATGACTGGACAAGTTGTGGTGTCTGGTCTTACTGTTCTATAAGAAATAATGAGCAGGATACTTTCAGACAAACTAATGCAAAATGAAGTGAACATAGCCAAAAGAACAGTGTACATGGTAACAGCAATATTAAATGACAATTAACTGTGAATGACTTAGCTACTCTGAGTCATACAATGATCCAAGACAATTCCAAATTATTCATTGTGTAAAATGCTATCCACTTCCAGAGAAAGAACTTCATGAGTCTGAATGCATATTGAAGCATACTTTTTAACTTTCTTTATTTTTCTTGCTTTTCAAAATTGGTCTTTGCTTTCTTTTCTTAATGGTATTTTCCCCAAATTACATGTCAAGACAATTTTTAGCATTCATTTTTACAAGATTTTGAGTTTCAAATTCTTTTCTCTCCTTCCCTCATTCCTCTCCCCTCTTCCCAAAAGGAGGCAATTTGATATGGGTTATACATGTGCTATCATGTAAAACACATTTCTCTATCTGTCACAGTTGTGAAAGAAGAGAGACCAAAAGGGAAACATAAACACAAAATATAATAAAGTAAAAAAAAATATATGCTCCATTGAGTCCATCCATTCTTCATCTCAATGTAGATAGTATTTTCCTTCATGAGTCTTTTATACTTGTCTTGCATCATTATGTTGTTAAGAACTGAGTCATCCATAGTTGATCATGACACAATGTTGTTGATCCTGTGTATAATGTTTTCCTGCTTCTGCCCATTTCACTATCATCAGTTCATACAAGTCTTTTCAGGTTTTTCTGAACTCTATCTACTCATCATTTCTTATTGCATGATAGTATTCCATTATATTCATATAGCACAGCTTGTTCATCCATTCCCCAATTAATGGATATCCCCTCAATTTCTAATATTTTGCTACCATGAAAGGGTTGCTATGAATAATTTTTGCACACATAGGTCTTTTTTGTCTATTTTTATGACCTCTTTGGAATGTAAACCTAGTAGTGGTGTTACTGGATTAAAGGGTATCCACAGTTTGGTTGCTCTCTGGGTATAGTTCCAAGTTGTTCTCCAGAATGGTTGGATCAGTTCACAACTCCACCAACAGTGCAATAGTGTCCCATTTTTTCACATCCTCTCCAACATTTACCATTTTTCTTTTTTTGTCACATTAGCTAATCTGATAGGTGTGAGGTGGTATTTCAGAGCTGTTTTAATTTGCATTTCTCTATTCAAAAGTGATTTAGAGCACTTCTTCATATGCCCATATGTAGGTTTGTTTTCTTCAACCAAAAGCCTGTTAATATCCATTGACCATTTATCAATTGGGAATTGCTTGTATTCTTATAAGTTTGATTCAATTCTCTATATATTTGAGAAATGAGGCCTTTATCAGAGAAATTGGCTGTAAAGATTGTTCCCCAGTTTTCTGCTTTCCTTCTAATTTTGGTTGCATTGGTTTTGTTTGTACAAAAGCTTTTTAAATATAATATAATCAAAAATTATCTATTTTATCTTTTACAATGCTCTCTCTCTCTCTCTCTCTCTCTCTCTCTCTCTCTCTCTCTCTCTCTCTCTCTCTCTCTCTCTCCCTCTCCCCATCTGTCTCTCTTTCTCCCTCTTGTTTGGTTAGGAATTTTCCCCTCCCCATATATCTGATGGGCAGACTATTCCTTGCAGTATTCCTTTCTGTTCCCGCTCAGTTTTCTCCAAAGGTCTGTCATCTATTTTTTCTAATATTCTATTTACCTCCTTAGTTTCTTGTTACTTTTTGGTTTGGATTTATTGAGTTCTGAGAGGGGGAAAATTGAGATCCTCTACTGATATAATTTTGCCATCTATTTCTTCCTGTAACTCACTTAACTCTTTGGATGTTCTTGAATTTAGATGTTTTACTACTTGGTACATATATGTTTAGTGTTGATATTACTTCACTTTCTATGGTATCTTTTAGTATGATGTAGTTTCCATCCTTATATCATTTAATTCAATCTAATTTTGCTTTTGCTTTGTCTGAGATCAGGATTGCCCCCCTGGTTTGTTTGTCTATTTACTTCAACTAAAGCATATTAGACTCTGTGTGTGTCTACCTTTAGACCTGCCTGTCTACAGACCTTTACTCTGTGTGTATCTTTCTGCTTCAAGGGTGTTTCTTATAAATAACATATTGTAGGATTCTGGGTTTTGATCCTCTCTGCTATCTTCCTTTCTTATGAGAGAGGTCATCCCATTCACATTCACAGTTATGATTACTACCTGTGTATTATTTCCTTCCATTATATTCTTCCTCCTGTTTGCTCTCTCCCTTTTATCTTTCCCTGATCACCAGTGTTTTGTTTCTATCTACCACCTCTCCTGATTTGCCCTTCCTGCCCCACAGCACACCTCCCTCCTTACTCGATCTAATCCCTTCCTATTTCCCTGTTTGGTAAGATAGATTTATATATTCAACCAGTTGAGCACATTATTCCCTCTTTGAGCCAATACTGATTAAGTAAGGTTAGATATTAAATAAGGTTAAAAATAAATAATAGCCAATACTGATTAAGTAAGTTTCAAGCAATGCTCATTGCACACCCTACCATCTTTCTCTCCACTGTTGTAGGTCTTTTAAGTCCCATTCTACTTTTCCCTTCCTTCTGCACCCATTATATTCCTCTTCCTCATCCCTTAATTTTTGTCACCCCCTCAAATTCACCTAATATCTATACTCTCTGCCTATGTACATTCCTTCTAGCTGTACTATTAGTGGCATAATTTTTGAAAATTATAAACATCATCTTCCCATGTAGGGACATAGATAGTTTAGCTCTGTTGAATCCCTTATGTTGTTTTTTTGTTTGTTTGTTTTTCCCTTTTTACCTTTTTATGATTCTCTTGGATCTTGATATTGGATGTTAGAATTTTTGGTTTAGTTCTGGTCTTCTCCTTATGATAGAAGTCCTTCTATTTCATTGAATGTCTATTTTTTCATTTAATGTATTATGCTTAATTTTTCCAAGTAAGTGATTCTTGGTTGTAGTTCTAGATCCTTTGTCCTCCAGAATATCATGTTACATGACCTCCAGTCCTTTAATGTTGAAGTTTCCAACTCTTGTGTGTTCCTGATTATGACTCTCCAATATGTGAATTCTTTCTTTCTGGCCACTTGTAGTATTTTTCCTTGATCTAATAGTTCTGAAATTTGACTATCATGTTCCTTAGGGTTTTTATTTTATGTTCTCTTTCTTGAGGTGATTGGTGGATTTTTTCAATGCCTATTTTGCTTTCTGATTCCAGGAAAACAGGGCAGTTTTCCTTGATAACTTCTTGAAAGATGCTGTCCAGGTCCTTCTTTAGATTATGGCTTTTGGGTAGTCCAGTGATTCTGATATTGTCTCTCCTGGATCTATTTTCCAGGTCAGTTGTTTTCCCCATGAGGTATTTTACATTTTATTCCATTTTTCAATTCTTTTGAATTTGTTTGAGTTTTATGTCTCATAAAGTCATTAGCTTCCACTTGCCCAATTCTAGCTTTTATATTTTCTTTTCCATTTAGCCAATTGTACTCTTTAAGAAGTTGTTTTCTTCAGTGGGTTTTTGTATGCCCTTTTTGATTTGTTCAATTCTATTTTTAAGCAGTTTTCCAAGCTGTTGAGTCTTTTCTTTTGATAATTCTCTTGTATCACTCTCATTCTTTTCCCCAGTTTTTCTTCTACCTCTCTTATATTATTTTTAAGTTCCTTTTTCAGATCTTCCATGATTTCTTTCAAGGCTTGAGACCACTTTCCATTTTTATTTGGGATTTTGTCCATAGGTGTTTTGACATTGTTGTCCTCCTCTGAGTTTTTGTCTTAGTCCTCCTTCTCACCTTAATAACTTTCTATCATCAGATTATTTTTTATTGATTTTTGTTCATCTTTTTTTGGCCTTTTCCCTTTTTTAAAAAATTGAGCTCTTTAAATTCTTGGGGTGGAAGGAACTCTCTCTTGGGCTTTTTGTGCAAGTGGCTACAGGCCCTGACTATTTGCTTGATGCCACACTGATGTTGCCCTGAAGCCCACAGAAGACCCTCATGTCTGGTACTGTGATGAACGGGAGGAATGGGGATGGCTGGTGCTACTAGAGGCTGTAAGGGCCTGGCAGTTTACCTGGAGATGAGTGGGGGTTCTAGTGGTGGTATCTGGCATATGCTAAGGACCATTAAGGTGTTTCTACATTTCCCCATGGCTACATGGAAGCACATGGAAGTCTGGCCACTGAAGGATGCCTATTTGCCTGGGGCTGTGCTAAAACAAGTCTGAACACTGGAGGATGTTTGTTTGCCCTGGGCTGTGATGAAGCATATGGTGGTCCTCAGAGCTGGAATCTACCAGTTCTCCTGGTTTTCCTGAGGCATGTTGGGGAACAGGGATCCTAATGTTGTAGTTTGCCTGTTCCACTGCACTGGGGTTCAGGATTTCCCACTGATTTGCTAAGGTAGGGCCTGCTGCTGACTTGTTGGGGTGCCTCCTGCCCTGAATTGCCCTCCCCTTTGCCTAAGACAAACTTTTCTTGCAAATTTTCCATTTCTTAGGCTAAAGCATCTTTTCATTCTGTCTTTTTGCTGGTTCTGCTGTTTCAGGATTGGGGGCTTTATTTTATCACTGTTTGGAGGTAAATATGGGAGAGTTATGGCTTACTCTGCCTGCCATCGTGGCTTCTGGAAAGTTGAACCTCTATATTTTCTTTCACAAAATGATTAATATGAAAATTTGTTTTGCATGACTGCATGTGTGTAACCTATTTCAAATTGCTTGCCTTCTCAATGAAGGAGAATAAGAAAAGGAAGGCAGAGAAAGAATGTGGAACTCAAATACAAATGTTAAAATTATTTTTAATGTAATTTAAAACCATTTTTAAAAGAAGTGGTAGATTCAGGGCACAGGATTAAAATATTTTTGGACATGGATAACAAGAAAATTTGTTTGACTATGTATATTAGTTACAAGGGATTTCTTTTTACTTTTTTCCTTTTGGGATCAAGGGTGGGAAGGAAAAAAATTTCTGACAATTAAGTAAATGAAATGCAATTACAATAAAATAATCCACAAATCATAGAGCATCATCAATTAAATACCTGAATATGGCTGAGAAAAATGATAAATACTAGAGTGCAACAGGCTGATGGCGTCATGTCTTCTCTTCTAAAAGTTAAGCATCCCCACTTAATCAACTATTTTTCACATGATATTTTTAGATGTAGATATTTCATCACATAGATATTTCTAGGACCTCTGAAACTTACTACCTGTGTAACCTTAGGTAAATTATTCTACCTCCTTGGGCTTTAGTTTACTTGTCTACAAAATGAGAAGTTGGACTAGATGACCTCTGAGGTCACTTCCAGCTTGAGATCTATGATTTTATGATTTCAACATCCTGGTCACACTTTTCTTGACATCCTCTAGTTCAATATTTTTCAGCGAGTAAATCCCAGAACACCCTAAACACAATGTCTAGCAGAGCAGGAATATCACTGCTTTCAAGAGGAATGGTACATTACTATAAATACAGTCTAAAACTATATTAGTTTTTTGAGTGATAACATCACAATACTGGATCATATAAAGCTTAGCCTTTGAAATTATACAGTTTTCTATATTGCTGCTTGTTGAACAAAGTCTAGGGTAAAAAACAAAATAGAACTTTCAAAGTTTTCACTTCTTTCTATTATATCTCATGTCATCTCTTATCTCATGAGAGGCATGTAAGTGGTATAGTGGATAGAATGCTGAGCCTGGAGGACCTAAGTTCAAATCCAGCCTCAGATACTTATCAGCTATATGATCCAGGGCAAGTCACTTAATTTCTATTTCTCTCAGTTTCCTCATTTATAAAATGGAGATTATAATAGCACTTATCTCCCCAGACTGTCATAACAATCAGAGGAGATAATGATTGAAATATGCTTTGCACAGTGCCCACTACATAGTAAATATTATATAAAATTAGCTATCATTATCATAGCTTTCTTCCTCAGACATTCAAAGAGACATGGCTTCTTAAAATTAGGTAACCATTCATTTAGACTGCATTCTGGTCGATATTATTGTTTTTCATTCTAAGAACTAGTTTAGGATTATTGGAAGAAACTGGAAAGCATTCAGATGAAAGCAACGAATATAGCAAAGAAGCTGGAGATTATGTCCTATGCAAATCTGTTGAAGGAAATGGATACTTTTAAGCTAGAGAAGAGACTAGGGGGTACATGAAAGTTGTTTCCAAGCATTTGAAGGACTGTCACATGGAAAAGGTATTCTAATAGTTCTATTTGGCTTACTAGGGAAGAACCAGGAGCAAGGGGAAGATGCTTCTAAGAGACAAATTTTCATTTAAAATAAGGAAAAAACAATTCCTATTAGGATTTTTCAAAAGGAAAGGTGGTTAGCACTGAGCTTTCCACTAATCCTCACTGAAGGTATTTAATTCAAGACTAACTCATCAGTGATAACTAGCCAGATATGTTATAATAAAGATTCTTGTTTTCAGGTTGACCTAGATATCTCCTGACATCCCTCCTGACTAGACAATTGTGTGATCCTGTGATGCTCTTCTTTTTCTTGTCTACCTTTCTCCAAACTCAAATGGATCTGTGTCTCAATGATTTAAAAGTCCCCATCCAATGATGGAGCTATAAATCCATCCATTTTCACCTATCATTTTATTTGATTACCATCATTATCCTCCTATAAATTTCCCACCCAAATTGTGGGTACTTTCCTCATTTTATCCTAAAGATATCTCAAGAAAATTTGAAGCATGTGATATCCATCAGTTTTTTCTCTCTCTTTCTGTGTTACCAGATCATCTTTTTCTTCAATAAAATATTTCTTTGTTTGTATCTTTTACTCCAGTTTATCTTTATAGTTTCTAATTTGTTACATATTTCATTCTTCTCAAACCCACTATGTGTGTTTCCATAGTCCTCTGAGCAATACCCTTTTTCAATTCTTCACAAAATATAGTGCAGACCCTGATTCCAATAATTGTTGTCCTGCAACATTGGTAAAATAATATATTTAAAAGATGAACCATTATTTCAAGATATTTGGGGTAATTAATAGAGCTTTGCAATTTCCCAAACTTGATGCAGTCTTTTTACCCTATTTAATTCTGAACCTAACTTATAGTTCATTTTCATTCTATTCTCGATTTATATGGACTAAATCTGTAGGTTGTCCATATAATCAAATGTCATAATCTGGACATTCACTTGACTTTTTTCCCTTCATCTACCTAGCACATTATGGAAATGTGGATGGTTAAGCCAGGCTCTTTTTAATTTGATGCAGCCAATATTATTGTTGTTGTTGTTCATCCTTCACTTTGAAGAGTGATAATATCATCGACAAATAGGAGCATCTGGAAGATCTCACACACTATAAGGAATCCCTTCATCACTTAGATTCTGCTCTGGAACTCTATGACAGTGATGAGTATCTTTGGTTAGCATATGTCTCCTTGTTTCATACCTTATCTGTCATTTATGATCAGAGAGCAACAGAAAAAGATTACATCTGTTATGTCTTTTATGGGATCTTTAATACTTTTGATGTGTGGTTAAAAGATACTTTGTTGAAAGAGAGATTTTAAGATGACTTTTTCTCTACTGATTCAAATATTTTCTTTGATAGTCCATAATTAGTACAGTAGGATCTTATGTTATCTACATCTTCTAATCAGTTGGATGATGAGTAGCATCCAACTAGGACTAGGGGAACAGAATAAGCATTTATATATGTGCTAGGTATAGTATGAATATTAACTCATTTGATCTTCATAACAATGGGGAAGTAAGTGCTGTTATCATACCTGTTTTACAGTTGAGGAAACTGAGGCAAATACCATTTAAGTGACTTCTCCAGAGCCACATACATAATGTGTTTCTGAGGCTAGATTTTAACTCTTTTATTCAAGAGTTCAAATGTATAGCTTAATCCACTGTACCACCTAGCTGCCTACTACTTCTTCTGAAAGCTTGACTGTTCTCCCTACTTGTGCCCTCATTGTCTAGTTTATATAGATTATGTATATAGATTATTACATAAAAATTTATGTATATGCACATATAGATTATCATAAAATTTTATGTATATGGGAAACTAGGTATGAAAGCCAATAGTTATTTATGTTTCCTCCATATTTTTAAGGTATTAAATAAGGTCCATGATTTTTTTCTAAGCCTACATTTTTTGTTTTCTTTGGCATATTTTGCAAGTGACTCAATTAATCAAAAGTGTAAACTAAGTATGAATAAGTCCTTAATCAATTTGAGAAGGATAAAGTGTTTTGATATTTGGATAAAGACAGATGATGTGACAAATAATATCTTGAGATTGACTAAAGGAATCAGAAATATCTCTAGCTGCCTATATAAAACACTGAGCCAGTTCAGAACTGTGAATCCAATGGCAACCCAAACTATTGGTGGAAGATGCCCAGCAAAGACCTTGAGAAGAAACTGCACAGAAGTAGGGGTAAGGGAAAAGGAGGACAGATGTGTTTCTTTCACTCACCAGATGATCATGCATATTTGGGAGGTCCTTGAGTCCCAGCAGAAATCTCACAGGCTGGTTAGTCAAAGGTAGAATCGACTAGGGCCTGAAACCATGACCAACAAAGGAAGAACCTGAAGATGGATGTGGGAAGACAGTCACCAAAGGATGATGGTATATTCCATCTTCAGACTTGGTGCATTTCCACTGGTTGGCTCCCCTGACTGGAATGTTATCCATCTTCACCTATGACTCTTGGAATTCCTGACTTTCTCCAAAGTTTATCTCAAACTCCACCTTTTGTAGGAGGTTTTTCTAATCCCTATAGTCAGCTAAGCCTTCATCTCTAATGTTACCTTGCCCCTATGCTTTAGCTATGTTTTTATGTGCCTATTTCTTTACATGTTGTCTCACCCATCAGAAATAAATTCCTTGAGGGTATGGTCTCTTTTTTTTGTATCCCCAGTTAGGAAAAGGAACGACAAACATTAAATATTAACTGATTAATAGGTTGTGTTTAATATTGGCATGCTAAAAATGGGGGACCTAGGTGGTATAATGGATACAGTTCTGGGCTTGGAATGAGAAAGACTCATCTTCCAGAGTTCAAATCTGCTCTCAGACACTTACTAGCTATGTGAGCTGGGTCAGTCATTTAATCTTGTTTGCCTTGGTTCCTCAATCTGTAAAATGAGCTGGAAAAGGAAATGGCAAACTATTCCAGTACATTTGCCAAGAAAATCCTAAATGGGGTCATGAAGAGGCAGATATAACTGAAAAACAACTGAACTGAACCTGAAATATTATCAAAAATAGATATGGAATTTTGTTCACTTGAATTTTGTGCCTTGAGTGGAACTGATGGTAAATGGTGAATAGTTTTCTCACTAAAAAAATAAGAGCTGCAGCATAAGATCAGCTAGATTGCTTTATACCCAAGCCCCCTGAATAGGACTTTAATATTTCCTACTTTTTGGAGGGCAGGGGGGATGAAAGTTGTTTTCTGAGTGCTTAGTTCTATAAATTTCAGTAGGGGGTTGAAATAGAAGTAGAAAGCAATATGCTTCAGAACTTTCAAAGGCAGTGTGATTTCCCAGTTATCTCACTGGTCACTGAAATTTTAATTAAGCGGTCTTAGATCTTTCCCTTTGCTTTCTAAGAATAGTAGCAGCATGGAAGAGTAATATAGGCGTTTCTACCTTTACCATGAAAGGAAAAGATTTGTCATGCCCACAAATTACAGACCAAATCTGCCTAAAACTAGTTTTAGTGAAATTTGCGATGGACCTTCCAGCATAATAGGCTTCTTGATATTTTTGTTAAATAAAACCTATTTCACAGATTTCATGTTGAGAGGGACCTGGAAAACTTAGAAAATGCAAGCCTCTCTTTTCATAGAAGAAGAAAGTGAAGCTCCCAGAGATTGTGACTTGTTTGGGGTCACAAAAGTGACAGAACAAGGATTTGAACTCAGTGCTTTTCAGTCCAAATGGGGCCCTCTTTCCACTTCAATAGAACATGCTACATCACACTGTCTTTCTCCATAACTGTGTCAATGGAATACATGTTAGGTTGTTGGTATTTCTCTCTTCACTGGTATGAATCCTAACATGATGGAAGGAAGAAATTCTTACAAAGAACAAAATCTAAATTAAAGCATTTTATTTTCCTCTCTAGTCACATTTTCCATGCAACTTTCAGGGGAAGTTTTTAACATAGTATTATGGAAATTTATCATTTTAAAACAATGCATCTTTATAAATAGTTTCTCAAAATCATTCTAAGGATTCGAGTCAAACAATTTCTAAGGAAAAAGCATCATGGAAAACTGAAAAGAGCCCTGGTTTTAGAACTCCAGCTCTGTCATTTACTAGCAGTATGTCCTTGGGTGACTAAACCTGTTAGAGCCTCAGTTTCTTCATATGTAAAATTGAGATAATAAGCCTTATATGTCCTCCCCAACAGCATTATTGTAAGGCTAACACTTTGTAAACCTTCAAGCATTATGGAAATGGGAGCTATTATTACAGGTGCCCCTTAGTTGACATAGTCAATATATTCCAGAAGTACATCTGTGTATGACCAGATTTTTTTTTTGTAAATTGAATCATATTTTGAATATACTGGTGTAGTTAAATATTGAAAGAAATGTTGTGGTGAATCCTTTCCTAAAGCAAAGAATCCTTTTTTAATGCAAATAACCTCCTTCTTTATTTGCTTTCTAAGTTCAAAGTTGTGATGCTTCCTTGAGGCAAGAAACACCTAGAACATTGAAAAATGAGACTGCCACAGCACATCGGTCCAGATCCAGTTGTCTGTTCCATGGGACACTTGAACAATGATGGTAGATTCTTGCATTTCGTGGTTACTATTTGTTAGAAGGCAGGATCTCAGGCATAGACTGCTGAACCACAAGCCTCCAAGGAGGGATAGTGGTTCCTTATTTCCTCCAAGATAAAAGGCAAACTCTTCTGTTAGGCATTTAAGTCTCTATCTAATCTGGCTCTAGCCTACTCTGCCCAGTTAATTTAAAATATGCTACTCTCTTGAATACATTCCATGTTCCAGCTAATATAGCTTACTTGCCATTCCCTCTATGGAATATTCCTTCTTCAGTCTCTGTTCCTTTCTACTGGTTGTCACCATTCCTAGAATGTGCTCCCTTCTCACCTCCAATTTATAAAATTTCTAACTTCAAGACTTAATTCTTCTATTTGAGGCATAGTAGCTTCTCTGAAATTACCTGGCACTTATCTGTGCTGTTATCTACCCCTCCCTGCCTCACCCCAACCCCCATCCAGAGGAGGCCAGTTCAGGATGGCAGATAGTAAAGTACTAAACCTGAACTCAGGAAGACCAGAGTTCAAGTTCAGCCTCAATTACTTAATAGCTATGGAAGCTTGGGCAAGTCACTTAACTTCTGTTTGCCTCCATTTTCTAAGCTATAAAATGGAGATAATAATAGCACCTACCTCTCAGAGTTGACATGAGACTCAAAGGAGATCATTTTTATGTAATACTTAGCACAAAGCCTAAAAGATAATAAGTGCTTAAGAAATGCTTATTCCCTCTTACCTTCCATCTGGTACCAGCCCTTTAAACTGTAATTTCCTTGAGGGC
Source organism: Gymnobelideus leadbeateri (assembly GCA_011680675.1). Taxonomy (NCBI): domain Eukaryota; kingdom Metazoa; phylum Chordata; class Mammalia; order Diprotodontia; family Petauridae; genus Gymnobelideus; species Gymnobelideus leadbeateri. The sequence continues at coordinate 114,334 of WOXC01012348.1, read as the reverse complement.
AGAGGCTATTTCAAGTTTATTTCTTTGTATCTTCAGTGCTTAGTACATTACCCCAGAAAACAGGTATCATTACTCATTGAATGAATGAAGGAGCCAGAAAGGCCTAGGTTCAAATCCTGCCTCTAACACTTGCTAGCCACACAACTGGACAAAGCATTTAAATCTCTATGTACCTCAGGCCAGAGATGTCTTCAGCACTAATCAGATTAAAATATAATTTGAAAATATTTGGCAAAATAAATTAAAATACAAAAGAACATAAATAATATTAACATGTGGTTTCCAAATTCAATATGCAGCCATTCACAAGGATCCTTATTATGGTTTAGTGACCCCATTTCTATATTATTTTGACACCACTCCCTCAGGCAAAACATTAGGACTTTTCTAACCCATTTTATAGATGGAAGAACCTGAAAGTTGGAGATATCTATCTAACAAATTTAGCTCTGTTGTCCCAGAAGTGGGTTATTGATTCTCTAAGCCTGTTTCCTCATTTGTAAAATGCATTGTTGTGAACCTCAAAAAATAATTTCTATAAAGCACTTGAGAACTTGGAGAGCAAGCTGTAAATACCTGTCATCATGACTGCAAGCCTGTAGTTTGAAGGGCAAGTTCAATAAGCAAAAAAAAAGAAAAACAATGTGTTCTAATTAAAGATGGAGCAAAGGTCCCAGAAATTGTCAAATAGGAGCTGTGTGCATCCCATCCAACTCCAGGGGCAAGACAGAAGATCAGCAGACAGATAGCGTACTTTCCCTTTGCCTCCCCTTGGAATAGTTCGGCAGGCAAGCATGACATCTGTATTGTGAAGGACTTTTTTGAGGCAGTGAAGTATTCAAATATATAAAAAGTGTGGCATTCTCCCCTTCACAAAGGAAAGAATTGAAACTCTGACCACCATAACCAATAGGCTTAGCAAGCTCAAATATAGCATGAACAAGGAGCTGAACTTGGAGAAAAGAAACCAAGAGGGAGGTTTATGAAATCCTGAACAAGACCAATAAATCCTTCAGCACATGGTTGTCAGGCTCTCGGCCCATGGGCCAAATGTAGCCTGATGGATAGCTTTATCTGTCCCACATGGCAAATTCAGATTGCACTGTAATTTGCTGCCCTTCTCTCCCCAACAGCTGAAACTAGTCTCCAGGCATTCTCTCAACTACTTTCTTTAAAAGAATGCAATTTTAAGTTAGGGTTCCCCTCATCTATATTTCTGTGTTTCCCCATTTCTGTGCCTTCCATGGTTAGCATGGGGTTTGAAAGACTACTCTTCAGTTTTAGATGCGTCTAAGAATAGTGGCTAATGTTTTGGATGTGTAGAGAGGAAGATCTGGGTTTGAATATCCCTACTGACCCAAGCACTCTGTGCACCTGCTCTAGTCCTATGGAGTGTGCCTGAGGAAACTCCATAGGATTTCTCTTCCCATTTTACAGATGGGTAAACTGAAGTCTGGAGATTTTAGGGTCAATTTTTTTTAGCTTCAATGCTCCAAAAGTGTGGTTACTCACTTAGGAAAAGTAAATTATTTATTGCTGCCATCAACCAAACAGTATTTGTCAAGCACCAGGTGCTATGTTCAGAGAGGATACAAAGTCATAAATGAAACAATCCCTGACTTGAAGAACCTTACATTTCAAGGGAAAGGCTGTATGTTCATATATGGATGTATTCAAAATAAATACAATAAGATCCGGGAAACGGAAGGTGCTAGCATCTGGGGATTTTAGGAAAGGGTTCATTTAAAAGGTCCTCAAACAGTGACAAGTCTTTATGAGCTTATAATAAGTGTTCACTTTGCTTTATGCAAATAGAATTGCCTACGTGAGTACAGAATAGAAGTAAGGGAAGTCGCTAACTCTAAAAGATACCGAGTGCATAGCCAAACAATATAGCAGTCTGAACATATAGATAGCATCAGAAAACATGCTATGAAGAGGATTGCTGCACAACAGTCATTTGGATATACATTTAGAAGTATTACTCTTTTTTGCCACTGCTTAAAAACCCCTGGGCTCTATAACTCAAAAGAATAAATCTGAATGGACCTAAAACAGAAGTCTAAAACATCATAAACTGGCGCCTTCCTTCTGGCTTCATCAGAGTCCTAACTAAGGCAGTGAATAGCTATCAGTTACTTCCAAGCTTCCACCTTAGCTGCAGCCCCCAGGAGAGCTGGCTTTGATATGGCTAAGGCTGAAACTGGAGTCTATTTGAAGAGACTAACCAGCGGGGGGTTAGGGATGTCTTCCACCACCCTCTCTTAAATCATGCTTTCAATCCACCTCTCCCAGCCTAGAAGGTGATGGCACACACTAAATGAAGCCTGCTTAAAACCCAGCAATGTGGGCTTTCACTATAGCTTCAAGCCTGCGATGTGGGCACTTCAAAGGCTTCAAAAAGGCAGCAGCCACAGTTCCCCAGTTTGAGCTGAAAGGGAAAGTGTGAGACTCAGCAAGGGCTTGAGGGCTGGAGTGGGGGTAGGGAGGTGCAGGCAGTAGGGAGAAAGGTTAGGTTCCAAGAGCTTGGAGCGATTTTTCACTTTAAATCCATTGAAATCTAGTGAACAAAAAAAAAAAAAGCAAAACTAAATGGGGGAAGGGGAAGGAGAGAGTGGAGAGGGGAAGTAAAATCTAGTTTAACATCTCCCATGTTCATGTCAGGGTTTTATGAATCCTCTCAGGGTTGGTGGGATCCGTAAACTCTGAAACCAGCATCTGGACAGCTTGGTTTGCTTGCCCAAATCCTTTGCTGCCCTCCATTTAGCTGACTACTTTAATAATAATTGGTTTATGAGAAGGGCCTAATCTAAATATTCCAAAAATGCTATAATTTCGTCTAGTTAAGATCCCCATTTTTAAATTTATGTACAAATCTAAACTGCTCCTCCAGTTTCCAGAATAACTCACTGGGGCTGGATTTCATTTGGATTTGATTTCCGGTATTATGCCTAACAGTTTCATAAGCTTTTAACTAGTGCCCATCAGCACTAATGGCTGGGTATTTGAGATGGGCGCTTAGGGGCTGAAAATCTTCTATTTGCAGGAATACTGGCTCTCTAGTTTGGGCACTAAAATAATTAGGACCCTTTGCCCATAGACAGGGAGTGAGTGCTTTTCTAATTGAAAACTATGGGCTTGTATGGGGTTGTTTTTAGCTGATTTCTCCATGAGCAGCTCGGGTAAAATGGATATTGTTTAATTTTCATTTTGAATTAAAGACTCAGAGACCTGAATAATATAGAAGCTAATGATGAACTCAGCGGTGCTGAAGCTCCTCAGAGAGCCATAGAGATGTATTAAAACAAGAATTATTTTGTACACTGCATGTACTTCAACAGGGGAACCTCTGCAGAATGTAAAATCACTTCCAGGATAATGAAATTACAAAAGAATTTTAATATCATGTTAAATCTCTTACTACAAATTATTAGGACAAAAAGAAACGGGGGAGAAAATGGTTTTCTGATGAATTTCTCCTGTGAATCCCCAAACTGGACATGCTTTCTGCTTCAGTTCTTTCCAAAGCTTCATCACTGACAGAGAGTAGAAAAGCTTGATATTTGCTAAATGCAGATACCACTTGAGCAGCCACTGTGAGGACATATAACCGGTGAGGACAGAGACGACATGTCAAACTTCACATTTCAACAAGCATTGAGAAAGAACCTACTATGTGTACCTTGTCAAGTGCAGGGGTTAGAGAGATGAAAAAATGCCCCACCCCTGACCCTTACAGAATTTACAGTCTAGGCATACACAAAAACTATAATGAATTTGTTTTTATCAGACCTGTGATTTCATTGGTAGGGAACTCCCAACAAGGAAACATCCTATACTAAGTGAGATCAGCACCTGAGTTACAATTTATAATCTTAGAGAGTTATCCAGGATGCTGAGTTTAGTGAGTTTAGTAGTGTCACATAGACAGTAGAACTGGAACCCAGGTTTTCTGACACTGAGATTAGTTCTCCATAACGTAAATCAGAATATGAAAAATCCATTAAAGGATTATCAAAGTGATGAGAGACTAGGGGAAAGAGGAATTAGTGATAAGAGTCAGGAAGGCTGGAAACAAGATATTATTAAAAGTAGGAAGGAAACTTAGAGGTCATCTAGTCGAACACAACCACTGCAGTACTACAGATATCTTATAGTTGAAGAAACTAATGCCCAGGAGAGAAAAAATTGATGATGAAGGGTCACACAGGTAATACATAACAGAACAACAACAACAACAAAAATCCAAATTATCTGACAGAAGAAAAATCTTGTGTTTGTTTCACAGAACAACACTGGCTTTGTGAAAAAGATGGTAATTGAACTGGGTCCTGGAAGAAGGGAAGGATTTTGTCAGGTGGGGATGTGAAGGGCTTCTATTCCTGGCAAAGAAGGTGGCTGGGGTGTGGGGTAGGAGATGTGGGGAGGAAGTCTGTGGTCTCCACAAAGACACAGAAACAGGAATGAGTGGGATGAGATAGAAGAATAGGTAGTAGTCTAATTTACCTGGAATATAGAATGGGTAAAGGGGAATAATATGATTTAAAGAGCTGTAAAGATAGGATGGAGCTGGGGCGGCTAGGTGGTACAGTGAATAGAGCACCGGCCCTGGAGTCAGGAGGACCTGAGTTCAAATTCAGCCTCAGACACTTGACACATTTACTAGCTATGTGACTTTGGGCAAGTCACTTAATGGCAATTGCCCTGCAAAAAGAAAGAGAGAGAGAGAGAGAGAGAGAGAGAGAGAGAGAGAGATGATGGAGTCCAATTTCAGAAAGCCTTGAAGGACAAGGTAAAGAGCTGGAATACCAGGAGAAGGAGTCTAGGGGATGGTGATGATGATGATTAAAAGCTAGAATTTATATAGCACCTACTGGGTATTGGACTTAGCATTTTACAACTATTATCCCTTTTGGTCCTCACAACAACCCTGGGAGGTAGGTGCTACTATTATCTCTATTTTATAACTGAGGAAGCAGGCAATCAGAAGCTAAGTGACTTGCCTATGGTCATACAGTCAGGAAGTGTCTCAGGCTGCAGTGATCTCAGGTCTTCCTGACTCCAGGCCCAGTGCCCTATCTGCTATGCTACTTTGTTGCCTCAGTTAATATCTAATTGATAATACTAGAAATACACTTTTCAAATTTCTGTTCCGTACTGATACAATTACAGACAGGATCCTACTTTTATTTATTTATATTTTTTAAAAGTAGTTATCGATGCCTTTTGGTTCTAGATTTCATATACTTCTAAATCTATCCTATCACCATACAACCAACATCCAGAACTGAGCCCTTCCATGTAAGAAAGAAAAACACATGAGTAAAAACAACCAATGGTCATGCAAGAACATGAGATGTAAGAAGCATTTTGCCCCAGTTGTTCCCTACATCTTTGCTAAGAGGAGGGAAATATGTTTTGTCATATGTTCTTTGAGACTATTATTAGTTTTTAAATAACTCAAAATAGTACTTCCTTTTCATAATCTTTTCATTTGCTTTATTGTTGTCATTTTTATTGTTCCGGTTCTGTTTATTTCACTCTGTATCAGTTCATATAAATCTTACCATGTTTCTTTGAATTTCTCATAGTCAATACTTCTTGCTACATGGTAATATTTCATTACATTTATATGCCACTTATTTGTTTAGCCATTTATTAGTTGATGGGCACCTACTTTGCTTCCTTTTCTTTGTTAACACACAGAGACAAACACACACACGTGAGTTCTATTATGCATATTTCGGCCTTTGTCTTTTTGATATTCTAAAATTATATGTAATATAGGTTCAGTAGTGAAATCACTGGGTCAAAGGTATGAAAAGTTTATTCACTTTTCTTACATAGTTCTAAATTTTTTTACAAAATGATTAGAGCTAATATCAGCTCCACCAATAAGCATTAGTGTTCTCATAGTTCCTCCAACCTTTAATCCATTTTTGCCAACTTTGCATAATTAAAGAGTATGCAGTAGAATTCAGTTATTTTCATTTGTATTTATTATCGATTTAGAGAATGTTTTCATACAGTCACTGATAGCTCATTTTTTTTTTTTCTTTTCAAAATGCATGTATGGGGCAGCTAGGTGGCACAGTGAATACAGCATCAGCCCTGGAGTCAGGAGGACCTGAGTTCAAATGTGACCTCAGACACTTGACAGAATTACTATCCATGTAACTTTGGGCAAGTCACTTAACTCCAATTGCCCTCCAAAAAAAAGAAAGAAAGAAAAGAAAAGAAAAAGCATGCATGTATTTACTTTTTTTAAACAAATAACTTTATTAACTTCTAGTTTATATCATTCATTTCCGCCAGATTTTGAGTTACAATTTTTTCCCCATTTTTCCCCTACCTACCACCCCAGAATAGCATTCCCACAGGATATCCCCTCATCCAATCTGCTCTCTCCCATATCTTCTCCCATACCCCCTTTGATTTTACCATTAGGGCGAGGTGCATCTCTGTGCCCCAATGCCTGAACATCTTATCTCCCATTTACATGCAAAATAGTATTAATAATAGTATTTATATATATTTGAAACATTTAATTTTAAAACCTCGAATTTCAGATCCATTCCCTTCCTCCCTTGTCACCCATTCCCTCTGGGAAGATAAGCAGTTCAGTATGTGTTGTACATGTATAGCTATGCAAAACACATGTACTTACTTTTTGATGGAATGATTACCTCATTGGAAAAGCTTATGAGGTCAGATGGTACCCTGCCCTTAAATTGGAATGAGGACTCCTATCCGAACTGCTGAAAAAGACAGGTGGCACTTTTTATCACCACACAACAAAAGTCACAGCATTACTCACCGCTATATCAACAATGAGGAACTTCATTCAACACACAACATAGTACTAGAATAGATCTAGATTACTAGCCTAGATATGAGATTCCAAAGGAAAGAGTAGGGGGGTTAAGAAAAATAGTGTGGATCTACCTTGATACCCCTGGATTAGGTAAAATGCTGGAAGTCCACAGCTCTTTGTGAGGGGTAATGTACCCCAAACATTGAAAAGTAATATAGCCAGCTAGATGCTTGATCAGTATTTGAGAGCTGACTCTAAAGACTGGCTCTTGGGTGAGTGAGGGAATTTCTCTTGCCCTAAATGTGGGAAAATCTCAATATTCAATACCACATCTGGTCAGCAACTAGAAATTTTCTCAGTCTCTCCCTTTGATAACTGATCCACCACCACCACCCCAAAGGTCAGGCATGAGTCAGTTCTGTGGTCCTCATGTGCTCCAAGATAGAAGGGGTGCTCCAAAGAGATCTTTTATGACAGAGGTAAATTCATAATATTCTACACAACACCTTACCAGCCATACACAAAATAACCTCTTTAAGAAAGCATAAATATTTTTGTAGATCATCAATATGCAATATCAAAAGTACCCTCAGTTTTTTCTAAAATCAAATCTGACTTCAGGAAAAAAAAGTCCAAGAGATGCATAGATACGACTTAAGTCATTCAATCATTGAAGAAGCCAAAAATTGAAGTAAAAAATGTAGTATAGGGGTGGAGGTAGGGGGGAAGCCATGCAACTGTATTGAAGATGGCTTGGCAGCAAGAGGGAAAATAATGACAGGGAATTAAGTTAATGTTGATAGACCCAGATAGAATTAGTATGTAGGTTTATTTTTCCATTCATTAGGCTAACGGAAAAATATTAGACAAAGCTTATGTTAAGCTTTGTCAACTACAAGATAAATTTGCAGTTGAGGCTTGTGTCATGAGCTAAAACCCTGAGTTAGATTATTCACTATCAGCACAAAGCTAAAAGCTACACTGGGGAAAAGAAATAGGCATTTGGGTGTCAAATGGAAAAAAAAAATCACTAATGTACATCTTTAAGGGAATACATTTGCAGGATGTTCCCTGTCAAAATATTAACACCATAGAAAGGCTACCAATAGAGATGGGTCGCTTAAGTTTCTGTTTCATATTGCTTTGCTTTCTGGATACAGTTTCAAGTTTAGACCATAATGTTCTTATTCAGTGTTCACTAAAATGTTACAATCATTCATAGATTTTCATTGGAAGAGCCACCAAACCCTCTGTTGCTTCTCCTCTCCCGAGTCAGTTCCCTCACTTGTAACATGAGGAAATTGGTAGAGATGATCTCTAAAATCCTTTCTAGATCCACAATTCTATGATTTTAGTTTCACAGACTCTCCAGGACTCAATCAACCTAACAGAAATATCTATAGGCCTAAAGAACTCTTACTTCCCTTTGGTCATTTTGAGAGATGATCACAAGTTCCCATTCTCAAAGGTGTGAGTTGAGACAATAATGATCCAACTACCACATTTCACCCCCACAATACACATGCAGACCAGCATGAAACTGATTTAATTTCCAATGAGGTTTTTTTTTCTTTCAAATTACAACATTTTTAAACATCATATCTCAGAAGGCTCAGAAGTTGATTGTTTATTGACTTTTCTACCAGGTCCATATAATGTAATGAGTCTTTATATCTCTATTTTTAAATTGCTTATTGGATTTTCTAGATTAAACAAATCATATAAGAAAAATTACAGTTTTGGAAATTGGAGGATTAAGTCCAATGAGTATATTGTTACAATATCATATCTATAAAGATAAAAGAGAAAATGCTACGAGAATGAATGTTTGCTTTTAAGAAGTTTTCATTCTTGACTTTTTTTAGCCCTTGATTGATCCCTTTTCTTTTTTGACATCACAGTCCTTTCTGGATATGCCTCCCTCCTTCCCACTCCATCCCCAACATGTCTATACTGCATTGAACCATCCCTTCTTACAAAGAAAGACAGTTAAGGCGGAGCCAAGATGGCGGAGTAGAAACAGCTCTTCCAAGCCTCTCTGCCCCCAGATTCTCCACAAACTATGTAAAAAAAGGACTCTGAAAAACCTTCTGGAGCCCCAGCACCCACAGAACGACACAGAGAAGCTAACGTCCCGCTGAGGACAGCCCAGCACCCTGCAGGAAGGACCAGCGCAGCAGTCTGGGAGCCGGCAGCGAGCAGAGCGCAGAGCGCAGGAGCTGAGCTGAGCCGAGCCCAGGTCCACGTGAGCCGAGGTTTTAACCCCAGGGCGGCAGGGCCAGCAGCCGGCTGGAGGAACCCCAGAACACCAGGAACTGTGGAGACTCCAGAATTATCAACATAGACTTGACTAGGACAAAGTAAGAGGTTAGTGTCCTATGGACTTTGGGACCTGTATTTGGGGAATGCGTCAGCTCCCTCCCCGGGGGGCTAGAAGCCACTGAGGAGACACGCCATTTTGTAGTTTTCAGAGGCATTTCCGGCTCCCAGCCTACAAATCGTGGGGAGATCCAGCGATCAGTCTTGGGGGGTAATCGCTCTTGCTTTAACCTCCCTGGATCTGGATTGTGATCTAGGGTGGAAGTTGTGGGTGGGTTTACAGCTTGCCAGAAACGGAAGTTGCCCCCCACACGTTCGGGACGAAAATTCCTCTATCTGGCCTTAAAGCCATAGTGTGGCAACAAGCCCAAAAGTCAAGCAATTAAGTGGCAACATGCCAAGGCAAAGGAAACAGAAAAATGCAACCCTAGACTCCTATTTTGGGGGCATAGAGCGGGAAAAGGACTGTGAGGTCAGAAGTCCTGCTCCAAAAGCCCCAGGGGAAAACATGAGTGGGTCGCAGGACATAGAGGACCTTAAGAAGGACTTTAAAAATCAAATAAGAGAAGTGGAGGAAAAATTAGAAAGAGAAATGAGAAGGATGCAGGACAAGTATGAAATGAAGGTCAACAGCCTGACTGAGGAAAACAACACCTTAAAAAATAGACTAGCTCAAATGGCAAAGGAGGCCCAAAAGGGCAATGAGGAGAAGAATGCCTTAAAAAGTCGAATTTGCCAGATGGAAAAAGAATCTCAAAAGTTCACTGAGGAGATTCATTCCTTCAGAGTTAGACTGGAGCAAATGGAAGCTAATGACTTTATGAGAAATCAAGATGCTGTTAAGCAGATCCAAACAAATGAAAGATTAGAAGGCAATGTGAAATATCTCATGGGAAAAACCACTGACCTGGAAAATAGGTCCAGGAGAGACAATTTAAAAATTATTGGACTACCTGAAAGCCATGATCAAGGAAAGAACCTAGAAATCACCCTTCAAGAAATTCTCAAGGAAAACTGCCCTGATGTTTTAGATCCAGAGGGCAAAATAGAGGTTGAAAGAATCCACCGATCACCTCCTGAAAAAGATCCCAAAAAGAAAACTCCCAGAAATATTATAGCCAGGTTCCAGAATCCCCAGATCAAGGAGAAAATACTACAAGCAGCCAGGAAGAAACAATTTCAATATTGTGGAAACACAATCAGAATAGCCCAGGACCTGGCAGCTTCTACACTGAGGGATCAAGGGCATGGAATATGATATTCCAGAGGGCAAAAGAACTGGGAATGAACCCAAGGGTCACCTACCCAGCAAAACTGAGTATTTTGTTTCAGGGGAATATATGGTCATTCAGTGGAATAGAGGACTTTCAAGCATTCTTGAGGAAAAAACCAGAATTGAATAGAAAATTTGACATCCAGACACAAGAAGCAAGAGATGCCTGAGAAGGTAATCAGGGAAAAGAAATCAAAAGGAACTTATCAAAGTTGAACTATTTACATTCCTATATGGAAAAGCAATATCTGTGACTGATGATATCTTTCTCACTATGAAAATAATGGAAGAAGGGGGTGTGGTCATACGAATACATATGTGAATGTGTGTGTATATGGTTACAGTTATATATGGATAGAGGGCATAGGTTGATGTTGTTGGGAAGGGAGAGTACTCAAGGGATGAAATTATGAGGTGAGAGAGGAAAGTGGCAAGAGGAGATGGGGAGAGACATGGTAGGGTAAACTATCTCATGTAGGGGAAGTGGGTGCAAAGGAGGGGAGAATAAGGAAGGCTAAAAAGGCAAAACCACATTCACATTGAATTTGGTTCAGGGAGAAAATGACATACATACTAAATGGGATATCTCAACCTGCAGCAGGATAGGGGGAAGGGGGATGAGAGGAGGGATAATGGATGGGAGGGCATCCTTGGGGTGAGGGGAGGTTGGAAGTACCCACTATAGAAGAGGGACAGGATCATGTAGGGAATGGACCAGGTGGGGGTGGGATGAGTGGGAGGGAATTATAAGCAGCCTTGTACAATATATCTACTATGATAATGTTTTGCATAGCTAGACATGTACAACATATACTGAATTACTTATATCCCAAGAAGGAATGGGTGACAAGGGAGGAAGGAAATGGATCTGAAATTCGAGGTCTTAACATTAAATGTTTCAAATATATATATAAATACTATTATTAATACTCTTTTGCCTATAATTGGGAGATAAGATGTGCAGGCATTGGGACACAAAGATTCATCTTCCTCTAATGGAAAAGTCGATGGGGGTATGGGAGAAGGTATGGGAGAGAGCAGATTGGAGGAAGCGATATCTTGTGGGACTGCTATTCTGGGAGGTTGGGTAGGGGAATAATGGGGGGAAAATGATTGTAACTCAAAATCTGGCGGAAATGAATGATGTAAAACAGAAGTTAATAAAGTATTTGTTTAAAAAAAAAAAAAGAAAGACAGTTAAGCAAAAAAAAAAAAAAGACAAAGTGACCAGCTCTGACAATCAGTCTGTGCCTGTAGTCCTGAACCTCTGTCAAAGAGAAGTGGGTATGCTTTATTGTCTGTTTACCATGGCCAAGATTGGTCTATAGAGCTGCCTTTCAAGTTTTTCATTTGCATTATTGTGGTCATTGTGTATATTACTCTCCTGTATCTGCCAGCTTCATTGTATAGCAGTTCATCCTAGTCCTCTCTAAATTTCTCATATTGATCATTCCTTTCTGGCTGTTATTTTGATTCTATTTTTTGGGGGGGAGGGCAGTTGGGGTTAAGTAACTTGCCCAAGGTCACACGGCTAGGTTTTTGTTTGTGTGTGTGTTAAGTGTCTGAGGCCGGATCCAAACTCAGGTCCTTCTGACTCCAGGGTCGACACTCTACTCACTGCGCCACCTAGCCACCCTTGATTCTATTTTCATTGGTATTGGGAATATTCAGTGAGGAAACCTCTCTCAATACAAACCAGCAATTATTCTATAGTTTATAATCTTAGTTGCCAAGGGCATTGAGAGTATGTCACTGTGTCCAGGGTCATGTCTGAAAACTTGCCTACAACCGAGTCAGAACTTGAACCCAGGACATTCTGACTCTAAGGTTAGTTCACTTTCTCCTACTCCATACTGCCCCTCCTTTCCTTATGGTCTGTCTTTGTCAGGGGAAAAAATATCGTTCAGCTCTGGAAAAATGCCAAATGAAAGATACTAATTAGAACAATCATTTTTCCTTTACTTTTTACTCACTTTTGACCAAATCTTCCCCAACTAACTCATGCTGAAATGTTCATTTCCAGCCCCACTTCCAATCCTTCCATTTCTAATACATATTAAATGATTCCATATTTCCTAAATAAAACCTGAAGTGAATTTTAATTATGGGACTCATCTACCTGATAGTGTACTTTAAGTAGAAGGCTAGAATATCACACAGCCATTTTTGTAGATTTTTTCAGCTTGTTTAGCACAATTTAGTTCAAATTGCCACTTGTAGAACCTAAGATAGAAAAATGTCTGGGTCACATTTATCCTGGTCTTTTAAACTACGCTATTGTATCAGCACAATGGAACTAAAAGAGATGTGATTCCAGAAGCCATGTCTGCTTCTATTCATTTGTGCCAAGTTCCACATTATATTTATCTCCCAGCTATCACCCAAACACAGGCCTGATTCATACAAAACAGCCTTTGTACTACCAACAGGATTCCTTTCCTAGGGCTATAAAAAATTAACTTTGAATTCCCTTTGCTTTCACCCCCAAAGCTCTTTGTTTCCTTTTCATCCTTTGTTTTATTTCTTCTATTGCTAAATAAATGGGGAAAAACCCTTGTAAAAATTCAATTTTAAAATCCTATGTCCCAGATCCCAAGGGAGTCTCTTGTGTTCCAAATTGGTTTAGTTAAACCGAGCAGTTACTTAGTAAATAAAAATGCTACATGAGATGAATGTTTCTGGACAGTGTGAAAGAACATCCTTCCTTTTGGTCTTGAATTAAAGGGATTAGAAAAGTAAAACTAATTTTTAGTCATCCTTATCTTCTTAGAGTACAAAATCCAGAATTGGAAGCCTTTTTTTTCCTGGAGATCCTCAAATGACTTGTATTTCTCAGGGTTTGAGGATATAAGGCAGGGTACAGTTAACTGACAAATGATTATGTCAGTCAGTAAAAAGATATCAGAGATTTACCAACTCTGGTCAAGATCCAGGATTAGGTCATATAATATGATGGCTCAACTTCTTATGTAAAGCAGAACTAGTGCCAATTTCAAGGACATAAATCAAAGAAGACTGTGCCTTAGCAGATCACTGTCTACTGAGATGACATCATTCCCACAGTCCTTTCTGAGATACCACTATCTCGCCAAGATAGCAGTTTTAGGATGTGCAGAGAATGTGCTCACAGATTTCTAAATAATCCATTCATTTGGGATTTGTAAATGTGCCGCTGTGGAGAAATAGTACTGTTAAATATAATTGGGGTGGTAAGATGTAAGTTGTAATATATTTAAAATATTTAATACTGTTCAAAAAAAGTTTGGTCCCCTTTAAAAATATAATTTCAGATTCCAAAGGACTTCAACTTTGGGAAAACTGGTTTAAATAAAGATCATATGATGATAGAATTAGTATAAATCTTTATATACAACTATTTACATATTGCTTCATACATTAGAACAAAGATTTCTTGAGGGCAAGGACCATGTTTTTGCCTTTCTTTGTTTCCTCAGCATTTAGCATAGTTCCTGGCTCATAGTAAGCTCTTGACAAATGCTTATTGACTGACTGACTGACTGACTAGTGGAAGTGACCTTGAGAAAACATATAAGCCAACCCTCTCATTTTACAACTGAGGAAATTGAGATTTATAGAGGTTAAATGACTTGACCAAAATAGGACAAGTAGTGACAGAAATTGGATTTTTCTGCCACTGTGTGCTACATGAAACTATTACATAGAAAAGAGATTAAGGTAGGTCATTTGTCAATCTCCAGAAAGTCAAATCTAGCAGACAAGAGACCACAAATTTCCATTTCTAGTTGGAAGGTGGGAGTAACTTTATTTCCTTTTATTACTTAGTCCCCTGTCAATAGAGGAGAAAAGTCAAACTTCATAAGATTATAAAAAGGGAAAGGAAGGAAAGCATCATGTGGAACATGAACAATCCTAAAGGTTACATACATTGTAGTCCTTTCGTAAAATCTTATTCCAATAAGGCATTATCAGCCAAAGGTGACCCTGAATTGTCAAAAACTATGTCATTGACATAGTTCTGACAGGCCCTAGCAACCTAGAAATGCTTCAAGTTCAACCTACTGGTAGATTATGCATCAACTGTATTGGAGCAGCCTAGTTAAACAAAGAGGGGGTCATAATCAAGGGACAGACCACCAAATGATTAACTTGTTTGACCACAGCATAATAAATAACATACTATCAGTTAGCTGATTTTTCTGGAAAGGTCATAAACTTCCTCTTCTCTTCCTTTCTCCTTTGACTGGAAGAAAACCTTTCCAACTGTCCAGAGGATATCAGACATCTTCCCATCAGGGTCCTTAATCAGCATCTCCAGATCATCTGGAAGTAATGTCTGTATTTTCAGGTACCAAGAACAGATTAAACGTATGTCTCTACATGGAGCCCAGCAAAGAGACTACATCACACCTAAGGAGAGCTTCATGAGCAACCCAAGTATGGGACAAAAGTACTTCTAGCTACTTCCAGGAGTTGAGTTACATCTTTGCCAACATGTGCTCTCTCACCTGGAGCCTACATTCCCCTAGGCTCTAAATGTACTTGTTACAAGAGTATGTCACAGATTTTGGTGGGGATGCTTTGTATCAACTGTGCTCATTGTACCATCTTAACAAATATCCTTTTTTAAAAAGCTTGCTGACTAAAATATTAAATGCGGAAAAAGCATACCAGTTGGGACTTGAACTAATGGCATTAGTTAGAATAATTAGAAAATTATTCCTGATCCCCTCAAGGAATACCTCTGGAATTCCGAGGGGAGAGTTAGCCAGTCTAGCTCTGGAAACACATGTGATCTGTAAGAAAGGGAATTGGGAAAAGAATATTCCAGAACTAATAGCTAAAAATATCATAATTATTGTTTATCTCTAGTAACTCATACTAAAATTATCCCAGTGAGAAGTAACAGTGGACTAAACTATGGTGACGACAGCATAAAAGGAAAGAAGGGAATGCATATAAGAGATATTGTCCAGACAGAAATGACAAGATGTCATCACTGGTAGTACAAAGGATCATAGGATCATAGATCCTGTACTAGAAAGGTCCTCTAAGGCTATCTAGTCCAACATCCATAATTTGAAAATAAGGAAAGGGAGACCCAGGGAAGTTAAGTCATTTGACCATGGTTACATAAATAGTAAATATGATTTTCAGTGAATGAAAATATCACAAGCACTCAGTCAATGAAGCATTTATTAAGCACCTACTATATGCCAGACACTTTGCTGAGCACATATAGAAGGATACCCTCATAATATCAAAAACATAACAAAAAACAAACAAGAAAATAGCAAGATAAGGGGAGAAATTCTCTCCCATATATTTTAATTGCTAAGGCAATATATCCTGTTTCTAGTTTTTACCCTTTAGTTGACAAACGAAACATCATATTCTTCCATTGTTTGAACATTACTATTTGTGACAGTTTCTGAAGAAGATAAACAACTGGTCAAAAGGAATTATGACCAGATAAAATGTAATAAACACTTACCTGTTTATGGTCCTGGATAAAACACTAAACTTACTGGATAGAGACACAATCTTTTCCTTAAGGAGCTTATGTGCTATTTTATTAAAATCACCTATGTAATTCAACATGTCATTGTCAAAAGACTTTGTCCTTCATATAGATTTTATTTATCCCAACAATCTACAGCAAAAATTCAGTGTAATTCTATTTCTGCAGAGCTCCTACCTACAAAATGTAGGATTATTGGATAAGAATAAAAAATATAAGTACAATAATTTTTAGTCAGAGGTATAACTAGAGTAGAGCCATCAAGGCCTTTCCACAAGGTGTCTACATTTAGAATGTTTGCTTTCTCCTCATTGGTTTTATCCCCCATGACCTACCTACCAAACACTCTACTATCCCAGAATTTCACATTCTCCAGTTGACTTGAACTGCATAATAAAATCCTAGTTCTTCATGTTGCTTCTGTCCAGACAGGATCCCATTGCCATAATGCTTCTCTCCTTCCATCTCCAAGCTTGGCAGCAGAACTGGTAGTACTTTGTGGTTGATGGACTGTCCATTTCCCAGATTAACAGCACCTAAAGTTAGTCTGTCTTCTGTCTCATCACTGCCATCCCTCTTCATTCCCTATCTCTCCCCTTCATCTGATATCCTTTTATATCACTGCCAGCCCTAACAAGCTATACTCCATACATACCCTTCACACATGCATCTCACACCAGATAAAAAGGTTTCCTAGCTATGCCTCTATCTATCTATCTATCTATCTATCTATCTATCTATCTATCTATCTATCTTTAGTTAACATTATACCTCTGGATGGGTTTTCTTTTCATTTGCTGGGGGGAGGAATTGCCCCTATTTGTTATATAAGAAAATTCCTCAAATTAAAAAATTATAAGTGTGCTTCAACCATTTTCTCAATAAAGTTTTCAAGTTATTGTCTTTGAGCCTCTCATTACACATAAAAATATAGCAATGCAACCAATTTCTTTATACATTTCCTATAAGATATTATGGTGGAAGGGAGAGAAAAACAGGAAAGCATAGGTAGGCCATTATCTCTTCCCTATGTTTTTCTCAGATACTGGCATAGCATAGATTAGGTTTCTTAGGTCATCCTAACATATCTTTCTTTTACTCAGTCAGGGCCAAATTTCACCTGCTGGTCTCTGACCCACTTCTAGTGGTAATCAACACTTGTGGGCTCAAGGCCATCCATACTCAGCAGGTAGAACACAGTAGGGTGGTTAGTAAACTGCCTTCATACCAGAATCAGAGTTCTTCACTTGCTTGTTGGCTGTGTGATATGCTGGATTCTGCCAGTTGTATAGTACTTTTCTGTTCTTAACTGACTTTCAAGGTGGCCTCTTGCCTGTCTAGACCTGCCATATCTGCCAGACTCCTTTTGTTTAACTGGATTCCCATATTAGTCTTTCCCAAACTACCTTGTCCCATAGCTCTTCATGCCCTGGTGTGACAGGTGTTTAATCAAAAGCTGAATGTGTTGAGAGGAAAGAAGAATGTGTTTCTTTGAACTAGACGGAAAATGCCTGAAGAAGAAAATGATCCCAAAATCTCATCACGCCAAAGATAAAAATACAGTATAAGCTCATTAACTCAGGCTGCTCATTAATTTAAAATCTGTGATAACTCAAGCTATAGTTTAAGTTTATCTTTTCCAGTATCTATGAAAAAATGCTAAACAAATTAGCAATGTTCAAAATCATGGAGGGGCCACAGAAGCTACTTAAGAAAGGCAATAATTTTCCAATAATTTAATAAGACCCACTCAAATTACATGTCATTCTTATCTAGTCTTTATTGTAGGTCATCTAAACACCTCTACGAAGCTACAATTAGCCTAGAGAAAATTAGTATATTTATAGCAACAGAATTTACTTTTTAAGGTTGTTAATTTCTTTCTACATAGAACCTTCCCTAATCTCCTAGGGTGAAAGTTCTCCCATATCAAATCCATCACTTTTCTGTGCATATATTGTATCCTAAACTCCAACACCCCAGGAAAATGTGGATTTTTTTTAAGTTAAAACTTAAATACCTAGAAAAAATGCTTTGTAAATTCTAAAGGCCTAATGGATTTTGATTTAGCTAATGACTCCTAACTCTGTCATCACTCACCCAAATTACTGAGGATTTTTTTCCAGTAAGTAAACTACTCAGACCAAGCCATCCAGGTGTTCTTTGACATTCGTATGCCTTGGTCACTTTGTCCAAAGAAACCACTCATGGCCAGATAGAGTCTTCAAAGGCTATAAGTGACCAGAGGTTCTTGGTGCTCATAGACCTAGAGCTGAAAGAGACCACAACACTCATCTATCTAATCAACCTTCTAGTTGCTGGGGGGAATTAAAGAAAGGGGTAATCAAAATTCCCACACAGGTAGGCCTGGAATGCAGGTGAATGAAATTAGCTCAAAAACTGTGCAAACAAGACAAGGAGATAGAAAGAGTCTAAGACTGGAAATAGTATCTGAAGTAGAAGTTGGGTCAAAATAAGGCTTTAGAGGAACTGGAAAAAAAAAGAGGTCTAAAGTTACAGGGAATGGAAAAAAAAGAAGAGCTCTGAGTAAGACAGAATAGTTATTCAATACGTAACTTTTAAGTCTGACCTTTTATGGCCCCTTTCTTGATCCAGAATTGCCTAAATTTCTTTCTGTGAAAGCATTCCCTCAATACTCTTGGTGTGGTAGAAGCCATAAACTAAACAGGATTCCTACCACCTCCCCCAGGACCCCACTCCATTTCATGTAGTTTAGGCTAGTTTTTCTTTATGTAGTGAAAACACTGTCTCTCTCTTCCAGAGCCAGGTGGGTACATTTGCTTCCTTACAAGGACTTTAGGTTACCCTGAGGAGTTTTAAGTGTCCCAGTTGAGCCCCCACCAGTGTATTCTTCTTGTTAGGCACTAGTAATGAGCACCTCAGTTCCATTTAAGCATTTAACATCAATTAGTTTTACAAATGATTGAAAGTTATTCTTCCTAGTCCTACCTCAGTCTCTAAGGAGAATGGGCTTACTCTTAGAATAGTTCCTATAAACATTGGTTTTACCAACACCATGTCTAGATGATTGCTAGATGAGTCCTCATCTCAGCCATAATGGGCTATGTCCTAAAGGTCACTCCAAAGGTCATTACTTGTTCCATGGGGTATTGCCTAAGAACTGAGTGAAAGAAAACCCAGATGCTGGGGATTGGGATGCTACTCTTTCAAAAAAGAACAAATGCTGATATAAGCAAAGAACTTAGGGCTATATTCATAGGACCATATGATATCCTTGGTGGAGAGGGCCCAAGCCTTCTCCCCTTACAATATTTTCCCTCACCAAATGCCATCAGTGAAGGAATCCAAAAAATTCCTCAAAGAGAGCAGCCAAATAGCCAGTAACCAGTCCTAACCTGACTCAGGCCTTTTGGAAGATTCTCCCCACTCTCAGCTATAGTAAATTGAAAAAGTTTCACAGTCACCATGTGATCACCTGGCCAGCACTGGTTACAGACTGTTTTTTTATAAGCAATTGGGGTTAAGTAACTTGCTCAAGGTTACACGGCTAGTCATTATTTATGTATGTGTGCTCATTTTCTGAGGCCGGATTCGATCTCGGGTCATCCCAACTCGGAGGCTGGAGCTCTTACTCACTGTGCCACCTAGCCACCCTGGTTATAGACTATCTACATATTCTACATAGTCTCTCCAAGGAACTTCCATTATATGTCATCATAATTTCTCTGGGAAGTAGGTTCCCCAGCATCTCCACATGGGGAAACACCTTCATAGACACTCTCAGTATGCACAAGATCTCATCACACTTAAAAAGTATTGAAGCTCTCCTTAAGATTTAATTGGCCCAGGGGACCAAGGCACTGGTCATTGGCATCTTGCTCAACTAGGTACAAAACAGACAGGACAAGGGAGAATGAAGCTTCAGACCATATAAAAGCAATATGAACAACACTAGGAAATCGTGCTTAACTCAATTGAGTTAAGTTAACCAATTTTAGCCTGGACTAACTTCACTTTCTTGCTCTGAATATCCTTCCCCTGCTTTGAATGGGTAAATAAGTGTTTCATTTCATTCCACTTTTGGACCAAAACTATCAGGGGACTGCCCTGAATGAAGCCAAGCCCCTTACAACTGGTATAGACATGCCACAAATGTTTAGATATATTCCTGGCCTTCTTTCAACAAAAATTGAAACCACTCAGGGGAAAGAGCCCTGCAAGTGGTCACAGCACCATGTACACAAATATGTAAGTCTCTAAAAAACTGCAACTCACTGGACCACAGTGGATGAACACTGCATGCAAATTGTTCACTAAAGTTTTTTCATCACTAGCTATGCTGCCGAGTAATTTCAATCTGCAACAACAACAAATGATTCCACCCCATATCATGAAACCCATCTACCCTTTTCCATTTGATTTTCTATTTCTTACAATTGCTTACATCATACCCTGAGGGTTTAGGGGACTGGTGTTCCTGTGGTTTGATTTTAAATATTTTAATTAAGTGGTGCTTTCTGCCCCACGGCTCCTGAAAGTAATTTTTGAAGTCAAAAAGAAACAAAGAGACAAACACTAGAGCACCATTGATAAGCCATAACTGCTACCTATCTACACTGTATTTTTTCCAGTGCCCAAGGACTTTTGATTTTCAGTAAGTAGAGAAAACTAGAGGTGCTGGTAAGTAACACGGAACCAAAGTCAAATGCCTCCCCAGAAAGGCGAAACTCGGAGCCCAAACATAAGCTTCTAGAAAACATTCATTCATTTATTCATTCAGCAATCATGCCGACATTGATTAAGCACCTATTATGTGACAGGCACTATTGATAGTGCATACCTATTGGGAAGTATTGGGGTTATAATCTTAAAAAATAAAAATAAAACCCTGTCCTCAAGGAACTTGAAATCTGCTGGTTATAATATATAATTCTACAGACCCTTGTACAAAACTGAAAGTTTCTTAGCATTGTTATAAAGAAATTGCTTTGAAAATCATAAAATGCTTATAGAAATGCGTTACCATTGTTTTGTAATAGGGGTCTCCCAGCTTTTCCTGAAGAAGTAGATCTTCAGACCTATTTATCCAGCACTATAACCTCTTTCCTAAACTCCATTCACCAATAAATAGCCATTTGTATGTAACACAGACATCTCAAATTCAACTATGAGAGCTCAACATTGCCTAGAAGACCAAACTTGGTTCATATATATGATTTTTCTGAGCAGCTTTCTTTTCTGTTTATTTATTTATTTATTTATGTATCTATCTATTCATCTTATTTATTTACTTATTCATTTATCTATATATCTATCTATTTATTTGTTTATTCATTCATTCATTTATTTATATTTAACAAGGAATGGCTCTCTGGGTAAAAGAAGTGAAAAGTGGAAAGTGATATAAAAACAGATGACATCAAGAAATATAAATTTTTGAAGAAAAAAAGGTGCTTCCACTATGTGCACTGTGAGAATAGATAGCTCTAATCACACTCCCCGTCTCTCTGAAAATCCCTTCTAGCTAGGAGCGGGTAATGTCAAGAGCTAACACTTAGCTCCATCAACCAAGTAAGGCATAGAGGACTACTAACTGGGGTGTGTTGTTTTATAACATAAATACACGAACACAACCCTTGCTTATTTTATAGGTATGTGTCCAGTAGCTATATTTTGTAATAAAGCAAGAAGTCACTTAACCTCTGTTTGCCTCAAGTTCCTTCGCAGGAAAATGGAGATAATTATAGCACCTGCCTCCCAGGGTTGTTGTGAGGATCAAATGTGATATCATTTGTAAAATGATTAGCCCAGTGCCTGACAAACATTAGGTGTTATATAAACCCTACCTATTATTAATATTAATATTGTTGTTGTTGCTATTATTTTCCCCAGTCATCCCTACTGATGTTCTGATTGCCATTAGAAATCACACTCTAAATCTCTCATTTTTATTCCCTACACCATTTGCATGTGTTTCTTTTCTAAAAAGAATGGCAAAAATCCATGTCCTTTCTATTTCTGTTGCTTACAATATTCAATTTCAGAGCTGTATTTCCCTTCAGCCAGTGGGGTTTTTTTGGCATTTTTTCCTACAACTGAATTCCTAATTGGCCTTATTTCCTCCTCATCACCCAGACCTATGTTGGTAACTTCTCCCATGGGAAGAAAGCTCAATGGTAATCAGAGAGAGAAGTGCCTTCCTTCCATTAATGGGAATAACTATCGATGGACTATGGACCTACTCACTAGGAGTCAATTGAACCCATGCAGCTTAGCACTTTTACGGTTTCTCTACCCCCTACTTGTTTTTTCCAATAACATCTTATCAGTTCCTCCTCTAATCCCATCCATTACAGGAAAGTGAAGTATCCTTCATTTATTAGCTGCTTTCTGTTAAGACTTGGGGGACTGAACAAGGAGGAAGAGAGAAACACTCAACCATGGAAATTTGGTCATTTTAGGAAAGGGGGTGTTGAAGTCTCTATACTCAAGAGGTTTCATAAAACACTTCAAAATAAATTACCACTTTTGTCACATTTTCCTCATTCCTTTTGAAATGTTATATTGACACTGGCAGCACAACCCCTCTCTTTTCACTATCAGCAATAGAGTAATAAGACTGATTGATCCTCTTATCTTGGGCTAAGCCTTCTTGGCCTTTCAAGTGCATTTCCTGTATCATTAAAATTTCCATTTCCAGTTTCTTGAAATCAACAACAAGTAACTATTTCTTACTCTTTTTTATAGGACAGTTGGGCCCTTGTCATTAACAAACACTTCAGGTTTCTTAACTGACATTTAGTTCAAGTGGATGTCAGAAAATATAATTAGACTCTTTCTCTATGCTTCTCTCAGGTGTTTATTGCTTTGGTACAATGCTCTCACCTTCAGGACACTTCAAGATGCTGTGGGCAGGGTTGGATTACTTTTACAGAGCAGGTCAAGTAAATGCCTCTAGTGTAAAGCCTTTTTCTCAGGATCCTAGGATAACTGATTTATAGCTAGATTCTGGCAACTATCTCATCTAGCCCTCTCATTTTACAGATGAAGAAACTGAGACCCTAGGGAACTAGGTGACTTGTTTGAAGTATCAAAATACCCAAGGTCAGCAGGCTCCATCTGTTTCTTCCTTTCCCTATTTCATTCCCCAATGGAAGCTATTTAAGGGATTATTAAGTTATTAAAATATTTCATTAAATAATTCATGTCAGGTGTTGCCTTCCTGTCCTGCCAAATCGACCACAATGACCCTCTGCTAAGAGCCTCACTCTCTCTGAATTATTAGGCATACTGATTTGTATTCCGTGGCATATTTGTCACTTTCAGATATACCCATGTTGATCTTCACAAGGAAGTTTTGAGAATCTTCATCCTTCTGATTAACATAGGTGATAATATAGTAACTCTTAATTCACTATACTATATTGCCTCTGATATTAAGAAATATTAGGAATATAAGATATAGATTTATAAATGGAAGAGGCCTTCTAGTTCAATACTTTCATTTACAGATGAAGAAACTGAGGCCCAGGAAAGCTCAGAGATTTGCCCAATGTCACAAATGTAATAAAGATCATTGAGTGGAATTTAAAACCTAGTCACTCAGACTCAGAATCAGTGTTCTTATTTATCACAAAATCCGTATTTCCTCTACTAACTAATTAATATATCAATAAACAAACATTCATTAAACACTTACTATTTGCCTAAAACATCAAACATTTTATATCTCAGAGAATGGGCTTTATGTCTAGTATGCCTTCCTGATGAACTTCTCTTTTTAAATTGGGTGGGCATTATCTTAATTTCAATTTCATATCTCCATTCAAGAGATATCCAAGGCCCAGATTTTCTTCATGATTTATAGGCACAAAAAAAAGATCTGTTCTCTCTTCTAGCCATGCCATTCCTGGCAAGTAGGCAAATACAATGCCTTCTCTCTATCCCTGCCTCAGGTTAATTGGGATTTCAATCATCTTCAGGCAACTTTCTGGACAAACCCTGTAAAATTTGTCATTCTATTTTTCTTTTTTTTTTTTCCAAATGCTTAATTAACTTCTGGTTTACATCATTCATTTCCATCAGATTTTGAGTTACAATTTTTCCCCATTTTCCCCCTACCCATCACCCCAGAATAACAGTCATACAGGATATCCCCTCAACCAATCTGCTCTCTCCCATCTCTTCTCCCATACCCCCAGAATAACAGTCACACAGGATATCCCCTCAACCAATCTGCTCTCTCCCATCTCTTCTCCCATACCCCCTTTGACTTTTCCAGTAGGGCGAGGTGAATCCCCGAGCCCCATTACCTGCACATCTTATCTCCCAATTATATGCAAAACTGTATTAATCATTGTATTTACATATTTTTTTAAATTTGATTTTAAAAGGAATAAAAGCAACTCAGTATATGCTGTACATGTGTAGCTATGCAAAACATTACCATAGTAGATATATTGTAAAAGATTTCCCTCCCTCCCATCCCACCTTCCACCTGGTCCACTCCCCACCTTGATCCTGTCCCTTTTCAAAAGTGGGTACATCCAACTTCCCTCCCCCCAACCCACCCTCCCCACCACCACCTTCCCCTCTATCCCTCCCCCCATGCTCCTGTACAGTGGGACACCCTATTTAGTATGCATGTCATTCTCTCCCTGGTCCAAATTCAAATTCAAGGAGAATAAGGTTTTGCCTTTTTTCCTCCCTGTTCCTCCCCTCCCCTGCAACCACCTTCTCCTCCCTCCTCTACACGACATAGTTCACCCCATTGTCTCTCCACATTCCCCCTCACCACATTACTTTCTCACATCTTAACCTCATCTTTTAAGTATCATCCCTTCCTATTAAATTCGACCTTTGCCCTCTATCTATGTATACCTGAAAAGATATATACACACATTCACATATGTATTCATATGCCCTTCTTCAACTATTTTCATACTGAGATAAGTTTCATCAATTACAGTTATTGTTTTTCCCTATAGGAATATAAATAGTTCAACTTTGATAAGTTCATAGTGATTTCTTTTCCCTGTTTACCTTCTCAAGCATCTCTTGCTTCTTGTATCTGAATGGCAAATTTTCTATTCCACTCTGTTTTTTTCCTCAAGAATGCTTGAAAGTCCTCTATTCCACTGAATGACCAAATTTTCCCCTGAAACATGATAGTAAGTGACTATTGCTTTTAATCTCAGGTCCTTTGCCTTGTGAAATATCATATACCATGCCCCTTGGTCCCTCAGTGTAGAAGCTTCCAGATCCTGTGTTATCCTAATTGTGTTTCCACAATATTGAAATTGTTTCTTCCTGGCTGCTTGTAATATGCTCTCCTTGATCTGGGAATTCTGGAACCTGGCTATAATATTCCTAGGAGTTTTCTTTTTGGGATCTTTTTCAAGAGGTGATCTGTAGATTCTTTCAACCTCTATTTTGCCCTCTGGTTCTAAAACATCTGGGCAATTTTCCTTGAGAATTTCTTGAAGGATGGTTTCTAGATTCTTTCGTTGATCATGGTTTTCAGGTAGTCCAATAATTTTTAAATTATCTCTCCTGGATCTATTTTCCAGGTCAGTGGTTTTTTCCATGAGATATTTCACATTGCCTTCTATTCTTTCATTTGTTTGGATCTGCTTAATAGCATCTTGATTTCTCATAAAATCACTAGCTTCTATTTGCTGCAGTCTAATTCTGAAGGAATGATTCTCTTCAGTTAGCTTTTGAGATTCTTTTTCCATCTGGCAAATTCAGCTTTTTAAGGCATTCTTCTCCTCATTGCCTTTTTGAGCCTCTTTTGCCATTTGAGTCAGTCTAATTTTTAAGGTGTTATTTTCCTCAGTCAGGCTGTTGAATCTCATTTCATACTTTTCTTGCATCTTTATCATTTCTCTTCCCAATTTTTCCCCCACTTCTCTTATCTGCTTCTTAAGGTCCTCTATGGCCTGTAGCCAGCTTGTATTTTCATTTGGGGCTTTTGGTGCAGGAGTTCTGACCTCACAGTCCTCCTCCTGTTCCATGCTTTGATCCTCTTTGCTCCCAAAATAGGAGTCTAATGTTGCATTTTTCTGTTTATTTTGTTTCCTTTGCCTAGGCATGTTGCCACTCAATTACATGACTTTTGGGCTTGTTGCCACAGTAGGACTTTGCCACCAGCGAGGGGTACTTCCATCCCAAACATTGGGGTTTTCTCAACTTCTAGACATATTAGTTGGGCAGCCTCTGTGAAGCCTCCACATGCTCTGGCAAGCTGGTCACACACCCCAAGACCTCCACCCCAGACTGCAATCCAAATCCAAGAAGGGTAAAGCAAGAGAGCTCACCCCAAGACTGATCGCCGGATCCCCCTACAGTTCACAGGCCAAGAGCTGGAGCTGAAGCTGCAATTCGGCAAAGTGGCGCAAGCTGGGCAAGCTTCTCAGAGGCTTCTCGCCCCCAGGGGAAGAAGCTGAGGTGCTCTCCCAACCAGTCTCAAAGTCAATAAGGCACTGACCTCTTACTTTGTCCTAGGTATCTATGTGTTGATAATTCTGGAAATTCCTGGGGTGGTCTTCTGCTGGTCTTCTGGGGTCCCTCCAGACAGCTGCTGGTCTGTCTACCCTCGGGCTAAAACCGTGACTCATGTGGGCCTGGGCTCGGCTCTCAGAGAGCTGTGCTGGCCATTCCCTGCCAGGTTGCAGGACTGTCCTCATCGGGAGGTTAGCTTCTCTGTGTCATTTTGTGGGTTCTGGAGCTCCAGCAATCGTTCATAGTCCCCCTTTTACATAATTTTGAAGTGTTGTGGGCTGGAGCTCCAAGGAAGTGCTGTTTCTACTCCACCATCTTGACTCCGCCTCCCCCCCAATTTGTCATTCTTTTATCCACCATGACCTTAAGGTGAAATACACCACAGTAGATCTGATTGTTTCTGATATTAGACCTGAAATATTCCTACTTAGGCTTAGAGACTTCACTCATTAACTATACAATATCCTTAGGAGATAGATGACTGACTATGATGACCAAAAGAAACTCAATAAACTCAATAAGAACAGTCAGTGAGGATAGGTCTGAAATCACAAATTGAACAAGATTTTTTTTAATGTTAAATTTATGTGTTCAAGTCCTTTACTCAAAGTTCTGCTTTACCTGAAAGCTATACTTGATGGATATTGCTATATTTCAAGGGCTTCCATTCCTTAAACTTTTTTGAAAGGTCACTTAAGCTTATCAAGGGGAACCTAGACTGGCAGATAAGACTCTATGGTTAATTTGCTTATTGTTTTTAAGATAGCAAGAAAGCATGGTATAATTAGGTAGAGTCAGAAAGACTTAGATAACTATGTAACCTAGAGCAAGTTTTTTTTTTTAACTTAAAGTGTTTCAGATAACTCTTTAAAATTCTAAGATTATTACAGTGTTAAATATTAGAACACTGGATTTTTAGTCAAAGAAGCTATGTTTCATTTCCAATTTTGCCATATATTATCTGTGTGACCTTGCCCAACTAACTTAGCCTTTGTGGACCTCAGCTTTCTCCCCTGTAAAATCAGGATATTGGATTAGGGGATGTTTAAATATCTTCTGACTTTAATTTTGGTGCAGACAAGAGTGCTAGCTTCTTTGAATCAGAGAACTTGGTTTCAAATTCTGGCTCAGCCATTTATTTCAGGTGTATTAGGTCAGGTATCCTCTCTGAGTCTCCATCTCCCCATTTGTAAAATGGGGAATTTAGACTAAATGACTTCTAAATCTCTTCTAATTCTGAATCTATGATTTCTATGATTCTGTGATTATAAGTAACAGATGAGGTGCCCCATCTACATCACTTAAGGGGCTTTTCACACCAGGAGCTTTTCACCTTGACAAAATCCCAGGACTAGATACCCCCAAATGCTGCCAAAACCTATCAGATGAAACATATTAACCACATTCCTTACCAGACTGCTTGTCTAAGGGCAGTAGTAATAGACAATAGAATAAAGAGGTAGAAGAGTCAGCCCCAGAGAAGAATCACATGTTATAGTCTTCTAAGGTAGCCAGCCATTAAAACAAAGAGGGCAGGTAGCCTAGAGAGTGGAGGGGTCAGGAGCTGGAGAAAGGAGGGTGGGGGGAATGGGAGAGAAATCTTAGAAGTTTTGAAAAAAATCACAGCAATAATAAAGAACCTGGCAACAGCTGCAAATCTACACACAGCCCCATTCTCTCAGCTCCTTTGATTTGTAACCACAATTGGCCGCTTACCCCTCATGTTGAGGATGTAATTAGCCAATTTGCTAAAGTTGGGAGAAAAGAAAAGTGAAGCTTGGTAGTGCTGCATTTCCAAAGGCTCTCTTAAAGGTTCTTTCTGGGAACTCATTACAGCACTTAGGTTCACCCAACAGCCACTGGCTTTGGATTTCCATTTCTATAGATTTCCTATTCAGAAATCTAATGGCACACCACTGGAGTTTAACCATTAGGTTAATTGACATATTTTGGTGGAGTACCTATGAATTTACCACCACCCCTCCCATTTAATTCTGTTTGACCCCAACTAAGATCCTATGTCCTTTAAAAATCATCTTCCTGGTTTGACATAAAAATCTGGGGACAGGAAAAAGCACCTGTCATTTTCAATATTTGTTCTCCTGTTGGCAACCCTTTCCCTGGAAGAATGGCATTGCTGCAAAGAGGATTTTTATTTTCTTAGCATTTAAGTTAAAAAAAACTTGGCTTCTATAGAATAGAGAGCTTTATTATTCAGGCCTCTTCCTGAAAAATATTTGTTCTTGAAGGTTTTCTAGTAAAGAGACATTGTCTTTGTTTCTTCCAGGTGAAAGATTTTCCTGAAATACTTTACTTGGAGCACCTTTGTCTCTTATCTTCCTTTCTCTGTTTTCCATCTATCATTTATTTCTTTTAAAATGTCACTTTTTTCTGCTTAATTGTTTATGGGAGACTTATAAGTGGTCTAATTATGAAGAAATATACTTTTTACTATTTACTAAGAAAATTAATTTTATTCACATTGACCAATTATTATAACAGTACCTTGTACCTAATTGCAAGACCTTATACAATGATTGCATGTATTCATGCATGCATGAATGTATGAATGAATGAATGAGTTTGCTTGAAGGTCTCCAACGAGTATTTTAAAAGAATATGCAATAGGTCATACAACCAGGACAAGAAGTATTAGGAATTCTAATGTTAGAGATTCACACAGCTAGGCAGGGTCTGAAGCCAGATTTGAATTCATGAAAATGAATCTTCCCAAGTTCCAGCACTTTATCCACCATACCACCTACCGGCCCAAGAGTTCCCTTCAAAGTAGGGAATTTTCTCATAGCCATAAAAGGATAGAGTGAAAGAAAATTGGTCTGACTTATACTGACTAGATCTTCTCCTTATATTTTCCTTTTTTCTTGCTTTCTCTCCTCTCCTCACCTTTACTCCCAAAGTTCACATTCTGAAAGGCTGCCAATGTTGAACCTATTAAAGTTATAGGCACTAACGTCTGAACCATCACTAGACTCAGTCCTCTAAATAGGTATTTTTTTTTAAAGAGGGGGGGAAGCAGCTAGGAGGCACAGTGAATAGAGCACTAGCCCTGGAGTCAGGAAGAACTGAGTTTAAATCCTGCTTCAGACACTTAACCCTTGTTAGCCATGTGACCTTGGGCAAGTCACTTAACCCCCATTGCCCTGCCCTCCCCCCTCCAAAAAAGCAAAAAAAGAGAAACTTGACTCTTCTATTGGTAGAACAATAAAAGTGATCCACTTCCACCATGATTTTCCAACTATAAACTATTGATAGCTCTTCTGTCAGTGGTCCATGGTTGCTTTAATCACTTCCACCATAATCACAGCCTCAGATAATAGTGATACATGATCTGAGATTTTCTGCTTTTGATGCTCCTTACTTGTATTCAGATACTTTCCTATCTCCAACACCTTTGTCACTCCCTATCCCTCATAAGAGCTCTCAAGGGAGTAAAATAGAATTAATTCTGTTGTTTGATATTCTGCAGCTGCACATCATCTACCTGCCCTTTTGTATCTTTGCAAGTGGCTCTGTAGCCCCAAGGGTTCAGGAAAACCAGAGTTATTGCCTATGGAGAGGAGAGATGTGAGTTGATACAAGAAATAGTCAAAATTAGGAATAGAGAATTCTCAAAAGTAAAAGACCTTTTGTCTAAATTAGAGTCTCATTAAAACATAAGGATCTTTTCAATATCAGTCATAACATTTCTTTTTCAACCCAGTCTTTATCATATTTTGCAAGTCATTATTTCATGTCTACACTATATAAAAGGTATAGGAAAAAAGTCCATATAATGAATTCCTTTTTTTTTTCTTGGCCCAGAACTGTCATTTCATTGATATGGGCTAATTCTTGGTGTGGATAGTCTCTTCACTAATGCAAATAGGAAACTCATCTGCTACTTGTTGCCTTTGCTATCTAGGGTCTCTGAGAGGTTAAGAGACTTGTGCAAAATTATTTATACTTTCCTTTTGATGTATGAAACTTCATTTTTAAAATATTGCATGGATGTAATGAAGGGAACTGTGCAGCAGAGTGGATAGAGCGCTAGGCCCATGGCCAGGAAGACTCCTCTTCCTAAACTCAAATCTGACCTCAGACACTTACTAGCTGTGTGACCCTGGGAAAGTCACTTTACCCTGTTTCCTCATCTGTAAAATGAACTGGAGAGGGAAATGGCAATGCTGGTTGGAAATATGGAACAGGATGTGGTTGTCTACATAATTTGTCTTTGGCCTAGGTAAATTTTCATGCCAATCAGTGAGTAAAATTAGTTTAAAAGAAAACCATTATTCCAGTGCCCAGTCACTCAGATGTTAGGTTTAAACCAGGAGTGGGTAGCCTTTCAGCCTTGAGGCCATGTGTGGCCCTCTAAGTCCTCAAATTGGACCATTAGACTGAAAGGGCCACACTTGAGGACCTAGAGGATCACACATGGCCTCAAGGCCCCAGGTTTTCCACACCTGGCATAAATTGCATAATGTATTTTGTTTATAGAGATGATAAATTAACAAGGAATTAAAATGAATTTTCTAATTCTAAGCTTAGCAATTCAGAGGTCAAGGTTCCTGCTAGCTTTGTCTGGTTGGTTGTGGTAGTTAATAGACCAAATCTACACCCTCAAAGATCTTTAATCCACCTACCCTTGAAAGAGAGAAGCTTATCACCCCTAGCAAATGATGGCAAAGAGCAGCAGAT
Organism: Gymnobelideus leadbeateri; assembly: GCA_011680675.1. Lineage (NCBI taxonomy): Eukaryota > Metazoa > Chordata > Mammalia > Diprotodontia > Petauridae > Gymnobelideus > Gymnobelideus leadbeateri. Next base: position 83,245 of record WOXC01012348.1, on the reverse strand, counting down.
GGTTCTGAAGATGTTAAAAATCTGAGTCCAAACAGAATTGCCTTCTACAATACAAAACTACCAGTGTCCTAGAGTGATGTTATCCTTTTGCTTTTTGCTGGTCTCTGTGTAATATCACATTTGGACTTGTCTCCACTCTTCATTCTCTATCACATTATCCCCACTGGATGTCTCTGAAGATCTCTGGTTGATAAACTGGACTTTTCTAATACCCACTAGCCTTCAGATTTCAACATCTCCATAGCCATATACTACTATCATCACCTAGTGTGCACTGGCTAGTAAGTTTCTCTCTAGGTGAACTGAAGTTCTTGAAGACATAAATTGTGAGGTCCTAGAAGGCAGGAATCATCTTTTGCCTTTTTTTGTATTCCCAACACTTAACATAGTGCCTGGCACATAGTGAATTCTCAATAAATGTTTATTGATTGCTAGATTGAAAGACTAGGGTTATGAGCTACCACACCAACCAAGCAACTAACAAAAAACTTACAGAAACTCAAGGCTAAGACTATCTATTGATATGACTTCCTTCCTCCCAGTGCCAGAAAATAGCAAGACTTAGAGTTAGAAAATTCTTCTTAACTTCCTAATTATCATCTTTTGTCACCAAAATACATTTGCAAGGGTTAAATCCAACTAATCTCAGAAGAGCTACATGAGCACTGGGATGTGGAGGAGGACATTAAAGTAAATTTTGTTGTGAGGCTTTAATTTTGTGTATTATAGTCTTGAATTTGGAGGAGTCCCTGTCCTTTCAATAACTGCTATCATTTCAAATTGATTTTTAAATTCCCTTAGAAGACAAAAATTCTGGCTAGTTCAATGTCTAGAGGAGATTGAAATCTTCTCAACACAATGAAAAACAATAAAAGTACTTGTCTCATTCCATCTGAGATTTTCAAACTACAAATAAGTCCACACAAATGTGAGGTTGGACTGCCCCCAGAGGACAAACAGGTACACATCTAGTGTATTACTTTAAATATTTAAGATAATAACTAGTATTTCTGTATCTTTAAGGTTTATAGCCCCTTAAGATTTACAACACAATTTACAAATATTATCTTTTTTTTTTTTTACTTCACAATAGCCCTGGGAGGTTACAGAGGGGGAAAATTGAGACAGAGAGAGCTTAAGTGACTTGCCCAAGGCCACATAGATCATAAGTTTCTGAGACCAGATTTGGACTCAGGTCATTCTAACCCTAGATCTAGTCCACTATTCTTTGCACCACCAAAGTGTCTTAAATTTTATGAAGGAAAACAATTTAAAATTGAGATGTTAGGGCCCTCCCACACCTTGCAACTCTAGTGATATCAAAGGGATTAACCTGACTTCCCTTGTGGAAGAAACAATTCAGCTCTGTGTCTATAAAATACTAGGAGAAAAATCACTAAATGAATTCCAAATGCTGTCTAATCATCACATATATGAGTTACCACTTTGACAGTCCGAAGATCAGAGTGAACTCCCAACTGAATAAGTCAATCAAAAAGAATTTATGACATATATTATGCTAAGCTCTGGAGACACAGAGAAATGTAAAAGCATCCCCTGCCCTTTAGCTGCTTACATTTTAATGTGGGAGACAACTTCACATTAGTTCTTTATCAACAGGATTACTGATTCCTCACTAAAAGAAGGCACTGAAGAATCAAGGTAGGTAGAAGTGGGTGGAGTGTGTGTGTGTGTGTGTGTGTGTGTGTGTGTGTGTGTGTGTGTGTTGGGGGGACAATCAAAGGAACTTTGGATCACTGGAGGGAGAGGGAAGGACACATATGTTCCAGGTCAGCAGCTATCTAATTACTAGAGAAGGGAGTTGCTATCATGAACTAAATATAACCGTGAGCAGTTGATTCTCTGTCTCCCTCAATGACCACTTAAGGATTGATCCACCTGGATAGGATTTGCTACCACATTCAGGCCTGGCAAATCAATACCTTCTCCATTTCCTCTCCACCCCCTGCCTCATTGCTGCATGGTAAACTAGCATCACCTTAGGTGTTTCGTGTTCTTACTAAATATCATTTATTTGCTTTTTGCAATTTTATAGTGGGGTTGTCGCCAAATAAATATAAGCTGGTTTTTATTGCTTTCTGAGCAATCCCTTACTATAAAAGAGTGGGTCACGCTATACAAAAGGATGAAAGATCCCTGGATCTGTAGCCCTAGATTTTAGCCATTAGCCAGAATTAAAACTCTGCATCTCAGTTCAAGAAGCTTCATATATAAATGCAAAATAAGATCAAAGGTAACCCAGATGGGAAGATTCTAGCAGCTTGGAGGACCTGGAAAGGGTTCCAGCAGCAGTGGTGTTTGAATTAGTCATTGAAGGAAGCTAGGAATTCTCAAAGTAGTAGGTAAGGAAGGAGAGCATGCCAAGGCTTGGAGGATAGTCAGTGCAAAGACATGGAAAGAGGAGATAGCATGTGTTGGGTATGACTGGATCATAAAGAGCATGAAAGGGAGTAAATCATGAGACAACTGGAAAAGTAAGAAGGGGTTAGGTTGTGAAGAACCTTAAAAGCTAAACAGAGTAGTGTTTTATATTTGATACAAAAAATAGTAGGGAAACATTTGAATCAATTGAGTTGGGGGGGGGGGAGAATGTGTGGATGTGACATGGTTAGCCCTATGTGTTAGAAAAATCACTATGGCAGTATGTGGGCTGTGTAGACAACCAGATCATGAAGCATATCTTTAAGGAAAGAGAAAATAAAATTTTGCCAATCCATGCACTATATATCCTTATTCTAAATAAGTGCTATAAAATAATAATAATAGCTAACACATAAGGCATTTTCATATATACAAAGCTATACATACATACATATGTATGTGTGTGTATATATATATGCATATATTTTTTTATTTTCACAATAACCCTGTGAGGTGGGTATTATTATAATTCCCATTTTACAGATGAGATAACTAAAGCTGAGAGAGTTTAGGTTGGTAAGGAGGAGGGGACATACATTTCTTTTTTTTTTTTTAAAGCAATTGGGGTTAAGTAACTTGCTCAAGGTTACACGGCTAGTCATTATTTATGTGTGGGTGCTCATTTTCTGTGGCCGGATTTGATCTCGGGTCATCGCAACTCCGAGGCCGGCGCTCTAGTAAGAGCTGTGCCACCTAGCCGCCCCTTTAGGGCAATTGGGATTAAGTAACTTGCCCAAGGTTACATGGCTAGGTTTTTGTTTGTGTGGATTAAGTGTCTGAGGCCGGCTCCGAACTCAGGTCCTGCTGACTCCAGGGCCGGTGCTCTATTCACTGCACCACCTAGCCGCCCCGGGACATACATTTCTTAAGTGCCTACTATGTGTCCTGCAGGAGCTTTGCAAATATATTCTCATTTGATCCTCACAACTCTGCCAGATAGATACTATTATGATCCTCATTTTATGGTTGAGGAAACTGAGGCAGACAGAGGTTAAGTGACTTGGCCTAGGTCACACAGCTAGTTTTAGACCACATTTGAACTTGAGTCTTCCTGACTCCAAGCCCATCACTTTATCCACTGTGCCACTTAGCTGTTAAATAACTTACCTAGGAAAACACAGCTAGTAAGTCTCTGAGGCAAGATTCAAACTCAGGTAATCCAAGAGGCACATTCTATCTGTGATCCATTGTGATTTATTTTTATTATTATTTTGGGATGCTTGGGGTAGAAAGTGCTTAAAAAATCTCACTTCTCAAATGTTTATTTTCTTTCTAAATTCACTATGTTGGGGGTGGGGGGAAAGACATTTAATATAGCATTAGGGTATACAGACAATAATATCCTGTGTAGTCAGTATATATCCTGAGCACCCAATACTGTGCTCTGCTTTTAGAAACCCTTCAAGCAATTCTACTGCATCCCTTTTAATCTACTGGCCTGTTTTTGATACTTTGGGGAGCCTGGAAATCATTTTGCTGCCAAAAGCCTGGGGAAGGGGGGAAGAGGGGGCAGTGGAAGCTTCTGCTTGGCAAATACAAAGCAGCATTCTCTCATCTAGCAAAACAATGAGATTAGCTCTTTTATCACTAATTTTTTGCTCTCCTCCACTGCTTGGTAAACACGGCCTGTATGGCTTTGCTCCTTATCAGCTGCAAAATGAATCTGTTTTTGTTGAAGCACTGTCAATCAGAAGGGCTTTTCTGTTCATATACTTAGTGATATGCCCAACTGAAAAAGACAGACTCTCATTTTCTCCCTGCAAAATCTAGCCCTCACTTTAACAGGAAGGAACAACAAGAAATGAAATCAAAACAACCTCTCCATCCTCCCACCCCCCCGCAACAAAAAGAGCTTTTCTGTATAGGAGAACCTGGAGTTCATTTGCTCAGTTGGACAGATTGAGATAAAAAACAATGAAGGTCAAAGCTATTAACACTTGGACTAGAGGACATTCAGCTTGTTAGACTCTGGTTAGACAGTGACTTTCTAATGGGCTGGTTTGTTTCCAACTTGTCATGTAAACACTAACATTAGCTAAAGCTGGGGTGGTCTGGGGCCAGCTTGATCTTTGATTAGCAACAAAAACATTCAATTCTATATATCCCAATCTGAACAGTCAATGAACCTCCTCATTCTTATTATTCCCTCTTGATTGTGTCATTTCCAAATAGAACTTAATTTGACTTCCTGCCAGCAAACTCCTTGTGGTATTTTATTGTTATTGTTCCTGGTGATTGACAACTTCCTCACTTGTTCTTTAATTTGAAGTCCAGGACCTAAGACTTAACAAAGGATGCCCTTGATCACCAGGAAAAGTCAAAGATGCTTCGGGGCTCTCTGGGAGGATAACCTCTTTGATTATGCATTTGTCAATATACCATGAAGCAGTTACTTTCCTAGAGCTCAGGAAATTACATCATCCTTTTGTTCCTAGAGTGCCCAGAAATTAGAGTTGAATAATCTGAAAGCATTTCCTGGAACAAACTTCTTCTGAACCCCTAAGCCAACCAGCTAACCACCACAACACATATACAACCTCTACTTCCGTTTTGCATAAATGAGTTGGTGGAGTTACATAAAAGATATGTCTACCTCTGGACATATAGTAAGGTACCACAATAATATTCAGTCATTCAACGGCTGCATTTGTCTATATTTAACTTCCCATGGAAAGGCACCTTTCCTGTCTCTTTATGCTAATTAGTATACCTGCTCTCAGGAATTATGATTCTCTCTTCCTTCCTTCTATGCAAGTACTGCTCATCTTTCAAATCCAAGCTCCTTCATGAGGCTTTCCTTGATTTTTCCTCCATGGATCTTCCCCAGAAACTTTTCATTCCTTTGAATCACAACATTTTTAACTAGAGAATCTCATGATGAAGGAAGTAGATGACTCCAAAGATTATCTAGTCCCTGAGGCATGAATCTCTACTATGAAATCCATGAAAAGAGTGAGCAAACCTCTAAAAAGGAACTTGAATAAAGGATGTGAAGAGGAGAAGAAGAAAGAGAAAAAGAAGGTAAAGGATCTGGGGAGGAGAAGATACAGAACAATGTGAGCAGAGGAAAGAAGGGGAAAGAGAAGAAGGCTAAGAAGAAGAAAAAAAGAAAAAAGAGAAGGGAATTAATGGGTTAAAATCAAATTGGTAAGACAGTGACAAGGAGGGTTGAAAAGGAAAGTTGAGCATCCAGGTCAACATTTTAAGAGGTTATCAAAAGGCTATCAATACATTAAGAAGGTGTGAAAGAGGTAAGAGAGTGATAACTTTGGAATATTAATCACCCACAGTTTACCTCCAGCACATCTTCAAGGAAACTACTAGCAAGAATGATACAGAATGTGGCTCTCACTTCTGTTAAGTACAGTCATTGAGTCAGTCTATAAGCATTTTATTATGTGCCTCCTATGTGCCAGACACTGTGCTAAATGCTAGGGATACCAAGAAAGACAAAAGACAGTCTCTGCTATCAAGGAGCAAAGAGTCTAATGGGGAAGACAATATATAAACAATGATATACAAGCAAGCTATACACAGGATAAATAGAGAGTACCAAAAATGTTCAAGGACCTATGTCTCTAAAATGTGCAACATGATAGTATATGATATAACATGACATGACATGGTATGATACGATATATGATATGGTGTGGTATGCAATGATATGATAGATTTGTTCTACCACAGCTAAGGGAGTGCTGCTACTTATGCTTAATATGCAGGCTGGCCTCCCACTTAGAAGAGAAGGTAAACAACCTGATGGAATACTTCTGAACTCTCCAGGTTATTTGGGACAATGTTCTGAGGAGGAAGTAGTTACTGTCACTATTTGGTGACTTCTATCCATCTAAGCCACTCACTTGCTGCATGACCTTAGGCAAATCACTTAATCTTTGTGGACCTCAGTTTCTTGATTTGTAAAATAAAAAGGGTTAGACTTAATAACCTCTAAAATGATGATCCTATTACTTACTTTGGTCATTTAAGAAGACAGAGGGAACAGAGAGCTATTCTGGGACTTAGGAAGACCTAAATTCAAGTTCTCCCTTTGAACTTCTTCTTGTATAACTGCTGGATAGCTCCCTCAACCTCAGAAAGGCCTCCAAGACTATAATATGCAGCCATGATTCCCATCTGATTGGCAGGAGGCATTTTCTCAAAGCCTTTTATATATCAGTGATTTCTTTAACTTTATGAAATAAAGCAAGCATTTTCTTAAAATAGAATAAAAGTAAAGGTGATTGCACATGAAACTTCAAAAGTATTATGTACAATTTGCTATTCCTTTTAAGTATATAATAAAGTTATCATGTAACTTTTTTGTCCTTTATTCCTTCCCTCTCCTCCCCCTGCTCAAGAAATGTTTACCATTCAACACAAATGTATGTGTGTTGGGGTGGCTAGGTGGGATGGTGAGTAGAGCACTAGCCCTGGAGTCAGGAGGACCTGAGTTCAAATGCAGCCTCAGACACTTAACACTAACTAGCTGTGTGGCTTTGGCAAATCACTTAACCCCAAATTGCCCTGCCTTCCCCCTTCAAAAGAGAAAAAAAAGAAACAAATGTAGGTGTGTGTGTGTGTATGTTCGAATGCTTGTGCACATTCATGTAGCAAGTCTAGTCCAAACAAGCAAACAAAAGGCATTTCATTATAGTGAGGTTATTTCATTTTGTTGTTCTGGGGGAATTGATTTTAAGAGTGGCAAACTTCAAAAGTAAAGTAGGTAGCACTTACTGTTGCCCTGCTTACATAAATTCTTAAGTTAAACACATCTGAAATAGCCAGAAAAATTGATAGAGTCTAGACCTTCCCCACCTAATCAGCTTACTCTACCTAATATTCTTCATTTATTCATTAGTTCTTCACCAACATAACTTTATGTGGAACTATGCTATATGGGACAGTCAGTTCTAGAGTAATATATAATCAGTGACAGCTATGCTCTGGGAACTTTATCTGGATAGCAGAGCACTGGACAGATGGATTGGAGAGACCAAGGACCAGTGAGCATATGGGGAATTAAACAGTAGAGGTGGTTGGCTCCAAGACAAGAAACAAATGTGAATGGTCCAGGAAAGGCATTTGCAGAGACTAAATAAGACAACTGAATAATCTACATCTTCTTGAAAGTAGACGAAAGAGGAGTGAGCTCTTTACATTCTCTCTAACTGGATATAACAAGAGATGCTCAGATGAGTTTGGTCATTGTTTCATGGGGGGCAAAATGTATGTGTGTATATATATAACCAACAAATACAAACATGTACATGTAGTGTATATTTACATATACACATGTATATTTAAGTATATACATATATGCATATTATATACTTAAACAGATATACATGCATGTATGTGCACCTGTATTCACTCATATGTACATGTAGTCACTTTTTCCATAGGTAAGAATATCACATTTCATCTTCTCAGAGAAGAAAAGGAAAAGTGTTGAGTAAAACATGTAGAAATTGACTAAATCTGGAGATTTTTTTATCTAACTGGGAATGAATTTTTTGCATTTCCCCCTTCAAAAACAAAGGACTGAATGTTTTTTCCATTATGTTCCCCATGTTTCATGGACCCATCTCACCCGATATTTCAATTCCTTAGACCATCATTTTACTCAATGCAGGAGACTAGTTTTCCAAAATTTTCAGACAACACTGAATTTTTAGATGCTGGTCCAGAGGAAGCCTTTGAGTATTGGTCCCTCCTTATCTCTGCTCCAGGCAGTCTGAGCCCAACAAGCTGTAGGATAGACATTAAGGGCTATAAAGTGCAACCTGGTCAACCAGAGTTATCAGTGTCTTACACAGAAACATAGAAAAGACTAATCCTGGATAACCTCTGGAGAGCATGTGAAAGTCCTGAAAGCTCTTAATACACCTAATATAAAATAGACTTCTAAGGGGGTGCTCAGCTTCACTTCAAATCCCAATCTTTTTATGCTGAGCAACAAAGGATGAAGAAAGAGTTTTTTAAATAAGTCTGGGGAGTTCCTGGTCTAATTTTCTCCAGGAAAAAAGAGGGTTGTTATTGTTTTCAAATGGGCAGATTTTTTAAGCTAATTTTCTGCAAATGTTTACAGAGAATTGCAAGCTAGCAACCTAGGGAGAGATACAGTTCATCACTCATACCATCAAAGCCAAAGAATTCTCTACCTCAATGGGACCTTAGAGAATATTGGTCCAATACGATCATTTGGTAGACATCCTGTCCTGGGGAATCTGATGGGAGTAAGGAAGGGGTGAATGCCTGCTAGGGATTAGAAGATGGTTAGCGGGGGGTTGGGGGGGCAACCTTAGGCAAGAGAATTACAGAATCACCAAGCTGCAAGGAAATAAGACCCTGTGTAATCCAAATGCAATACCACAGGTTGAGAAGATTTAGAGCTACAAGGTACTTTAGAGATCATCTTGTATAACCTCTTCATTGCACATAGGAAGAAACTGAGGCCCAATATAATAAGTCATTTATTCAAGATTATACTGGTGACAAGTAGGTTAGATAGGATTAAAACTCAGGACTTCCTGACTCTAGATCCAATATTCCTTCCACAGTACTAGAAACAATCACAACAAAATAACAACACAATCCAAAGTTTAACATCAAGGTATTTTTATTGGAAAGATACAAGATTCAGGAGTTAATCAGACAAAACAGGGTATAAGTGACAACAAGTGGGTTAAAAGCAAAGGAGGCTACAGAAAGTACTCAAGAAAATGATCAGAACATGGCACTTTGATATGACTGATTTGTTTCACATAATGGTTCCACCTAAGCCAATGACATTTTATTATGACAATAAGCTAGCCCCTTACTCTTCGAAGCTCCCAAAGCATATGAAGAAGAAAGCAGTACATCTGTGGGTGTGGATGTTAGCCCTCACCCTAGAACACCTTCCTATACCTGACTTGGTTAATGATAGTTGATGATTAACTCTGGGACATATATACTTTGGTTCTCCTGTTCTTTCATTGGGACTGTAGCTCTCCTAGTCTACCATATATTAGAGGTCACTTCATTGCCACTACAACTTATTGTTCAGTTGTTTTCAGCTATATGTGACCCTATTTGGAGTTTTCCTAACAATGATACTAGAGCAGATTGCCACTTCCTTCTCCAGTTCATTTTACAGATAAGGAAACTGAGGCAAACATGGTTAAATGACTTGCCCAGAATCACACAGCTAGTCAGTGCCTGAGGCCAGATTTGAACTCAGATATTCCTGACTCCAGGCCTAGAGCTCTATATACTGCACCACTACAACTTAAGAATTTCTCAAATTATATTAGTCTTCTTATCCTTTCATGATTAGTGAGAGTTAAATAAAGATTTATTAACCACAGATCTATTTCAAGGGAAGCTCATTATTAACAAATCATTGCATCCCATATTTCACATTTTACTCCCTATATGACATGGGGTAAGTCACAACCTCTTTGAGTCTCAGTTTCCTCACCTGTAAATGAGAGGGTTAGACTAGATAGACTATCAGATTCCTTACCACTCAATCCATGACCTGTGAAAGAGGAAAGAATATATAGTAAGACAGATAATCCTAGACAATAGCAGGAATATAATTATCTGTGTAATGGGGAAGGGACCTATTAGTTGATCATTTCAGGTTTCTAGAGATCCTAAACAGAGATGTAAGATAGCTAGGCATACCTATTCTCATAAGTGTCTTTAGGGGTGCAATATGGTTATCTCCCCTTTTATGTACAGTTTTAGCCCTTGTAGAGCACGTTGCAACTTAGCTTAGAGCAATGTACAACTATTCCTCAAAGGAGCTGTTAACAGCCAGAACAAGGATATGAGGTGTTGGAAAGAACCAAGGTTACACAAAACGATGTGTTTTGTGTGGGTGAGTAAAATAAATTACTATAGCAAGAGTCAGCTATGGGAAATAAGGGGAGATAGCATGTAGCCAGGGGTGTAATGGTAAGTGTTTAACAACTGACTGGGGGGGGGTTAATGTATGTTTTTCTGTTTTTTCTATTATTATTAATGTATTTTTTCTATTATTTTCTTAAGTTTAGACAGTCAATAAAACAAGTCCTGATTTGTAGCATTTATTGATTTCTGAGCCATTAATGCTTGCATTGAAAATTTAATAACCAGCTCTAAATAGCCAGTTTGAGCTGGACCCAGAGACTCCCTATATGTAACACCTGAGATTGTCTTCAAGAATTAAGTTAATATACTTTATCCATCTTAGTGGGGAGGTTATATTATGGAGAGATGAATTTTGTTGTAAAGCAAACTAGAGTTTCTGGCTGGAGGTGATATGAAAAGGGAGACTATGGACCCTGAGAAATCTCTGAGAATAAAAAAGTAGGAAGCTTTGGTGGTAAGAGGAGGTACTGGGTGAGAGAGGGAGAGAAACACACACACACACACACACACACACACACACACACACGCTATGTTGGTCAGTGTCATGTCACTTAGCAACATATGTATAACAGATACAGTATAAATGTTGTTTTAGTGTGAAAAAGAGTGGAAAGATTACAGTAGCTTCTCCCTTGGGATCCTTTATCCTGGCATATATTTCACTATACTAAACATACCAGCAGGCTTTGTATAACATTTGTAGACACCAAAATTTTGAGGTGATGGTTATAAAGTTTTAAATAGACCCATGTGGTCAGCAACTGCAGAGTCAACAGCAATACAGAACAGCTGCAGCAACAAGTAATGGCAGAGATGAAGCAAAGTCTATCAAACCTCTCTAATGGGGATATAATGGCAAAAGTAGAAAGTCATCATCTGGAGTGATGCCATGGTAGAGAGAGTACTGGATTTAGAGTCTGAAGACCTGTGTTCAAATTCCAGGTCTACTCTCATGAAACCCAGGGAGTTTACATAATACTAAAAGGTAGGATTTGAACCCAAATCCTCTGACACAAGCCACTGTAATTTCTATCATACCATGCTGTTCCCCCATATGCCAAACTACAAGTAGGAAATCCAAAGGTGCTCCAGATACCCAGAATTAGTGTGGCTAATTGAGTTCCCTTGAAGAAGGTGTCTGCTTTTCTGAAGTACAGCAATGACTACAAATTATTCTCTACCATGTTATATAATTTATTTTTCTTCTTGATCAAATTCAACTTGAATAATGAATCCATTAATATAAGAATCATTTATTAAGTGCTTACTAGATGCAGAGCCTTGTGCTAAATGTCAAGGATACAAATTTTAAGACAGTCCCTGCTCACAAGGACTTTACATTCTAGTCAGGGAGACAACAGGTACAAAAGGTTTCAAATGCAAGACAGATGGGAAAGCCCCATAGTGCAATGACAAAGCAGGTGATAATGCCTCTTCTTTGATATCATTTCCACCAATTAAATATCAGTTTCTGATGTGGATCCATTTGAAAAATTCCACCAACTTTGGTGACATGAACTTTCTTTTCTAGGTCCTCTGCAGCTGTGCCTATAAGTACCGGTAGGAGCAATTATCAGGATCCATCTCCACAGATGAAAAGTATGCAAAGAACATTGTGACCAGCACAAGGGACAAACTGGAAAAGGTACTGTTGTAAGACAGGCGATCAGTTGCCAAGCACTTATTAAGTACCTCCTATGTGTCAGACACTGTGCTAAGGATGGGGGTACAAAGAAAGACAAAAACTCTGCTCTCAAGAAGCTCATGGTCTAATAGGGGACAGATATACAAACAACTGTGTAGAAATAAGACATATCCAGGATAAATTCGAGATAATTAACAGAGGGAAGAGACTAGCATTAAAGAGGATTTAGAAAGGCTTCTTGAAGAAGGTAAAGTTTTAGCTCAGCCTTAAAGGAAGCCAGAAAGGCAAAGAAGAGAAGATGAAGAGGGAGAATGCCCCAAGCATGAAGGAAAGCCAGTGAAAACACCCAGAAACAGGACATGGAGTATCTTCTTTGAGAAATGGCAAGGTCAATATTACTAGATTGCCAAGCATAAGGGGGTCAAAGTTATGGGGAAGCAAGTTGTAAGATTGAAAAGCTAGGAAGGGTCCAAATTATAAAGAATTTTGAACACTAGAAGATTTTATATTTGATCAAGGAGGTGATAGGAAGCCACTAGAGCTTACAGAATAGGGAAGTGACAAATTTGACAAATATTGCCATCTCTGACACCCTGCCCATTGAAGCTATGCTAGCATACCCAGAAAACCCAGGAATGATTTGGGGTTTTGGTTTTTCTTTTACCACTGCTAGGATTTTCCAGTGTAATATAGCCTTCATCTTATAAGTCCATCGATATTTCTCAACAGTTTATTTCCCAGACACCACCACCACCCCCAAAAAAAACTCGTGTCAATTCTCACACTGTCACTTCTCCAGTTTGACAGGGGAAAATGTTCTGATGTTGATAAAAAGTGCTAGTAGATGCCTGAGAACAATTTGGTGTACTCGGATGGTATACCAGGGATATTTACAGAATAGGCAAGATTGAGCACAACATCATAGAGTAGTACCTATTGGAAAATGGAGATAGTGAACTTCTGAAAGCACACAGGGTCATTTTACAAACTTGGTTATGTAATGTGATATTCAAAGAGATCATACTAAGCCTGAACTTTTTTTCTTTATTTCCATTCATCAGTTCCCTGATACAAATAGCCTCCAAATATGACATACTGGACAGTGCATTAAGTATGGAGTGAGAAGCCCTAGATAATAATTCCAGTTCTGCCCCCATACTAGCTACATAACCACTGGCAAATCAACTCATTTCCCTGGATCCCATTTTCCTCCTCTATAAAATGAAAAGAATTGAATTCAATGAACTCTAAATCCATAAGGGTTCTTAACCTGTGTGTGTGAGAGAGTTTGTGTGTATGTGTGTGTGTGTGTGTGTGTGTGTGTTATAGACTTCATTGGTAGCATGATGAAACCTATGAACCCCTTTCTCAGAAAAAAAATCTTTTAAATACATAAAATAAAATAACTAAGATTACAAAGGAAATCAATTATATTTAAATTTAGTCATGAAAATATTTCTTTTTTTTTTTTCACAAGGGTAGAGATCAATTTATTTTTTTTTAAAACAAATACTTTATTAACTTCTGTTTTACATCATTCATTTCCGCCAGATTTTGAGTTACAATCACTTTCCCCCCATTATTCCCCTACCCAACCTCCCAGAATAGCAGTCCCACAAGATATCGCTTCCTCCAATCTGCTCTCTCCCATACCTTCTCCCATACCCCCATCGACTTTTCCATTAGAGGAAGATGAATCTTTGTGTCCCAATGCCTGCACATCTTATCTCCCAATTATAGGCAAAAGAGTATTAATAATAGTATTTATATATATATTTGAAACATTTAATGTTACGATCTTGAATTTCAGATCCATTTCCTTCCTCCCTTGTCACCCATTCCTTCTTGGTATATAAGTAATTCAGTATATGTTGTACATGTCTAGCTATGCAAAACATTATCATAGTAGATATATTGTACAAGGCTGCTTATAATTCCCTCCCACTCATCCCACCCCCCACCTGGTCCATTCCCTACATGATCCTGTCCCTCTTCTATAGTGGGTACTTCCAACCTCCCCTCACCCCAAGGATGCCCTCCCATCCATCATCCCTCCTCTCATCCCCTTCCCCCTATCCTGCTGCAGGTTGAGATATCCCATTTAGTATGTATGTCATTTTCTCCCTGAACCAAATTCAATGTGAATGTGGTTTTGCCTTTTTAGCCTTCCTTATTCTCCCCCTCCTTTGCACCCACTTCCCTACATGAGATAGTTTACCCTACCATGTCTCTCCCCATCTCCTCTTGCCACTTTCCTCTCTCACCTCATAATTTCATCCCTTGAGTACTCTCCCTTCCCAACAACATCAACCTATGCCCTCTATCCATATATAACTGTAACCATATACACACACATTCACATATGTATTCATATGACCACACCCCCTTCTTCCATTATTTTCATAGTGAGAAAGATATCATCAGTCACAGATATTGCTTTTCCATATAGGAATGTAAATAGTTCAACTTTGATAAGTTCCTTTCGATTTCTTTTCCCTGATTACCTTCTCAGGCATCTCTTACTTCTTGCGTCTGGATGTCAAATTTTCTATTCAACTCTGGTTTTTTCCTCAAGAATGCTTGAAAGTCCTCTATTCCACTGAATGACCATATTTTCCCCTGAAACAAAATACTCAGTTTTGCTGGGTAGGTGACCCTTGGGTTCATTCCCAGTTCTTTTGCCCTCTGGAATATCATATTCCATGCCCTTCGATCCCTCAGTGTAGAAGCTGCCAGGTCCTGGGCTATTCTGATTGTGTTTCCACAATATTGAAATTGTTTCTTCCTGGCTGCTTGTAGTATTTTCTCCTTGATCTGGGGATTCTGGAACCTGGCTATAATATTCCTGGGAGTTTTCTTTTTGGGATCTTTTTCAGGAGGTGATCTGTGGATTCTTTCAACCTCTATTTTGCCCTCTGGATCTAAAACATCAGGGCAGTTTTCCTTGAGAATTTCTTGAAGGGTGATTTCTAGGTTCTTTCTTTGATCATGGCTTTCAGGTAGTCCAATAATTTTTAAATTGTCTCTCCTGGATCTATTTTCCAGGTCAGTGGTTTTTCCCATGAGATATTTCACATTGCCTTCTAATCTTTCATTTGTTTGGATCTGCTTAACAGCATCTTGATTTCTCATAAAGTCACTAGCTTCCATTTGCTCCAGTCTAACTCTGAAGGAATGAATCTCCTCAGTGAACTTTTGAGATTCTTTTTCCATCTGGCAAATTCGACTTTTTAAGGCATTCTTCTCCTCATTGCCCTTTTGGGCCTCCTTTGCCATTTGAGTTAGTCTATTTTTTAAGGTGTTGTTTTCCTCAGTCAGGCTGTTGACCCTCATTTCATACTTTTCCTGCATCCTTCTCATTTCTCTTTCTAATTTTTCCTCCACTTCTCTTATTTGATTTTTAAAGTCCTTCTTAAGGTCCTCTATGGCCTGCAACCCGCTCATGTTTTCCCCTGGGGCTTTTGGAGCAGGACTTCTGACCTCACAGTCCTTTTCCCGCTCTATGCCCCCAAAATAGGAGTCTAGGGTTGCATTTTTCTGTTTCCTTTGCCTTGGCATGTTGCCACTTAATTGCTTGACTTTTGGGCTTGTTGCCACACTATGGCTTTAAGGCCAGATAGAGGAATTTTCGTCCCGAACGTGTGGGGGGAACTTCCGTTTCTGGCAAGCTGTAAACCCACCCACAACTTCCACCCTAGATCACAATCCAGATCCAGGGAGGTTAAAGCAAGAGCGATTACCCCCCAAGACTGATCGCTGGATCTCCCCACGATTTCTAGGCTGGGAGCCGGAAATGCCTCTGAAAACTACAAAATGGCGTGTCTCCTCAGCGGCTTCTAGCCCCCAGGGGAGGGAGCTGACGCATTCCCCAAATACAGGTCCCAAAGTCCATAGGACACTAACCTCTTACTTTGTCCTAGGTAAGTCTATGTTGATAATTCTGGAGTCTCCACAGCTCCTGGTGTTCTGGGGTTCCTCCAGCTGGCTGCTGGCCCTGCCGCCCTGGGGCTAAAACCTCGGCTCACGGGACCTGGGCTCGGCTCGGCTCCTGTGCTCTGCGCGCTGCCGGCTCCCAGACCACTGCGCTGGTCCTTCCTGCAGGGTGCTGGGCTGTCCTCAGCGGGAGGTTAGCTTCTCTGTGTCGTTCTGTGGGTGCTGGGGCTCCAGAAGATTTTCAGAGTCCTTTTTTACATAGTTTGTGGAGAATCTGGGGGCAGAGAGGCTTGGACGAGCTGTTTCTACTCCGCCCGAAAATATTTCTTAAAACAAGTTCATGCTTCTCCCAACACCAAGTAAAAATCTTTTATCTAAGGGAGACTTGTAACCTTTTAAGAGATAGTTTTGAAAATATCTGTTTTACTCTGTGATTCTAGTTGTTTGGTGTCAGGTCAGTGGTTTCTTGTCTGTGGTGGTGATTTCATTAAGAATTCAGTAATGGGGGCAGCTAGGTGGCACAGTGAGTAGAGCACTGGCCCTGGAATCAGGAGGACCTGAGATCAAATCCAGCCTCAGACACTTAAAACACACACACATACAAAAAAAAAAAAAAAAAAACCTAGCCTTATCACCTTGGGCAAGTCACTTAACCTAAATTGCCCTCCAAAAGAGCAAAAAAAATTAAGAAAAAAAAAGAATTCAGTGATGAGAGAAGCAAAATTCTTCATTTCATATTTTGTCAAATAATATTGCCTTTGTCTAAGTTGCCCACATGTTTCTGAGCAGAGGACCAATGGTCATGCTTCTCTAGGATGTACAAACACACCATCTCCTCTGGCCTGCCTTTCTATGACTACAGGTGATACTTTCCCCATTTTATTGATGTAGAAGTTGATTGTTAGAAAAATTAAGTAATTTGCCTACAGTCATAGAGTAAGCATAAAGATGCAGAATTTAAACCTGGTTCTCACTGACTCTGACTCTCATACTCTGTCCACTACACTGTTGTACCTCTCCATAAGTCCAGAGAAACAGAATCAGAAATCACCCCATCCAGGTGGCCTCCTTTTCAGCCTGCTTATAAAACAATCTCAGGTAAAAATAATGTATACTTGTAGGCAACAGGAATAATCCAAGGAGTTTTCTTCATAATTTAGTCTTTAAAATGTTGATCCAGGATCAAGTTCAATTTTTTTTTTAATTTTTAGAATGTATTGTGTCCCATGAAATATCTACGTTGACATTTGGAATGAGGCATGGAATTTGGTCAAAAGCACTACTGTGATTGTGAATTTCTGCTTGGGAATTGTTCTCTGAATCTTTTTCTTTCCCTCCATCAGAGACTACCGTAAAACAATGTAGTTGGCAGTGTTTTGCTCAATTACTTTGGAATATAAAACACCTGTAGAAAATATAGCCAGAGAAATTTAGTTCAATAAATTAGTTGTTCAGCCAAGTTTCCCCTGAGATGTAGAAAAATATATATTTAATATGCTTTATGCTCTCAAAGACCCCTAGTGCCCTAACCTGAAATAATGATAAAGTGCATTGGTCTTTATGGCACCTTTTATCGAAGGACCTCCAAATACTTTCCTGACATTAATTCATTAATCCTCAGAAGAACCTCTGAAGCAGTCTGTGGGTGGCAAGTAACATATGATAAATGGGTTAGCATAGGGTAGTCAAGTTTCCTAGCAAAGATTTCATTTCCCCTCTGAAACATAAAGCAAGGTGTCCTTGCTCCCTGAGCTCATAGAGGCAAGAATAGAGTCACATCCTCTGTAGTCTTTTTCTAAATTTTATCTTACTTACAAACAGCTTTAATTATCTTTGAACTGACATTTCAGACTTCACCTTAGGCTTCTGAGCAAGAGGCATTCTGCTCCCCCTGCAGGGTAATCTTGTCAGAAGCTAAACAGTTCGTTCTATGATGAGTCCATCAGGCCTCTTTGATAGATAAAATATCAATAAAGTTCTTACCATTTGCCAAGTACTGTACCAAGTTCTTTTAGCTGATATTCATCAATATTTAGATTGTGAGATCATAGATTTAGAGCTGTGACTGGTTTTTAACAGCATAATCCAACCTCTTTATGTTACAGGGGTGGAAACTAAGGTCTAGGAAAGTTAGCAAATCTAGGTGACTTTAGATAAATAGAAGGCATCACATGTTGGATTTGAACTCAGGTCTTATGATTCCAGAGGTGGTACTCTTTTTTTTTTCTTTAAACAAATACTTTATTAAGTTCTGTTTTACATCATTCATTTCCACCAGATTTTGAGTTACAATCATTTTCCCCCCATTATTCCCCTACCCACCCTCCCAGAATAGCAGTCCCACAAGATATCGCTTCCTCCAATCTGCTCTCTCCCATACTTTCTCCCATACCCCCATCGACTTTTCCATTAGAGGAAGATGAATCTTTGTGTCCCAATGCCTGCACATCTTATCTCCCAATTATAGGCAAAAGAGTATTAATAATAGTATTTATATATATATTTGAAACATTTAATGTTACGATCTTGAATTTCAGATCCATTTCCTTCCTCCCTTGTCACCCATTCCTTCTTGGGATATAAGTAATTCAGTATATGTTGTACACGTCTAGCTATGCAAAACATTATCATAGTAGATATATTGTACAAGGCTGCTTATAATTCCCTCCCACTCATCCCACCCCCCACCTGGTCCATTCCCTACATGATCCTGTCCCTCTTCTATAGTGGGTACTTCCAACCTCCCCTCACCCCAAGGATGCCCTCCCATCCATTATCCCTCCTCTCATCCCCCTTCCCCCTATCCTGCTGCAGGTTGAGATATCCCATTTAGTACGTATGTCATTTTCTCCCTGAACCAAATTCAATGTGAATGTGGTTTTGCCTTTTTAGTCTTCCTTATTCTCCCCCTCCTTTGCACCCACTTCCCCTACATGAGATAGTTTACCCTACCATGTCTCTCCCCATCTCCTCTTGCCATTTTCCTCTCTCACCTTATAATTTCATCCCTTGAGTACTCTCCCTTCCCAACAAAATCAACCTATGCCCTCTATCCATATATAACTGTAGCCATATACACACACATTCACATATGTATTCGTATGACCACACCCCTTCTTCCATTATTTTCATAGTGAGAAAGATATCATCAGTCACAGATATTGCTTTTCCATATAGGAATGTAAATAGTTCAACTTTGATAAGTTCCTTTTGATTTCTTTCCCTGATTACCTTCTTAGGCATCTCTTACTTCTTGCGTCTGGATGTCAAATTTTCTATTCAACTCTGGTTTTTTCCTCAAGAATGCTTGAAAGTCCTCTATTCCACTGAATGACCATATTTTCCCCTGAAACAAAATACTCAGTTTTGCTGGGTAGGTGACCCTGGGTTCATTCCCATCTCTTTTGCCCTCTGGAATATCATATTCCATGCCCTTCTATCCCTCAGTGTAGAAGCTGCCAGGTCCTGTGCTATTCTGATTGTGTTTCCACAATATTGAAATTGTTCCTTCCTGGCTGCTTGTAGTATTTTCTCCTTGATCTGGGGATTCTGGAACCTGGCTATAATATTCCTGGGAGTTTTCTTCTTGGGATCTTTTTCAGGAGGTGATCAGTGGATTCTTTCAACCTCTATTTTGCCCTCTTGATCTAAAACATCAAGGCAGTTTTCCTTGAGAATTTCTTGAAGGGTGATTTCTAGGTTCTTTCTTTGATCATGGCTTTCAGGTAGTCCAATAATTTTTAAATTGTCTCTCCTGGACCTATTCTCCAGGTCAGTGGTTTTTCCCATGAGATATTTCACATTGCCTTCTAATCTTTCATTTGTTTGGATCTGCTTAACAGCATCTTCATTTCTCATAAAGTCACTAGCTTCCATTTGCTCCAGTCTAACTCTGAAGGAATGAATCTCCTCAGTGAACTTTTGAGATTCTTTTTCCATCTGGCAAATTCGACTTTTTAAGGCATTCTTCTCAATGCCCTTTTGGGCCTCCTTTGCCATTTGAGCTAGTCTATTTTTTAAGGTGTTGTTTTCCTCAGTCAGGCTGTTGACCTTCATTTCATACTTTTCCTGCATCCTCATTTCTCTTTCCAATTTTTCCTCCACTTCTCTTATTTGATTTTTAAAGTCCTTCTTAAGGTCCTCTATGGCCTACAACCCACTCATGTTTTCCCTGGGGCTTTTGGAGCAGGACTTCTGACCTCACAGTCCTTTTCCTGCTCTATGCCCCCAAAATAGGAGTCTAGGGTTGCATTTTTCTGTTTCCTTTGCCTTGGCATGTTGCCACTTAATTGCTTGACTTTGGGCTTGTTGCCACACTATGGCTTTAAGGCCAGATAGAGGAATTTTCGTCCCGAACGTGTGGGGGCAACTTCCGTTTCTGGCAAGCTATAAACCCACCCACAACTTCCACCCTAGATCACAATCCAGATCCAGGGAGGTTAAAGCAAGAGAGATTACCCCCCAAGACTGATCGCTGGATCTCCCCACGATTTCTAGGCTGGGAGCCGGAAATGCCTCTGAAAACTACAAAATGGCGTGTCTCCTCAGAGGCTTCTAGCCCCCAGGGGAGGGAGCTGACGCATTCCCCAAATACAGGTCCCAAAGTCCATAGGACTCTTACTTTGTCCTAGGCAAGTCTATGTTGATAATTCTGGAATCACCACAGTTCCTGGTGTTCTGGGGTTCCTCCAGCCGGCTGCTGGCTCTGCCGCCCTGGGGCTAAAACCTCGGCTCACGGGGACCTGGGCTCGGCTCGGCTCCTGCACTCTGCGCGCTGCCGGCTCCCAGACCTCTGCGCTGGTCCTTCCTGCAGGGTGCTGGGCTGTCCTCAGCGGGAGGTTAGCTTCTCTGTGTCGTTCTGTGGGTGCTGGGGCTCCATAAGTTTTTCAGAGTCCTTTTTTACATAGTTTGTGGAGAATCTGGGGGCAGAGAGGCTTGGAAGAGCTGTTTCTACTCCGCCATCTTGGCTCCGCCCCCGGTGGTACTCTTTATACTAATAAATAGTAATGATTCCATGGAGGCACTTACTCTACTTAAATCACTTTGCTTACCTTTTGCAAACTAAAAACCCAACATTGTACACTTTCTTGAGGAGAAAATAATAAAAAAAGATATTGGCACTCTGGTTCATACTAGTTCTTTCCCTGATAAATCTCCCTTTCTCCTGTGGTTCCATTTCACACTCCTTTGTCCTTTGAACAGTTCCAGATGGCTTTCCTTCCTCTCCCCCATCCCACCGAACCCAATTAAAATATTACAAAACAGACACTTTTCTTATTCTGTCATGCCAGTCAAGCTACTTCATTCCTGTGCCTAAGCTACCATAATCTCTGAAGTGAGGCCATTGATGCTGGTCTAGCCAAGAAGGGTATTGGGAGAATAGTTCTGCATTTTCTCTGTGCTTTGAAATGTGGCACATTAGAGTAAAAGCAAGCTTTTCCTGGAGGAGATCTCAGATAATTACAAAAGTTTACAGCTCACTCTTTATAAAGAAACAGCAAAACATCCGTTTTCTATCTAATATAAAAAGCATAGGATGGGGGCAGAATAAAGGCTCAAAAGCATATGATAGAGTATACCCCCATCTATAGTTATATACTTTTTGTTGCATGTCTATAGCACAAGCTCAGATATAATGCCTTCTCTGATGGACAGACAGACAGGGATACAAGGCAACCTGGGAGAGTGGGAAAATTACTAGACTATAAACAAAAGCATCTTAGTTCTAGTACTGGGTATCATAGATCAAAATCAAAACAACTTTTTTTAGTACTACAACAATTAGAAGCATTTCAAGAGAACATAGACTCTCTGAAATCAGGGATGATGTTTCTTGCTTCTTTGTTTTTGCCTTTTTTTTTACCCAGTATCTCTAAAACCTAGCACATAGTTGGCCCTTATTAAAGGCTTATTGATTGACTGTCCAAAAGTAAAACTTCTTATATATCTATCTATTGACTTACATGTTTTTGGCTTTTGGGTTTTTTTTGTGACAGGTGGATTTGTGATAATTTCAGTGTAGAGAATGCCAAGGGCAGAAGCTCCTCCCACCAATGAAAAACAACGGATTCACCAGTATTGAGTTTTAGAGGGGTTCTTGGGGGTTTCTAAGGGGTTCAAAGACTCGCCATAAGCCTATAGCCAGTAGGTGTCAAAGGAAAGATTGGAACTCAGGTCTTCCTGACTCTAAGGACAACCCTCAATCTACTATATGCTAAGTTGCTTCTCCATGTTTCTATACCATCTTACAAAAGACTCATAGGTATTTAGTTACCTTGTATGATCTGAGCACAACAAAAATATTTTCCTACAAATTTGCTCCCATTCCCTCAGCAATAGGGCAATGCAATTCCCAAAAAGAAAAGGAGGATTTTAGGGTTTCTATCTAACTTTCCCCCATGAAATATTAATATTATTAACCTAAAAAATTAGATAGCTGTTACCTTGTAAGATAGCAAAAGACCCTGGATTGGTCAAGGCAAGGCAAGGCATATGTAGATTTCAATACATGTCAAGAAGCCTTTTTTTCCCTTGTCCCCTTTAGCTTTATATATATTGTTATCTGGAAGAACACATTTTATCCCATCTATTTGGCATATAGCCCATACTGAAGAGACAAGGGGTGAAAATTGCCCAGGCATAGCTTTAATCTAGTGACAGTGAGCCCTTTGATTCTGCAAGCCTTGGCATTGCCCCTAAATCTACCATATTTACTCCCAAACTACCCTAGAATGACCACTACCATACAATTCCTCAATTCCTTCCTGGGCCCTAGATAGAGGAGATGAACAAGAGGAACAGAATATGACTGTACTTTGATCTGTACCCTTGTAAGCATAAGCAAAGTGGGTTTTTTTTCTGGAGTTCACTTGCCTAGGCTCAGGCTAAACTGTAAACATCTGAAGGATTAACCTCCTTTGAACCCTGATAATTCACAGCTATGCTGAGTCAAGTAGGTTTCATGCCTTTTGGCTCTGAGCCAATCGGGGCCGAGTTTTTGTTATATATTCTGGGAGGCTGGCATTTTGCTTTGGGGGTTCACTTATGAGAAGGACATTTTGATTCCCTGGATGGGTCTCTGAGTAACCATTTGTTAGTAGCCTCCCAACTACTCAGAAGTTTGCACTTCTCCAATCTGTTGGTATACTCTGTTGTATTACAGAGTAGGAGCCCCTGTCTGTTGAATCTATGTGCTAATAATTTCTCTGCTTGTATATTCTACTTATCCATAATTAAAGTAAGATTATCAACTCTTTTAAAAGTTGTCTTTCCTTTAGAAAAGTAGATCAAAGAACCTGTGCTAGCAGCCCACCTTGTGTGCTAGTGTGGCTGCTAATACAACTTTTTTTCACCTTTATTCATTCATTCAACATCACTTACTGAGTGCCTATTAAGCATTCACTAATTCTCAGGAGAAAGATGGGGAGAGAGGAGAGATAAGATAGTGTTAGCAAAGAAGTGTCTCTGCCCTCAAAGAATTTACAATTTTCCTCTCTTTCTGACAAACCTGACCTGTTACAAACTTTTTCTAGTACTGAGAGATGCTAAGTGGGATTTCACCTTCATATTAAGTTTCATTGTCTCATGAGATTCCACACACCCACACCCACACCCACCCACACCCACACCCACACCCACACCCACACACACACACACATTCTACTCTGACTCTATTTCTCTTCATATCTCCAAAAGTAGGGATTCAAACCTGCAGTTTCATTCTAAGACTGTTTGTTGGCTAAAGAAATTCAAAATTTGCATATTGCATATCTTTTCTCATTGAGCCATACTGTCATCCCTCTCTCCTGATAGGAGAATATCTAGGTGGTAGCAATATCAAGAGCCAAGCAGGAAGAACAAGACCAAGTGGAGTCATCTAACTATGGCCCTAGACTCTTCAGAGTGGTAACAGGAAAATGCTAGTCCAGAATGAGAGTATATCCAGGACAAAAACAGAAGGATGTTCCCCAGAAAAGGGAAATGGGAACTGTGCTTAACACAAATTCTATTTCCAGGTTTGAGCCTTGTGCATGATATAGCTTCTTTCAGTTGCTTCCTCCTTTACTTTCACCCCTTAATAGATCTTGCCTCCCAAATCCTCAAGAGAATTTAATCCTCCCTGTGGTCATCTTTTTTAATTGAACTAGAGAACTTCTCCAAAAGAATTGGAATCTCCTTTACACCATGGGTTGTGTTTTGAAGAAATAGCTGCCTATGCTCAGGTCATTGAAAAATGAAAAAAAAAAATCAATACCATTTCATGTTTTGATTTCAGCCAGGTGGTGAGGATTATTTGAGCCATTTCCTTACCCTACATAGGGAAATGTCTCTTCCATAACATGGTTAGCTGGAACCACACAGGAAAAATAAAAAGCTTCAAACTGCTACACTTCCAATTCAGGAGAGATGGGCAGTTTGACATAATTTATCCCTCTGAGTATAAACCAGGAACCTCTCAGCCAGAAGTTTCTCCTGAAAAGTTGTATCTTGAATGTCACGGGGCATACAGTAGCCTTAATCATGGTATGCATTTAGAATGAGGGTTGTGCTGAAAATGAAAAGCATCATGAAAGGAATGTTGACATTCAACCCTTTCCAGACAACGGGGTTGCTATAACAATCTTTGACAGGCTATTTTTATAGTGACCAACTCTCAGTTTTAAAGGCTATGTCAACCCCCCAAAAGCAGCTTTTTCATAGAGAAAAGGAGAATGACAAGTTGGAAAGCCAAGTTGGAAAAGAATCTTGGACCTTCCATGGCCTGAATTTGTGGAGATAATTTACTACATACAAAGGATGACTTTATAAATGTTAAGGACCTGAGCAAACTCACTATGTAATAGTGGCTTAGT
The DNA here is from genome assembly GCA_011680675.1 of Gymnobelideus leadbeateri. Taxonomy (NCBI): domain Eukaryota; kingdom Metazoa; phylum Chordata; class Mammalia; order Diprotodontia; family Petauridae; genus Gymnobelideus; species Gymnobelideus leadbeateri. The sequence continues at coordinate 58,474 of WOXC01012348.1, read as the reverse complement.
ACAAGGTCGAAAGGACTGAAGACTGACCAATCTCTTTTGTTGTTCTTCCTTAAGGCTAAAACCAGTAGGGAGACTGGTTACACACACACACACACACACACACACACACACACACACACACACACACACACACACTCACACACACAGTGAATTGTGTGTGTGTTTAAATCACTAAACAACATTTCTTCACGACTCCCTATATCCCAAAGCACTGTATTCTGCACCATGTCTAATAACAGAGGAAATTAAATTGATTCCTATACCCTTTTCAGAAGGAGAAGTAGTATTTATTTGATTACTCTTCCAAGAGTAAGAGGTGGAAAGTAGAGTTGGAGGGCATAAATAATCAATGCATATTTATCAGACACCTGCTATGTACCATGCACTGCGCTAAGCCCAAGTGACAGAGGAGGTGGCACACAAGTCAGGCTCTGCCACTAACTAGCTATGTCATTAAATGAGTTCTTTTATTTCTCTGAGCCTCTGTTTCATTTTCTAAAAATTAAAGAAGTTAAATGAAAGCACATGTAAAGAACCATCCAACTTTAAATTTCTGATTTGTAATGGCAGATTTTGTACTTACACATAAGGGTATAATAGGATAGAGATTGGACCTGTAATATTGTTAACACAGGAAACTCCCACATAGGATAATCCTTTCGCCAGTGAAGGTTGGCAAATTCTCTGTCACTTAGTTTTAGAGAGTTGCCTAAAGCATTACATGATTTAGTGATTTTTCTCAGAGTAACATAGCCAGTAGATGTAAAAGATAAGACTTGATTCCTCTTTTTCCCAGCTCTGAGGCCAGTTCCCTCTTCACTTCATTTGTCAAAAACATTTAGTAGGACATTTCTTGATGCTCCCCTATGTGTCTCAAAAAATGTAACATAACAGAAATAAATGTGTAAATTGCCTAACTACAAAGAAATACGTAGTTGGGAAATACTATGATAAGAATACAAACTGGAACTTACTATGTTTTTTAGGAGTCATGTATTTCTCTCAAACTTTTTCCCTGAATATAATAATAATAAGTAGCATTTATATTGTACATTAAAGTTTGCAAAGAGTTTTTAAACTGTTATCTTATTTTATCTTCACAATAGCCCCGAGAGGGAGGTGCTTCATTTTACAGATTAAGAAACTGAGGCAGACAGAGTGACATGGCCAGGGTAAGACAGCTAGTAAGTACCAAAGGATGGATTCAGGTCTTCTGAATTTAGGTCTTCTGAACTTCACTTAACAAGTCCTATAGCTTGGATATTTATTCCAAAGATGTTTTAGATATATTAGATTCTTGTGGGTTTGTTTTGAACCAGCAATGAACCAATTCTATTCTCACCTCCTACCACTACCATCCCATTTTGCAATTCAGACAAATTGACAAAAAGTGTCAGAAAAGTACTATTATGCAAGTACTTATTAAATATCACTTGAGGACAGTGACACTAATGATGATGGATTATGAAAACGAAATCTATACAATAAAGGTCGTGTGCAACTCTGACCCTTCTTTCAGATCCACAGCCTACTAAATACCTTAAGCTCCTTGCTTATACATAAGGAATAGATGTAAATTCCAAATATTTGCATTCAATTAAAGTCATCCCTGACTTTCCCTGTTCCTATCAATATTGTCTACCTTTAATTGTAAGCTAGTAGAGGATAATGGGCATGTACAGTATCTACCTGGCCAGGGAGTTATAAATTGAAATTTTCACATGCAAACTTTTTTTTTAATCTGATACTGGTTGGAACTTTTCTATACCTATCTGAAGCTTCAGTTCCACTATAGAAGCTAATCTATTGCCAACAGGAGAAGTGGGAAAAAAAGAGAAAGGCAGCCAGGAATGGAACTGTAATTTCTTTTGCTCTGTAAATATTTGCTATGCAGATCAAGAGAAGTCAGTTGATTATCCATGTGTTCTATTTTTCATGTACTGAACAACCAGTTTTTGGTCTTTAAAATAATGACTTAATTGTAAAAATACAAGCTGCTTTGGCTTCCAAGAAACCTTATTGCAAGAATGACCATAACAAAAACCAAACATACTAGTCTCCTGAATTAGATACTGAAAAGAGAACTGCTGTCCAGGTTCTGAAAACTCTGCGTTATCCCACTCAATGACTGAAATCCAAAAAATGGAACCACTGCTTTGCTCATCTACCCGGGAGCAATCTTGTGCAACCATACATACGTAGGAGCTCAGAGCTTTGTTAGTTCACATGATATAAGATTATTTCCTTAACAGGGAATTTCTCAGAGTTGTGACTTTCCAGTGTTGACACCAAAAGTTTCAAATAGACCAATACCACCGGGAGATCATAGACTTATACTGCTTCTTCCCCCAAATCCTCTCATTGCACCAAGAGCATACATAATCTCTTCTCTTTAAGGTATCATATTATCTTCTGTTTACCAGGGGAAAGGATATCTTTTCAAGGGCCCCATTTGCCCATGAATCTCTACATGTGGTGAAAAGAAAATCAGGCTTGGCATGGGTAGGGGTAGCTAACGTTGGTGATAAAAGCTAACTACATGTTCACTTTGGCAATAGGAGTCACTGCTAATAGTAAGGAAAGTGGAGGTGACAGAATTTCAGTTGAGCGATCTAAAATCCTAAAGGATGGATGATGCTATTAGAGTATTGCACTCAGTATGTCAGCAAATTTGGAAAACAGAACAATGGCCTCTGGATTAGGAAAGATTACTTTATGTCACAATCCTAAAGAAGGGCTATGCTAAGGAATGTTCAGATTATTGAAAAGTTGCTCTCATTCCACATGCCAGCAAAGTTTTGCTTAAGATTCCATAAGCTAGGCTTCAGCATAATGTGAACAGAGAATTACAAGAAGAGCAGACTGGTTTTCAAAGAGGAAGAGGAACTAGAGACCAAACTGCCATTATTCACTGGATTATGGAGAAAGCAAGGGAGTTCCAGGGGGGAAAATCTACTTCTGCTTCATTGAATACACTAAAAGTATACATATCCATATATATATCCAACAAAATATGGCAAGAGATGGGAATAGCAGATCATCTTACTTGTTTCCTGAGGAATCTGTATGTGGGTCAAGAAGCAACAGTCAGAACTGAACATGGAACAACTGATTGGTTTAAGATTGGGAAAGGAGTACAACAAACCTGTATGTTGTCAGCTCATTCATTTAACTTCTATGCAGAGTACATCATGTGGAATGCTGGGCTGGATGAATCAAAAGTCAGAATTAAAGCTGCTATAAGAAATATCAACAATCTTAGATAAGCATATGATACCACTCTGATGTCAGAAAGTACAAAAGAATTAAGAAGCCTCTTAATGAGAGTGAAAGAGGACAATGTAAAAGCTAGTTTGAAACTTAACATTAAAAAAAAAGAGCCTGGCAAGTTGTCCCATCACTTCCTAGCAAATAGAAGGAGAAGAAATGGAAGCAGCATCAGATTTTATATTCTTGGGCTCAAAGATCTTTGCAGTTACTGCAGTCATGAAATTAAAAGATACTCCTTGCACAGAAAGTTGTGGCAAATTTCATACATGTCTTCTGCATAGCAAAAAGCAGATATATCACCTTACTAACAAAGGCCATATAGTCAAAGCTATGGTCTTTCCAGTAGCAATATATGGCTGTGAGAGTTGGAAAGTTGGGTACCAAAGGATTGACTCATGAGTTATAGTTCTGGAGAAGACTTTTGAGAGTCCCTTGGACAGCAAAGAGATGAAATTGGTCAATAATTAAAGAAGTCAATTCAAACTTTTCACTGGAAGGTCTGATATTGAAGCTGAAGCTTGTTTCCTTTGCCACATAATGAGAAGACAAGACTCATAGGAAAAGACCCTCACACTGAGAAAGGTTGAAGACAAAAGGAAAAGGGGAGAGCAGAAAATAAGATGGAGAGATAGTAGGGCAGCTATGTGGCACAGTGAATAGAGCACTGGCCCTGAAGTCAGGAGGACCTGAGTTCAAATCCAACCCCAGACACTTAACACTTACTAGCTGTGTGATCTTGGGCAAGTCACTTTACCCCAATTACCCTGTCCTTCCCCCTCTGAAAAGAAAAGGAAAGAAAAGAAAAAAAGATGGAGAGTGTCATGGAAACAACAAACATGAGCTTGAACAGACTTCAGGAGATAGTGGAAGGTATTAGGGCCTGGCATGCTATGGTCCATGGGGTGATAAAGAGTTGGACATGATTGAACAACAGCATGCTAAAGTATTTCCCAGCTCATACATGTCTTCTGCTTCCCCACTAAAGGAAGCAGTCTAAAGGAAGGCAAACAGAAGGCTAATAGATTTGGAGCTGGAAGGGACCTCAAAAGTCATCTAGTCCATTTCCCCATTTTAAAGATGAAATAAAGTGAGTTGGTCAGGATCATAAAGTACTCAACAGCAAAACTTATATTTGAACTCTGATACTGTGACTTCAAGTCTAGGACTATCAATAACACATTTAAACAGTCTTTTACATTTTGGCAAAGTGCTTCTTTCACAACAGCTCACAATATGTAAGAAGTGAAAGCATTATCATCCCCATTTTATAGACGAGTGACTGGATGCTCAGAAATGTTAAATTATTTGCCCACAGTCACACAGTTAGCAAACAGAGGAGCATAAATAGAAATCCAGATTTCCTGACTTTAATTAAATGCAGCTCTTTTTCTACCACCCCACATCACAGAATTTGGCATGCACCCCTTTAGGAACCCAGGCCAAATTACTGGTCCTTAGGATGACACCCATTTCTCCTAAGTAAATCTCTATTTATTAACCCAATCAACATGCATTTTTTCTCTTTTCACCAGGTGAAAGAGACCTGGGAGGGCAGGAGTCAGGTTAAGGGAAGGAAACTATTCCACCTACATTAACATGCCATAGCATAATAGTTCCAAAACAACTTTTGCTTAATGAACAACCACATTTGCATTTCAAGAGTACCTTGGGGTGCTATAAAGTCAATATAGCATAGATAATTCTGAAGTCAACCCTTTTCCCTCTATAAAAGGCCCTTTAGCTGTAAAAACCAATTCTAATAAAAGGCATCTGTACTCAGACTTCTGCTTTATGCAATATACTTCACTATAACATAAAATATTTGGCCCTGAAGAGCAGCTTTATGGAACAGATAATAAAATAATGTAGTATAGATTCATGGCTGTATATATAAAGACTTGTTTCCACAACTCTTCCTGTAAGGGGTCAAAAATAGCAATTGAGCTGAATTCTGCATGGCAGTGACCTTGGCTGTCCATCTCATCTAGAGACCTTATGACAGATGGACTTAAAATACAAAGTATTCTTATACAGTACTAGAGAGGCTGAAGAAGATATTGTAACCTCCCCACCCACTCAAGCCCTTTTGATCATAAGTAATAAAACCAAGTTAAAATAGGAGGGATGGTAAAACCCTGAACCTCCTGAAAGAAATCCCCAAATGAAAGCTCTGAGGAATATTATAACCAAATTCCAAAGCTCAGAGGTCAAGGAGAAAATACTGCAAGCAGCCAGAGAGAAATAATTCAGCTGCTACTACTGGAGCCGTGAACTAGTCCAACCATTCTGGAGAACAATTTGGAATCATGCCCAAAGGGCTATAAAACTATATGTACTGGGGGTGGAGCCAAGATGGTGGCATAAAGCAGGAAAACTCCATATGCCCCCTCCATGACCACCTCAAATACCTAGAAAAAGACTGTAAACAAATTTTAGGGCTACAGAATCCACAAAGTGACAGAGAGAAACAAACCTCCCGCTGAAGATAGCCTGGCAAGCCAACAGGAAGGGTCCATCACAGCAAGCTGGGAGCCTAGCCCAGCCCTGCATGAGACCTTGATTTTAGCCTCATGGTGGCCATTGCCAGCCCCAGATAGAAGGACTTCAGGAGAGTGGATCACTGGCAGCTTTGGAAGTTCCCAGAATTATCAACCCATAAATGCCAAAGACAAAGTGATAGTTCAGTGTGGACTTTGTGGGAACAGGGGGTACATGAGTGAGGCCCAACCTCTATCCCCAGAGGGATAAGTGGCTAAGGCATGGCAGCCATGCAGTTGCCACCACTTGTCTGCTTCAGAGGCCCTGGCCTGAAGACTGTAGGGGGACCAAGCAACCAGTCTGAGGGATAATCGCTCTTGCTTTAACCTGCTTGGATCTGGATTGCTTTCTAGGGTGGAGGTCCTGCGGTGTGTGACCAGTGTGCCAGAGCCAGTGGAGGATTCTGAGAGGGCAACCAACTAATAACTCCAGCAGCTGCAAAAACCACAGCAACTTTGGGACAAAGCTCTCCTCTCTAGAAGCAGAGTTCTACTGTGGCAAAAACCTAAAAAGTCAAACAATTGAGTGGCAACATAAGAAAGCAAAGGAAGCAAAGAAAGCAAAGAATTCTAACTTTGGATTCTTTTTGGGGGGACAAAAAGGATCAAAGCATGGAACAGGAGGAAGACAATGAAGTCATAACTCCTGCACCAAAAGCTTCCAAGAAAAACATGAACTGCTTACAGGCCATATAGGAGCTTAAGAAAGGTTTTGAAAACCAAATAAGAGAAGTGGAGGAAAAATTGGGAAGAGAAATGAGAATGATGCAAGAAAATCAGGAAAAGAGAGTCAACAAACTGACTGAAGAAAATAACACCTTAAAAAAATGGACTAACTCAAATGGCAAAAAAGGCTCAAAAAGCCAATGAGGAGAAGAACGCCTTAAAAAGCCAAATTTGCCAGATGGAAAAGGAATCTCAAAAGCTCACCGAAGAGAATATTTCCTTCAAAGTTAGATTGGAGCAAATAGAAGCTAGTGACTTTATGAGAAATCAAGACACTATTAAACAGATCCAAACAAATGAAAAAAAAAAAGAAGTCAATGTGAAATATCTCATTGGAAAAACCACTGACCTGGAAAATAGATCCAGGAGAGATAATTTAAAAATTATTGGACTACCTGAAAGCTAGGATCAAAAAAAGAACCTAGAAATCATCCTTCAAGAAATTCTCAAGGAAAATTGCCCTGATGTCTTAGAACTAGAGGACAAAATAGAGGTTGAAAGAATTTATCAGTGAATCTGAGTGGAAACCGGAGTGACGGAGCCCACTGGAAGACGAAATGTGGCAGAATCCAGCCCAGGAGGTTGCCCAGTGTGTCCGGACTGGTTGAGCGCAGAGCGCATGGGGTCTGCACAGCCCAGACCTAAGAGCAGACAAGCAGACTACACCAGAGAGAGCAAAAGCCCCAGCCTGCAGACTTACCGAGGACGAATCACAGTCATCTCTCAGACGGGTAGGATCATTGGAGCCAGGTAGGAGAGTTGGGCCCTCAGTGGAAAGAGTGGCTTCTCTAGCTGCATTTGGCCCCCAGCCTGGAAGTTTAGAAACTGCCTGCCTGTATAATACAGGGGCTGGAATGGCAAAGTAAATTCTAGCTGCTCAGATCCTCCCATCCCTCCTTCATGAAGCAGAAAACCCAAAGATAAGTCTCCCACCCAGATTGAAATCCCAAGTTAATGGAAATAGCCCCAGGCTTGAGAGTCTCCAAGAAGGGGTATAACTGAGATAGCCAGGAGTCTGAAGAGAAGAGAGGGTGGGGTCCCAACAAGCCCCACCTCTCCTTACCAACAAAAGCCTACTCATAGCCCAGGGGTATAGTGACAGAAATCTGAAGTGATCAGACGCACCCATACCTACTCATCTACATCCCTCATTGACTTCCCTGACTTAGACATAAACTAGCCACCCAGAGGTATTCAAAGTCAAGGATCAGGCCCTAAACTCATAGCCTGAGAAACTAAGAAACAGGAAGTCACAATGGGAAAAAAAGAAGCCGAGAAGGAGAAGGGGAAGGCAAAAAAGTCTATTCAAGCATACTATGCAGGGCAAGAACAACAAAACACAAAGGACAATATAGACTCTCTACCCATACCTGAGACCACAGAAGGAAACATGATCTGGTCTCAAGCCCAAATAGCATTCCTGGAGGAGCTCAAGAAAAATTTTAAAGACCAAATCAGGGAGGCAGTGACCAACTTGGAAAAACGTCTCAGTGAAGTTATTGGAGAAAATACCTCCCTAAAAAAGGAACTTCAAAAAATAACTGAAGACCGTAATTCAATAAAAATTAGAAACAATCAAATTGAAGCTCAGAATTCTATGATGCAGCAAGAGTCAATCAAACAAAACAAGACGATCGAAAAATTACAAGAAAATGTAAAATATCTCACTGGAAAAATAACTGACCTAGAGAACAAATCCAGGAGAGACAACCTAAAAATTATTGGTCCACCAGAAAGCCATGATGAAAAAAGCAGCCTAAACAACATCCTCCAAGAGACTGTCAAAGAAAACTGTCCTGAGGTCCTAGAATCAGAAGATAAAATAACTATCGACAGAATTCACCGGACTCCTCCTGAGAGAGATCCCAAACTGAAAACTCCAAGAAATATAGTAGCCAAATTCCAGAATTACAAGATTAAAGAAAAAATTCTACAAGCAGCCAAAAAGAAACAATTCAAATATTGAGGAACTACAGTTAGGATCACACAGGACCTAGCAGCTTCTACATTAAAAGAGCGGAGGGACTGGAATTTGATATTTCATAGGGCAAGAGAGCTAGGACTACAACCAAGGATTAACTGCCCAGCAAAACTGAGCATAATCTTCCAGGCAAGGAGATGGTTGTTTAATGAAATAAGGGACTTCCAGATGTTCCTGATGAAAAATCCAGAGCTCAATGGAAAATTTGATCTCCAATTACAAGACTCAAGAAAGACATAAAAAGGTAAACAAGAGAAACACAGACTCACACATGCATAAGTGCACACACCCACACCCACAAACACACGCTCATTACTTGGTATGCAACAAGAGCAAAATGTTCACATCCCTATATGTGGAGCTGATATCTGTCAATATTCAAAATCTTTATGATTATCAGGACCTTCAAAAGGGTTATACTTAGATAGAGGGTGTGGGTATGAATGCACTAACCTGATGTCTAAAAAAAACAAAACAAAACTATTAAGGGGATCAAAGAGACTGTAATGGGAAAAAGGAAAGGATTAGCTAGGAAAAGGTAAAATATGCCATCTGAAGGGACATTAAAACACGCTATAGAAGAGGGGAAAGAAAGAGGGAGAGGAACATCATTTAAACACTATTCTCACTGGTTCTGGTTCAAAGAGGGATCAACTTAAATCAGTGAAGTTTAAGATTTTAATGTGAATAGACACATAAATTCATTAAATAGAGGAAAAGGAGGGAGGGAGAGGAGCAATGTTTGAAATTTACTCTCATTGGGTTGGAATCAAATGGGGAGTAATTCACTCTGATAAGTATAAAAACTTATTTCATCCTACAGAAAGCAGAAGGGTAAGGAGGGGTGAAAAAGAGGAGACTAAAGGGGGGGATTAGAAGGGAGGGAAACAGTAATAAGGGGAGAGGGTAGGTTAAGAAGAGGGATCACTGGGTGGGAACACTGAGGAAGGGGGTGGTCAAAAGGGAAAACTTCAAGGAGGGGAAGGGAGAAGGAAGAAACAAAAACATAAACAGGGGAGGGAATAGGATGGAGGGGAAGAGACAGATAGTCATTATTACTGTGAATGTGAATGGGATGAACTCTCTCATAAAACAGAGGTGGATAGCAGAATGGATTAAAAACCATAATCCTACAATATGTTGTCTACAAGAAATACATTTGAAACAAAGGGATACCCACAGGGTAAGGGTAAAAGGTTGGAGTAAAATTTATTATGCCTCAGCTAAAGTAAAAAAAGCAGGGGTAGCAATACTTATCTCAGATAAAGCAAAAGCAAAAATAGATCTAATTAAAAGAGATAAGGAAGGAAATTATATCCTACTAAAAGGCACCATTGAGAATGAAGCAATATCACTACTTAATATATATGCACCAAGTGGTATAGCATCTAAATTCCTAGAGGAGAAGTTAAAGGAATTAGAGAAAGAAATAGATAGCAAAACTATACTAGTGGGGGACCTTAATCTTCCCCTCTCTGAACTCGATAAATCTAACCTCAAAATAAACAAGAAAGAAGTTAAGGAGGTGAATAGAATCTTAGAGAGACTAGATATGATGGATCTCTGGAGAAAACTGAATGGGGATAAAAAGGAATTTACTTTCTTCTCAGCAGTGCATGGTACATATTCAAAAATAGACCATGTACTAGGACATAAAAACCTCACAATCCAGTGCAGAAAGGCAGAAATATTAAGCGTATCATTCTCTGATCATGATGCAATAAAAATTATATGCAATAAAGGGCCATGGAAAGATAGACTAAAAACTAATTGGAAATTAAACAATTTAATCCTAAAAAAATGGTGGGTCAAACAAGAAATTATAGAAACAATCAATAATTTCATTCAAGAGAATAATAATAATGAAACAACATACCAAAATTTGTGGGATGCACTAAAGGCAGTTCTCAGGGGAAGTTTTATATCCCTGAGTGCATACTTAATTAAAGCAGAGAGAAGGGAGGTCAATGAATTGGACATGCAATTGAAAAACCTAGAAAAAGAACAAATTGAAAATCCCCAATTAATACTAAATTAGAAATATTGAAAACCAAAAGTGAGGTTAATAAAATTGAAATTAAGAAAACCATTGAATTAATAAATAAAACTAAGAGTTGGTTTTATGAAAAAATCAACAAAATTGATAGACCCTTAGTCGATAAGATAAAAAAAAAGAAAGAAGAAAACCAAATTATGAGTATCAAAAATAAAAAGGGTGAATCTACCTCCAGTGAAGAGGAAATCAAAAAAATAATGAGAATTATTTTTCCCAATTGTATGCACACAAATATGACAATCTTAGTGAAATGGATGAATATTTACAAAATCACAAGTTGCCCAGATTAACTGAAGAGGAAGTGAATTACCTAAATAACCCCATCTCAGATAAAGAAATCAAACAAGCCATCAAAGAACTCCCTAGGAAAAAATCTCCAGGGCCAGATGGATTTACTAATGAATTCTATCAAACATTTAAAGAACAATTGATTCCAATACCCTACAAACTATTTGGGAAAATTAGTGAAGAAGGAGTCCTACTAAACTCTTTCTATGACACAAATATGGTACTGATTCCTAAATCAGGAAGAGATAAAACAGAGAAAGAAAATTATAGACCAATTTAACTCATGAATTTAGATGCAAAAATTCTAAATAAAATATTAGCCAAAAGACTCCAACAACTTATCACAAAAATAATACACCCTGATCAGGTAGGATTCATTCCAGGAATGCAAGGATGGTTTAATATTAGGAAAACCATCAGTATAATTGAACACATCAACAATAAAACTAGCAGAAACAACATGATCATTTCAATAGATGCAGAAAAGGCTTTTGACAAAGTACAACACCCATTCCTATTAAAAACACTAGAAAGCATAGGAATAAATGGAGCCGTCCTCAAAATAGTTGATAACATCTATTTAAAACCATCAGCAAGTATTATATTCAATGGGGATAAACTAGAAGCCTTTCCAATAAGATCAGGAGTGAAACAAGGGTGTCCACTATCACCCCTCTTATTCAATCTGGTACTAGAAACACTAGCAGTAGCTGGGGGCGGAGCCAAGATGGCGCAGTAGAAGCAGCATTTCCAATGTGCTCTGCCCCACACAAATTTCAAACAATGTGAAAGGGAGCTCCTAACAACTTCTGGAGCCACAGCACCCACAGAACGGCACAGAGAAGCTAACCTCCTGCTGAGGACAGCCCAGCAGCCCTGCAGGGAGCAGCCAGTGCAGCACTCTGAGAGCAGGCAGCACAATGCGCTGGGAATCGACAGCGCAGCCTGCAAAGCCGAGCCCAGGTCCTCAGTTTTAGCCCCAGGGCGGCCGGGCCTTCAGCCAGCTGGTGGAACCCCAGAACACCAGCAATTGTGGCAATTCCAGAATTATCAGCATAGATATGCCTTGGACAAAGTGAGAGGTTAGTGCCCTATAGACTTTGGGACCAGTATTTGGGGAACACGTGGCTTCCTCCCCTGGGGGCAAAAAGCTGCTGAAGAAACAGCTGCACAGAAGCCATTCTGCACCATCAGTAATGTTTTGCATAGATATACATGTACAACACATACTGAATTCCTTATCTTCTCAGAGGGAGTGGGTGACAGGGGAGAAAGGGAATGGATCTGAAAATCGAAGTTTTAAAATTAAATGTTTCATAAGATGTCCAGGCAGTGGGGCTCAGAGATTCACCTTGCCCTAATGGCACAGTCGAAGGGGGTATGGGAGAAGATATGGGAGAGAGCAGATTGGATGAGGGGATATCTGGTGGGACTGCTATTCTGGGGTGGTGGGTAGGGAAAAATGGGGGAAAAATGTAACTCATAATCTGGTGGAAATGAATGATGTAAACCAGAAGTTAATAAAGCATTTGTTTAATTAGAAACACTAGCAGTAGCAATTAGAGAAGAAAAAGAAATCAAAGGAATCAAATTAGGTAAAGAAGTGACCAAGCTATCACTCTTCGCAGATGATATGATGATATACTTAGAGAATCCTAGAGAATCAAGTAAAAAACTACTAGAGACAATAAATAAATTTGGCAAAGTTGCAGGATATAAAATAAACCCACATAAATCCTCAGCATTCCTGTACATCTCTAATGAAACTCAACAGCAAGAGATAGAAAGAGAAATCCCATTTAAAGTCACTGTAGACATTATAAAATATTTGGGAATCTTCCTGCCAAAACAAACCCAGAATCTATATGATCACAACTACAAAACACTTCTCACACAAATAAAAGCAAATATAAATAGTTGGAAAAATATCAATTGCTCATGGCTGGGTCAAGCTAATATAATAAAAATGACAATTTTACCCAAACTAAACTATATATTTAGTGCCATACCAATCAATTTACCAAAAAACTACTTTCTAGAGTTAGACAAAATAATAACAAAATTTATTTGGAAAAACAAACGGTCTAGAATATCAAGGGAATTAATGAAAAGAAACGCTAGGGAAGGTGGACTAGCTATGCCAGATCTTAATCTGTATTATACAGCAGCAGTCATCAAAACTGCTTGGTACTGGCAGAGGTGTAGAGTAGTGGATCAATGGAATAGATTAGGTGCAGGAGACCCAGCAGTTAATGAATATAGCAATCTATTGTTTGATAAGCCCAAAGACCCCAGTTTTTGGGATAAGAATGCACTATTTGACAAAAACTGCTGGGAAAACTGGAATACAGTATGGCAGAAACTGGGCATAGATCATTATCTAACACCATATACCAAAATCAAGTCCAAATGGGTGCATGATCTAGGTGTAAAGGATGATACTGTAAGCAATTTGGGAAAGTAAGGAATAGTTTACCTGACAGATCTGTGGAGAGGGGAAGACTTTAGGACCAAACAAGAATTAGAGAGCATTATAAAATGCAAAATGGATAATTTTGATTACATTAAATTGAAAAGCTTCTGTACAAACAAAGCCAATGTAACCAAGATCAAGAGGGAGGTGGGAAATTGGGAAAGAATTTTTACAACTTGTGTCTCTGATAAAGGACTCCTCTCCAAAATTTATAGAGAATTGAGCCAAATCTATATGAATACAAGTCATTCCCCAATTGATAAGTGGTCAAAGGATATGAACAGGAAATTTTCAGAGAAAGAAATTAAAGATATCTATAAGCATATGAAGAAATGCTCTAAATCACTATTAATTAGAGAAATGCAAATCAAAACAACTCTGAGATACCACATCCCTCCAGTCAGATTGGCTAAGATGACAAAACAAGAAAGTGACAAATGCTGGAGAGGATGTGGACAAATTGGAACACTAATACATTGCTGGTGGAGTTGTGAACTTATCCAACCATTCTGGAGAGCAATCTGGAATTATGCCCAAAGGATTATAAATAATTTCATACCCTTTGACCCAGCCATACCACTTCTAGGGTTATATCCCAAAGAGATCATAGAAGTGGGAGGAAGACCCATATGTACAAAAATATTTTTAGCAGCCCTTTTTGTGGTTGCAAAGAATTGGAAACTGAAGGGGTGCCCACCAATTGGGGAATGGCTAAACAAGTTGTGGTATATGAATGTAATGGAATATTGTTGTGCTATAAGAAATGAAGAGGTGACAGATTTCATAATTACCTGGAGAGACTTATACAAACTGATGCTGAATGAGAAGAGTAGAATCAGAAGAAATCTGTGTACAATTACAGACATACCATATCTGTGATGACCAACTATGACAGACTGGACTCTTTTCAGCAATGCAGTGATATAAGTTAATCCCGAAAGACTCAAGTGAGAAATGTGCCATCCAGAGATATAACTAGAAAGAAGTGAACCTGAATCCTGATGGAAGCAAACTAAATGATCTTGTTCTTTTCATTGTTTGGTTTTATTTCTTCCTTACCATCTTTCATCCCACCTAGTACAATACGCCTTTGTAATAATGTCTAATATGAATGCATTTGCAGATCCTATACTGGACTATATGCTGTCGTGTGGGGAGGGGGGAGGGAAGTAAAGGAAATTTGAAAATCAAGGAACTATGGAATTGAAACTTGTTAACTGAAACTAAACTAATAAATTAATTTTAAAAAAGATATAAAATGTATAAAATATCTGGAACTTTACTACAAACATACAAACAAGATGTTTAAATGACTATTTATAGAAATAAAGATAAATAATTGGAGAGAGAAAAAAAAGAAAGAATTTATCGACCACCTCTTGAAAAAGATCCCCAAAAGAAAACTCCTAGGAATATTATAGCCAGGTTCCAGAATTCCCAGATTAAGGAGAAAATATTACAAGCTGCCAAGAAGAAACAATTTGAATATTGTGGAAACACAATCAGGATAACACAGGATCTGGCAGCTTCTACACTGAGGGATTGAAGGGCTTGGAATATGATGTTCTGGAGGTCAAAGGAGCTGGAATTAAAACCAAGAATCACCTACCCAACAAAACTGAGTATCATGTTTCAGGGGAAAATATGGCTATTCAATGAAATAGAGAACTTTCAAGCATTCTTTTTTTTCCTAAAGCAATTGGGCTTAAGTAACTTGCTCAAGGTTATAGGGCCAGTCATTATGTGTGGGTGCTCATTTTCTGAGGCTGGATCCAATTCTGGGTCATCCCAACTCCGGGGCTGGTGTTCTTCTTCACTGCACCACCTAGCTGCCCCCATATTTTATTTCTTTTTTTTTTTTACTTTTTTGGACGGCAGTTGGGATTGCCCAAGGTCTTGCCCAAGGTCACATGGCTAGTTTTTTGTTTTAAGTGTCTGAGGCCAGGTTTGAACTCAGGTCCTCCTGACTCCAGGGTTAGTGCTCTATTCACCTGGCCATGTAGCCGCCCCACTTTCAAGCATTCTTGATGAAAAAAACAGAGCTGAATAGAAAATTTGACATTCAGATAAAAGAAGCAAGAAAAGCATGAGAAGGTGAACAGGGAAAAGAAATCATAAGCAACTTATCAAAGTTGAACTATTTACATTCTTACATGAAAAAGTGTAATCTTAACTTATGAAACTTTTCCCAGTATGAGAATAGTTGAAGGGAATATAAATGTGTATGTATCTATATAAGAGGGTATATGAGTATATTAATACATATGTGAGTGTGTATATATGTGTACAGGTATACATAGACAGAGGGCATATGACCACTTGAATAGGAAGGGATGATACTTAAAAAGTGAAATTGAGAGGTGAGAGAGGAACATGATGAGAAGAGATGGGGAAAGAGAGAATGGGGTAAATTATCTCTTATAAAAGAGATAAGGGAAAACTGTTACAATGGAGGCAAAGAATAGGAAGGCAAAAGGGAATGGATCCACCTTACTCACATTGAATTTGGCTTAGGAAGAGAATGACATACACACTAAATAGGATATCTCACCTACAGGAGAGTAGGGGGGAAGGGAATGACAGGGGGGGTGATAGAAGGGAGGGCAGGTTGGGGAGGAGGGAAGTTTTAAGCTTTTGAAAAGGGACAGGGTCAAAGTAGAGAATAAAACAAGTGGGGGTCAGGATAGGGCAGAGGGAAATATAGTCAAGTCTTTCACAATATATCCATTATGGAAATGTTTTGTGTAGCTACACATGTACAACCTATATTGAATTGCTTATCTTCCCAGTAAAGGTGTGTGGTGAGGAAGGAAGGGAAAGAATCTGGAATTTTAAGTTTTTAAATCAAATGTTTAAAATATATATTATTTTTTACATGCAACTGGGAAATAAGAAATATAGGGACTGGGGTATAATAGAGACCCATCTTGCCTTACTGGAAAGTTGGAGGTGGAACAGGGGAAGATATAGAAGAGAACAGATTGGGGGAAGGGATATACAGTAGGATCACTGTTTGGGGGTGGTAGGTAGGGGAAAGATGGGGAGAATATTTGTAACTCAAAATCTTGTGGAAGTGAATGATGTAAACTAAAAATAAACATAAAACTTAATTTTTAAAAACCCATATGTACCCTTTAATCCAGCAATGCCACTACTAGGTCTCTGTCCTAGAGAGATTGAAGGAAAAGCAAGAAGAACCATTTATACAAAAATATCTGTATCAACTCTTTTGGTGGTGTCAAATGAATTAGAGACTGAAAGAATGTCCATCATTGGGAATGACTGAACAAGTTATGGAATATAAATGTGATGGAATACTATAGTGCTATAAGAAATGATGTAGGGCATGGTTTCAGGAAAACCTGGGAAGAAATATGAAATGCTACAAAGAAATAGGCAGAACCAGGAGAACAATCTACACACCAACAGTAATATTGTAAAGATAATCAACTATGAAAGATTTTATAACTGTGATCAAGACAACGTGATCCCACGACAACTCCAAAGGAAGCATGATGTAAAATGTTATCCATCTCCAGGTAGAGAACTGATGGACTCAAGAGTGTAGCTTAGGGGCAGCTAGGTGGCGCAATTAGTAACAGCGCCAGCCCCAGAGTTGGGAGGATCCAGGATCGGTTCCAGCCTCAGATACTTAACACCCACACAAAAATAACTGGCCATGAAACCTTGGGCAAGTTACTTAACCCCAATTGCTTAAGAAAAAAGAGTGTAGCTTAAAGCATGTTTTTCCCTTTATTTGTCTTGCTTTTTCTGGAACATGGAAAATACAGAAATATATTTTGTGTGAGTGAATTTATATGTACCATAATTGTTCAGTGGTTTTTCAGTCATGTCTGACTCTGTGACCCCATTTAGGGTTTGCTTGACAAAGATCCTGGAGTGGTTTGCCATTTCCTTCTCCAACTCATTTTATAAATGAGAAAACTGAAGCAGACAAGATTAAGTGACTTGCCCAGGGTCAAACAACAAGTAAATATCTGAGGCCAGATTTGAAGTCAGGAAGATGGGTCTTCCTGATTCCCAGGCCCAACACTCTATCTACTATGCCACCTAGCTGCCCTTTATATGTATAATGGGTACCATATCTCTTGCCTTTTCCATGAGTGGAGGAGGGGTAAAGGGAGGGAGAAAATTTGAAACCAAAAATAAAGTTAATCAAAAAAAAAAAAATCAAAGCAAAACACTCTTCCTTAGCTACCACTCCTGTACATGTATCATCCTTTCCCTATTAAAATATAAGCTATTTTGGGGAAAAAATATTTTATGTTTTAATTTGTATCTGCAATGCAGCATTTGGAACATACCAAGAACATATGAGGCACATAAAAATTATTTTTAAAACTGACTCTGTCAATCTTACATGCCCAGAGCCTAAATAACCATCATATCCAGCTTGATCAAACACTCAGAAAATTGGCCTGTACTTCACCATCCAAATCTACAAATGACTAGTTTGTAGTAAATCTTCAATTTGATTTATTTACAATATAGGATACTCTTACCAACCTGATGATTCTCATGGCAGCAGTCTAGAAAAACCTCTTCTCTATACTGAGACACGTGGAAAATTAAATAAATGACAGAGATTGTTTAGTGAACATAAAATTATACAAAAACAAAATTTGTTTCCCCTAAAGGATATTTTGAGCAGGCTATAATCCCCCTTTTGGGACATGTCTAGCAAGCCAATCAGAAGACTTATGTTGCCCAGTCAGTTCCTTTTATCCTTTGCCTGGTATTAGAGATATTCACATTTTAAACCTCTGATAGGTCCTCATTGTTAACTGAATAAAGTCCAAATTTCTTAGCCCAATGTTCAAGACTCCCCAGTTTGGTTACAAAACACCTTCCAAGTTTTGTCTCAAACTTGTTTCCCTCATAGGACCTTCAATCAAACTAGACAATTCATTCTTCTAAACATGTTCCATGTTTTCCCTTCTTGTTGGCTTTGTTTACTCTCTTCTTTCTCTGGGGAATGTTTTCTCTAATCTTCTCTCCAAATCCCTGACCATTAAAATTCTACCCATCTTTCTAGATCCTGAAAAAAAGTCAGCTCTGTTAAATCATTTCTCTAGTGAAGAATTTTAGGATACAATGGACTATCCTCCCCAACAAGTAACTCTATCTTAAAGCAGTGGACAATAGGATAATTGGCTGACCAACGATTAAAGAAATAGTTCCCAATAGCAAACTAGTGGCCTCCAGGGAAATCTGTTTTTCCATTTGAATTTTCTGTTTAAAGAAGGCTGTCTCTGTTAGAGGCCTGACACTTAGTCAGAAATTCTATGTAACTGTCTATTTAATTCTTCATAGGTGTTTCATGTTCCCAAAGCTAATTCAGGAGGGGGTCTTTCAGGGAAAATTCTAAGAGTCTAAGGTCTCTTCTAGCTCTAAGTCTATAATTTTATGATACTTTGCTATGAATATTTGATTCCAAGAATCCTTGAATCTTCATGAGTTCCTGATATCTGATTTGTTCTCTGTCTCCATGAAATCATGAACTGCTTCCTATTCCTGGATACTTAACCCTCAGTTTCCTTACCAGAAAAGAGACTGTAACATGACTTTCTTACCAATATCAGATCATAAGATTATAGAAATTATATCAAGAAAGGAGAAGCCTTGGAACACCTAAAATCCAACTGGTTCATTAGGGTCTCAGCTACCCATGGAAATGGGCTAAGTAGTGAAAGTTGTTCATGCAAATAACAGGACTCCAAATCCTCCTCAGAGAGGTTTGGGAGAATGTTGTGATTTGAAGAGATAAATGAAACAATGCAGGTCCAAGACAGAATTTATGGGGGTAAATAATCCAAAGAATTAGGTAGGCATCTTAAGGGAATTTATAGCAGTCCAAAGTCAAGAGGTGGGATGATATAAAGGTAGAAGTGAAGAATAGCTTGATGAAGTCAGAGACAAACATTATGCAGGCAACAACACTAGGAATCTATGAAGTGTTAGTTTATTTTATGCAATGTGTCTGCCCAAGACTTCATTCTTTTATGTTAACACTGTTTTAAACATACTACCTCCTTCTTCAGCTATGTTGGCATTACTATTAGACCAGGTGGCTTCTTACCCTCATTTCCCTGTTTGAAAAGAGAATGAGTGAAAGCAGAACCTTGAAATATGACCAGATGTTGGGCAGGTATTTTGGGACAAGATGAGAATTTGTCCTGGATGAGAAAGGAAAATATTGAGAGTACCCTCAAGTTAGCTTTTTTTCTTATACAAACATTCCTCAAAACTTTAGTGTTTTATTATATCTGATTATATTTCCCCTGTCAGATTTGTGGAACAGAAATATTTTGAATAATGTATTTTCCTGCCCATTCACAATTAGTAGTAGTTTGGGAGGCTAGGTGGCACAGTGAATAGAGCACCAGCCCTGGAGTCATGAGGACCTGAGTTCAAATCTGGCTTCAGACACTTAATACAAAACTGGCCATGTGACCTTAAGCAAGTCACTTAACCCTAATTGCCCTACCTTCCACCTTCCAAAAAGCAAAAAGCAAAATCCAAAAAACAAAAAAAAACAAAAAAAACACAATTAGTAGTAGTGGAAAAGGAGTCCAAAAGATGGCAGCCTAGAAAGTGGAGTAAAAGCAGGAACTTGCTTGTGCTCCCACACCAATCACCTCCAATAACCGTAAAAGATCATTCTAAACAAATTGTAGACCTACAAAATCCATAAAATGACAGAGTGAAATACATTTCCAACTGAAGTGAGTGTGGCAAGTTGAAAGGGAGGGTGTGTAACACCAGGCTAGGAGTAGTGCACAGACCCACAGGGGCTGTGCCAGCACAGACTGGCTGGAGCAGATTTCAGGAAACTAAATCACTCACAGCTGTGGCAGTTTAAAGACTTCTCTACTCATAAACACACAATAGAATGTAGAAGATCAGTGGGGAAACTCTGTTGGACCTGGGTGAAAGAAGAGCATGGTCTGTCCCCTATCCTTGGGACAGCAGAGATGGTGGGACCAGACAGGGGGGCAGCTGCTCCCAGAGCTCCAGGCCCACAGATGGTGGGAGTACAAGGGGGATCAGAAGGCAATTGCAGGAATCTCTTTGCTGACACTGCGGCAGGATTCCCTTTCCTTGCCCTGCTTAAATATGGATTATAGCCTTGGTGAGGAGGAGCACTGGCATAGCAGAGCTTGTGGAAGCTGTGGAGAGTGAATTCTCCTCACAATTCTGAGGCAGGTGCCTAGAAGTAGCTCTGACAACAGCAAAACCCCAGAAATTTGGGACACAGCATTCTCCACTCTGGAAGAAGAATTCCACCTTGGCAAAGAGCTAAAAAGTCAAGTAATTGACTGGGGAAATGAGCAAACAGAGGAAGAGAAATCAGATTATAGAATTGTCCTTTGGTGACAAAGAAGATCAAAACATAGAACTACAAGAAATACAAGAACTACAAGAAGACGACAAAGTCAAAATTCCTGCATCAAAAGGCTCCAAGAAAAATAAGAATTGTTTGCAGGACATGGAGTAGTTCAAAAAAGGATTTTGAAAATCAAGTAAGAGAAGTAGGGGAAAAATTGGGAAGAGAAATGAGAGAGATGCAAAAAAAAAAATCATGAAAAATGAGTCAACAGCTTGCTAAAGCAACCCAAAAATATTGAAGAGAATAACACTTTAAAAAATACATTAACTCAAATGGGAAAAGATGCCCAAAAAGCCAATGAGGAGAAGAATGCCTGAAAAAGCAATTTTGGCCAAATGGAAAAGGAAGTCTAAAAGCTCACTGATGAAAATTATTCCTTTAGAATTCAAATGGAGCAAATGGAAGCTAATGACTTTATGAGAAATCAAGATATAAAAAAAATTCAAAGAATGAAAAAATATAAAACAATGTGAAATGTCTCATTGGAAAAACTACTAACCTGGAAAATAGATCCATGGGAGATGATTTAAAAATTATTGGACTACCTGAAAGCCATGATCAAAAAAAAGAGCCTAGATATAATCTTTCAAGAAATTCTCAAGGAAAACTGCCCTGATATTCTAGAACCAAAGGGTAAAATAGAAATTAAAAGAATCCACTGGAGGGGTGGAGCTAAGATGGCAGAATAAAAACAGCACTTGCAAGGTGCTCTATCCCAGCTTTCTCCCTGGGGGCAAAAAGCAGCTGAGGAAACGTGGCACAGAGGCCATTTTGCAGGGTCAGTGGCAGCTCCAGCTCCTGGACTGCAAACTGTAGAGAGATCCAACAATCAGTCTGGGGATTAATTGCTCTTGCTTTAACCTGCTTAGATATGGCTTGTGGTCTTGGAGGGAGGTCTGGGGTAGGTATCCAATTTGCCAGAGCGTGTGGAGGCTTTACAGAGGCCACCCAATCTCCGGAAGTTGTGAAGACACCAGATGTATGGGATGGAAGATCTGCTGTCTGGCAACAAGCACAAAAATCAAGTAATTAAGTGGCAATATGCCTAGGCAAAGGAAACAAAATAAATAGAAAAATGCAACTTTAGACTCCTATTTTGGGGGCAAAGAGGATTGAAGCATGGAACAGTCAGAGGACTGTGAGGTCAGAAATCCTGCACCAAAAGCACCAAATGAAAATACAAGCTGGCTACAGGCCATAGAGGAGCTTAAGAAGCAGATAAGAGAAGTGGGGGAAAATTGGGAAGAGAAATGATAAAGATGCAAGAAAAGTATGAAATAAGGGTCAACAGCCTGACTGAGGAAAATAACACCTTAAAAAATAGACTAACTCAAATGGCAAAAGAGGCTCAGAAAGGCAATGAGGAGAAGAATACCTGAAAGAAACAAATTTGCCAGATGGAAAAAGAATCTCAAAAGCTCACTGAGGAGAATCATTCCTTCAGAATTAAACTGGAGCAAATTGAACCTAGTGACTTTATGAGAAATCAAGATGCTGTTAAACAGATCCAAACAAATGAAAGAATAGAAGGCAATGTGAAATATCTCAGGGGAAAAACCACTGACCTAGAAAATAGATCCAGGAGAGATCATTTAAAAATTATTGGACTACCTGAAAGTCATGATCAAAAAAAGAACCTAGAAATCATTCTTCAAGCGGAGCCAAGATGGCGGAGTAGAAACAGAGTGTCCAAGCCACTCTGCCTGCAGATTTCCTCCAAACTACGTAAAAGGGGACTCTGAACAACTTCTGGAGCCCCAGTACCCACAGAACGACACAGAGAACCTAACCTCGCACTGAGGACAGCCCAGCAGCCCTGCAGGAAGGACCAGTGCAGCGCTCTGGGCAGAGTGCAGGGAGTCAAGCACAGGAACCGGTCTGCCTGAGTCTCGGTTTTAGCCCCAGGGCAGCAGGGCCCGCAACCGGCTGGAGGGACCACAGAACACCAGCACCTGTGGCGATTCCAGAATTATCAACTTAGACTTGCCCAGGACAAAGTGAGAGGTTAGTGCCCTATGGACTTTGGGACCAGTATTTGGGGAATACGTCAGCTTCCTCCCCTGGGGGGTACAAGCCACTGAGGAGAAACGCCATTTTGTAGTTTTCAGAGGCAGCTCCAGCTCCTGGCCTGCTAATTGTAGGGATATCCAGCGATCAGTCTTGGGGGGTAATCGCTCTTGCTTTAACCTCCCTGGATCTGGATTGTGATCTGGGGTGGAGGGTGTGGGTGGGTTTACAGCTTGCCAGAAAAGGAACTTGCCCCCCACACATTTGGGACGAAAATTCCCCTATCTGATGGCAAAAGCCATAGTGTGGCAACAAGCCCAAAAGTCAAGTAATTATGTGGCAACATGCCAAGGCAAAGGAAACAAATTAAACAGAAAAATGCAACGCTAGACTCCTACTTTGGGGGCAAGGAGGGTCAAAGCATGGAGCGGGAAGAGAACTGTGAGGTCAGAAGTCCTGCTCCAAAAGCCCCAGGGGAAAACATGAGCAGGTTGCAGGCCATAGAGGACCTTAAGAAGGACTTTAAAAATCAAATAAGAGAAGTGGAGGAAAAATTGGAAAGAGAAATGAGAAGGATGCAGGAAAAGTATGAAATGAGGGTCAACAGCCTGACTGAGGAAAACAACTCCTTAAGAATAGACTAACTCAAATGGCAAAGGAGGCCCAAAAGGGCAATGAGGAGAAGAATGCCTTAAAAAGTAGATTTTGCCAGATGGAAAAAGAATCTCAAAAGCTCACTAAGGAGATTCATTCCTTCAGAGTTAGACTGGAGCAAATGGAAGCTAATGACTTTATGAGAAATCAAGATGCTGTTCAGCAGATCCAAACAAATGAAAGAGTAGAAGGCAATGTGAAATATCTCATGGGAAAAACCACTGACCTGGAAAATAGATCCAGGAGAGACAATTTAAAAATTATTGGACTACCTGAAAGCCATGATCAAAGAAAGAACCTAGAAATCACCCTTCAAGAAATTCTCAAGGAAAACTGCCCTGATGTTTTAGATCCAGAGGGCAAAATAGAGGTTGAAAGAATCCACAAATCACCTCCTGAAAAAGATCCCAAAAAGAAAACTCCCAGGAATATTATAGCCAGGTTCCAGAATCCCCAGATCAAGGAGAAAATACTACAAGCAGCCAGGAAGAAACAATTCCAATATTGTGGAAACACAATCAGAATAGCACCAGGACCTGGCAGCTTCTACACTGAGGGATCAAAGGGCATGGAATATGATATTCCAGAGGGCAAAGGAGCTGGGAATGAACCCAAGGTTCACCTACCCAGCAAAACTGAGTATTTTGTTTCAGGGGAAAATATGGTCATTCAGTGGAATAGAGGACTTTCAAGCATTCTTGAGGAAAAAACCAGAATTGAATAGAAAATTTGACATCCAGACACAAGAAGGAAGAGATGCCTGAGAAGGTAATCAGGGAAAAGAAATCAAAAGGAACTTATCAAAGTTGAACTATTTACATTCCTATATGGAAAAGCTATAACTGTGACTGATGATATCTTTCTCACTATGAAAATAATGGAAGAAGGGGGTGTGGTCATATGAATACATATGTGAATGTGTGTGTATATGGTTACAGTTATATATGGATAGAGGGCATAGGTTGAATTTGTTGGGAAGGGAGAATACTCAAGGGATGAAATTATGAGGTGAGAGAGGAAAGTGGCAAGAGGAGATGGGGAGAGACAGGGTAGGGTAAACTATCTTATGTAGAAGAAGCAAGGGGAAGTGGTTGCAAGGGAGGGGGAGAATAGGAAGGCAAAAAAGGCAAAACCACATTCTCATTGAATTTGGTTCAGGGAGAGAATGACATACATACTAAATGGGATATCTCAACCTGCAGCAGAATAGGGGGAAGGGGGATCAGAGGAGGGATGATGTATGGGAGGGCATCCCTGGGGGGAGGGGTGGTTGGAAGTACCCACTATAGAAGAGGGACAGGATCATGTAGGGAATGGACCAGGTTGGGGGGTGGGATGAGTGGGAGGGAATTATAAGCAGCCTTGTACAATATATCTACTATGTGATAATGTTTTGCATAGCTAGACATGTACAACACATACTGAATTACTTATCTCCCCAGAGGGAATGGGTGACAAAGGAGGAAGGAAATGGATCTGAAATTTGAGGTCTTAACATTAAATGTTTCAAATATATATAAATACTATTATTAACACTCTTTTGCTTATAATTGGGAGATAAGATGTGCAGGCATTGGGACACAAAGATTCACTTTCCTATAATGGAAAAGTTGAAGGGGGTATGGGAGAAGGTATGGGAGAGAGCAGATTGGAGGAAGCGATATCTTGTGGGACTGCTATTCTGGGAGGTTGGGTAGGGGAATAACGGGGGTAAAATCTGGCGGAAATGAATGATGTAAAACAGAAGTTAATAAAGCATTTGTTTAAATATAAAAAAAATAAGAAGATTGAATTTAATGGCCTTTAAAGTCTTATTTGGGAGTTTACAGTACAGGAGACTCTTCTTTCATTGACAGTTATAAGTTGCATATTTGTGGAATGGACTTATCTTGATCAAGACAGGGCCTATATATGCAGTCATTAGATGACCCCACTGATTAGAGCAATAAGGGTGATCTTCTCATGGAGGCCAAGGGACAAAGCCTTCTTCAGCAGGGGGAAAAAGCATAAACAGAAATAGCCTGGTAAATTAGCACCAGAGCATTTGTTAAGTACCAAGATTCAAAGTTTAAGAAGAGCAAGATGACCAGTTGCTGGGTGGAGATTGAGATCAAGAAGCCAATATGTTGCTGGGTGGAGATTGAGATCAAGAAGCCAATATGACAATGAGGTTGTCAAAGACTTGACTGTTAATATGTCTCAACTAAGCTTGATCATACTGTGATTGCTTACTTTTACTGTCTCTATCATGGTGTGCACAAGGGTAGGATCCACTAAGCATCCTTGGGACTCAACTATCCCCACTGGCACATAGATTGGCCATAGCCAGAAAGTGACAGCAGGGGAAATATGCAGGATATCATGTAAATGAATGGAAGAAAGAGTCTTAAACAAGAAAAAAGAAAGTCAGAAATGTGAAATTCAGTAGAGGGGTCAAGGAGAATGAAGATGACCATGGAAATCACTGATTGTATGAGGGTGTTTTTCATGTCAAATCAATAGTAGCCTCTAAGAAGGAATGGGGAGGCTAGGGGAATTGGTGGAAAAGGTTAACTTCATGCATGGCAAAGCAAATAGATATAATCTATATAAAAAGGAATCAGCAATCCTCATATGAGCAAATGTTAAAAATGAGACAGAAAATCTAAGGACATCTCTGTCCTATAACTGACAGAAATCATTTCAGTTACAGAAACAGCATCACCGAAAATCAGTACCACATTTCCATCAATATTTGCCCACATAAATTTGCCTTAGGGAGGGAATGACATATACACTCAATAGGGTATCTTATCCTACAGGAGAGTAGGGGGGAGAGGATGAGAGGGGGAATGATGGAAGGGAGGGCAGGCTGGGGAGTGACGGAAGTTGGAAGCACATACTTTTGAAAAGGGACAGGGTCAAAGTAGAGAATACAGGGAGGCTAGCTGGAGCAGTGAGTAGAGTGTCGGCCCTCGAGTCAGAAGGACCTGAGTTCAGATCCGGACTCAGACACAACACAGAAACAAACAAAAATCTAGCCATGTAACCTTGGGCAAGTTACTTAACCCCAATAGCCCTCCAAAAACAAAACAAAAAAAAGTAGAGAATAGAACAAGTGGGGGTCAAGCTAGGACAGGACAGAGGGATATATAGTCAGTCTTTCACAATATATCTACTATGGAAATATTCTGCATAGCTACACATGTACAACCTATATTGAATTGTTTATCTTCCCAGTAAGGAGAGGTAATGAGGGAAGAAGGGAAGGAATCTGGAATTCAAAGTTTTAAAATCAAATGTTTTTAAAAAGTATTTTTTTACATTCACCTGGGAAATAAGATACAGGCACTGGGGTATAGAGATCCATCTTTCCCTACTGGAAAGTCAGAGGGGGTATGGGGGAGGATATAGATGAGAAGGGAAAGGGGTATATAGTGGGATCACTGTTTTGGGGTGGTAGGTAGAGGAAAAATGGGGATAAAATTTGTAACTCAAAATATTGTGGAAATGAATGGTGTAAACTAAAAATAAACATAAAATTAAAAAATATATAAGGGGGGCAATAACAGCAAAAAAAATATTTGCCCACATATCACACAGCAGAAAGAATATGAAGAAAGGACTTATGACAAGTAAAATTAATCCAATTCACAATAAAATGAAAATGCCATAAGCCCAGAGAACATTCACGAGTGGGATTTTGTTCAGGGTCCCTAAATTTAATGAACTGAAATTAAGTACCATACCATCCCACAGTTTGAAAATGAAGGATTTTATTTTAATAAGACTTTTTTTACTTAACAATAAAGAAGGTACATAACATCCCTGACTTAGTTATTCAAAAGAAAAGCAAGTTCTGGCTTTTTCTTATAAAGATCAGGTTTTAAATGGAATGGGGAGTCGAGAGGAAAGAAATTAAGTTGGCACTGCCTAAGCCATAATCATATCCCTTTTTCCCTCAAAGGTTATCCCTGTACTTCAACTTCTGAATCATGAAATTTAAGAGTTGGAAGGAAGCTTGGTTAAGCCATCTAGTCCAATCATACTTTAAAGGAATCCATATTATTTTTAAAATTTATTTATTTTTAATTTACAGCATTCAGTTCCACAAGGTTTTGATTTCCAAATTTTCTCCCCCTCTGTCCCTTCCCTCCTCCCCCCATTCCCAAGGCAGTATGTTACCTAATATAGACCCTACATATACATTCACATTAAGCATATTTTCACATTAGTCATGTTGTAAAAAAGAATTATAACCAACAGTATGAACCACGAGAAAAAGAAAACAAAACAAAAAGAGAGAGAAAGAAAGAAAGAAAGAAAGAAAGAAAGAAAGAAAGAAAGAAAGAAAGAAAGAAAGAAAGAAAGAAAGGAAGGAAGGAAGGAAGGAAGGAAGGAAGGAAGGAAGGAAGGAAGGAAGGAAGGAAGGAAGGAAGGAAGGAAGGAAAGAAGGAAGGAAGGAAGAAGGAAAGAAAATAGTATGCTTCAGTCTGCTTTCAGATTCCATAATTCTTTCTCGGCATGTGGAAAAATTTTCCATCATGAGTGTATTGGAGTTGTCTTAGAACCTTGCATTGCTGAGAAGGGACAAGTCTATTAAAGTTAGTCATTGCACAATGTCGTTGTAACTATATATACAATGTTCTTCTGGTTCTGCTCCCCTCACTCAACATCAGTTCATAAAAGTCTTTCAGGTTTTTCTGAAGACTGTCTGCTCATTATTTCTTGGAGCAAAATAGTATTCCATTACATTCATGTATCATAACTTGTTCAGACATTCCCCAATTGATGGGCATCCCCTCAATTTCCAATTCTTGGTCACCACAAAAAGAGCTGTTATAAATATTTTTGTACATGTGGGTCCTTTTCCCATTTGTATGATCTCTTTGGTATACAGACCTAAAAGTGGTATGGCTGGGTCAAAGGGTATGTACATTGTTGTAGCACTTTGCGCAGAGTTCCAAATTGCTCTCCAAAATGGTTGGATCAGTTTACAGCTCCACCAACAATGCATTAGTGTTCCAATTTTCCCACATATTCTCCAACATTTATAATTTTCCTGTTTTGTCATGTTAGCCAATCTGACAGGTATGATATGGTACTTCAGAGTTGTTTTGATTTGCATTTCTCCAATCAATAGTGAGGAATCCCTATTATGACATAATAGACAAATAGTCATTCACTCTACTTGAAGGACTCCCAAATGAGAAATGTAACCTTCTCCTGAGGCAGCCCATTACATATTTGGTCAACTCTAATTATTAGGAAGGGTTTTTTTGTTGTTGTTATTGATGACATCAAGCCAAAATTTTCTTCTTTGAACCCATTTCTCCCAGTTTTATCCTCAAGGGCCAAGCAGAATCACAGAAGCAATCTAATCTCATGATAATCATTTAAATACATATGTATTTAAATATTATATTATATATACATATGGATTCAAATTCTGTCTCAGATACTTTGTAGTTGTCTGTTTCTGGGTTTTTTATGTTTATTTATATGCATGTACATATATTCTCATATGTGTATACATGTATTTGTATATATGCATGTATATGTATGCATATATTCATGTGGGGAAATATGATATATTACACATATGATATGATGTGATATGATATGATATATTATATATATGATGTGATATGATATGATATATGATAG
The DNA here is from genome assembly GCA_011680675.1 of Gymnobelideus leadbeateri. NCBI lineage: Eukaryota > Metazoa > Chordata > Mammalia > Diprotodontia > Petauridae > Gymnobelideus > Gymnobelideus leadbeateri. The sequence continues at coordinate 29,425 of WOXC01012348.1, read as the reverse complement.
ATTTGGAGCTGGAAGGGACATCAGATGACATCTAATTTCAAGTTCCATATTTTATAGATAAGTAATTAAGGAAGAAAGGAGTTAATTGAACTATCATCAAAAAACTTGGAAATATTTGAGACAAGATTTTAAATCAGGTATTTTTTACTCCAGTCTAATGCTCTATCCACTATGATGTGCTGATTCTCAACTTGAAAATGCCCCTTAGTCTTCCCTTCTTTAGGTCAACTATCTCAGATCCCTTCAACTAATTTTCATGTAATACAGATTTAAAATCCTTCCCAGTCCTGGTTGCCCTCCTCTGAAAAATCTTCAGCTTCTTGTTATAAAAGTCCAAACAGAATGCAATACTATACTCCAAATGTGATCTGAATGGGGCAAGAAGTATTTATTAAAAAAAAATAATAACAATTGATTCCAATACTCTACAAACTATTTGGGAAAATTAGTGAAGGAGTCCTACCAAACTCTTTCTATGACTCAAATATGGTACTGATTCCTAAATCTGGAAGAGATAAAACAGAGAAAGAAAATTATAGACCAATCTCCCTCATGAATTTAGACGCAAAAATTCTAAATAAAATATTAGCCAAAAGACTCCAACAACTTATCACAAAAATAATACACCCTGATCAGGTAGGATTCATTCCAGGAATGCGAGGATGGTTTAATATTAGGAAAACCATCAATATAATTGAGCATATCAACAACAAAACTAGCAAAAACCACATGATCATCTCAATAGATGCAGAAAAGGCTTTTGACAAAGTACAACATCCATTCCTATTAAAAACACTAGAAAGTATAGGAATAAATGGAGCCTTCCTTAAAATAGTTGCTAGCATCTATCTAAAACCATCAGCAAGTATTATATGCAATGGGGATAAACTAGAAGCCTTTCCAATAAGATCAGGAGTGAAACAAGGGTGTCCACTATCACCCCTCTTATTCAATCTGGTACTTGAAACGTTAGCAGTAGCAATTAGAGAAGAAAAAGAAATCAAAGGAATCAAATTAGGCAAAGAAGTGACCAAGCTGTCACTCTTTGCAGATGATATGATGATATACTTAGAGAATCCTAGAGAATCAAGTAAAAAATTACTTGAGACAATAAATAAATTTGGCAAAGTTGCAGGATATAAAATAAACCCACATAAATCCTCAGCATTCCTGTACATCTCTAATGAAACTCAACAGCAAGAGATAGAAAGATAAATCCCATTTAAAGTCACTGTAGACATTATAAAATATTTGGGAATCTACTTGCCAAAACAAACCCAGAACCTATATGATCAAAACTACAAAACACTTCTCACACAAATAAAAACAGATCTAAATAGTTGGAAAAATAGCAATTGCTCATGGCTGGGTCAAGCTAATATAATAAAAATGACAATTTTACCCAAACTAAATTATATATTTAGTGCCATACCAATCAATTTACCAAAAAACTACTTTCTAGAGTTAGACAAAATAATAACAAAATTTATTTGGAAAAACAAACGGTCTAGAATATCAAGGGAATTAACGAAAAGAAACGCTAGGGAAGGTGGACTAGCTATGCCAGATCTTAATCTGTATTATACAGCAGCAGTCATCAAAACTGCTTGGTACTGGCAGAGATGTAGAGTAGTGGATCAATGGAATAGATTAGGTGCAGGAGACCCAGCAGTTAATGAATATAGCAATCTATTGTTCGATAAACCCAAAGACCCCAGTTTTTGGGATAAGAATGCACTATTTGACAAAAACTGCTGGGAAAACTGGAATACAGTATGGCAGAAACTGGGCATAGATCACTATCTAACACCATATACCAAAATCAAGTCTAAATGGGTGCATGATCTAGGTGTAAAGGATGATACTGTAAGCAATTTGGGAAAGCAAGGAATAGTTTACCTGACAGATCTGTGGAGAGGGGAAGACTTTAGGACCAAACAAGAATTAGAGAACATTATAAAATGCAAAATGGATAATTTTGATTACATTAAATTGAAAAGCTTCTCCACAAACAAAGCCAATGTAACCAAGATCAAGAGGGAGGTGGGAAATTGGGAAAGAATTTTTACAACCTGTGTCTCTGATAAAGGACTCATTTCTAAAATTTATAGAGAATTGAGCCAAATCTATATGAATACAAGTCATTCCCCAATTGAGAAATGGTCAAAGGATATGAATAGGAAGTTTTCAGAGAAAGAAATTAAAGATATCTATAAGCATATGAAGAAATGCTCTAAATCACTATTAATTAAAGATATGCAAATCAAAACAACTCTGAGATACCACATCTCTCCAGTCAGATTGGCTAAGATGACAAAACAAGAAAGTGACAAATGCTGGAGAGGATGTGGGCAAATTGGAAAGCTAATACATTGCTGGTGGAGTTGTGAACTTATCCAACCATTCTGGAGAGCAATCTGGAATTATGCCCAAAGGATAATAAATAATTTCATACCCTTTGACCCAGCCATACCACTCCTAGGGTTATATCCCAAAGAGATCATAGTAGTGGGAGGAAGAACCATATGTACAAAAATATTTTTAGCAGCCCTTTTTGTGGTTGCAAAGAATTGGAAACTAAAGGGGTGCCCATCAATTGGGGAATGGCTAAACAAGTTGTGGTATATGAATGTAATGGAATTTTATTGTGCTATAAGAAACGAGGAAGTGACGGATTTCATAATTACCTGGAGAGACTTATACAAACTGATGCTGAGCGAGAAGAGTAGAATCAGAAGAAATTTGTATACAATCACAGACATACCATATCTGTGACGACCAACTATGACAGACTGGACTCTTTTCAGCAATGCAGTGATATAAGTTAATCCCGAATGACTCAAGAAAGTGAGAAATGCGCCATCCAGAGATATAACTAGAAAGAACTGAGCCTGAATCCTGATGGAAGCAAACTAAATGATCTTGTTCTTCTCATTGTTTGGTTTTACTTCTTCCTTACCATCTTTCATCCCACCTAGTACAATATGCCTTTGTAATTGGAATAATGTTTAATATGAATGCATTTGCAGACCCTATACTGTACTATATGCTGTCATGAGGGGAGGGGGAGGGAAGTAAAGGAAATTTGAAAATCAAGGAACTATGGAATTGAATCTTGTTAACTGAAACTAAACTAATAAATTAATTAAAAAAAAAAAAGAAAAAGAAAAAAAAAATAATAACTGAACCTGTGATTCCATTAATGTAGGGAGTTTCCTGTGAGGAACTTCCTCTATCAATGAAGATCAAACCAACTCTTCAATTTATAGTCTTGGAGAGTTCCCTAGGGCACAGAGAGGTTAATTGACTCATCCAGGATCACAGAAAACAGGTGTCAAAGTGAGGATTTGTATTTCCATTCTTTCTACTCTAAGACCAATTCTCTATCCACTGAGTCACATTGCCTCTTAGAGATGGCTAAATTTTATTCTTCCCCTTGCCACAAATACTGAGAAAAGCCTAAATTCCAGGTGGTACAGTAGTAGTAGTAGTAGTAGTAGTAGTAGTAGTAGTAGTAGTAGTAGTAGTAGTAGTGGAGCCAGACCTGGAGTCAGGAAGACCTGAGTTCAAATGTGAGATGAGATAATTTCTAGCTATGTGACCGTGGGCAAGTCACTGAATCTCTTTTTGCCTCAGTTTCCTCATCTATAAAATGGGGATAACTCATGAAGCTCAAATGAGATAACAATTGTAAAACATTTAGTGTAGTGCCTAACACATAAGAAGTTCTATACATATATTAGCTATTGCTACCATAGTTATCATTATCATAGTCTGAAAGTAAAGATAGAGGTCATAAATATAACCACAATAATAAAAAGGTAACTTCACCTATTAGGGAGGCACCATGCTAAAAAGGAAAGAGATTTGGATTCAAATGCCTTTTCTACAACTTTCTATCTGTGTCACCTTGGGGGAGTCATTTCTCTGAACTTAAAGTTTTTCTCATTTGTAAAATAAGGAAGTTGTATTCGACTCTCTGAGTTCTTTGCTAGCCTTAGAACAATATGCCTATGAACTTTCAAGCTTTCTTGCCATGTCATGGATACCTACAATCAGTTGAATACTAATACTACAATTTCATATGTATCCCTGGGAGAAAAGCATGTCAGGCAGGAGGGAGTCAAGAAAAATAGAACCGGGGGCGGAGCCAAGATGGCGGAGTAGAAACAGCTCATCCAAGCCACTATGCCCCCAGATTCCCCTCAAACTATGGAAAAGGCGACTATGAACAACTTCTGGAGCCCCAGCACCCACAGAACGACACAGAGAAGCTAACCTCCCGTTGAGGACAGCCCAGCAGCCATGCAGGAAGGACAAGCGCAGCACTCTGGGAGCTGGCAGCGTGCAGCGCACAGAGCGCGGGGAGCCAAGCCAAGCCCAGGTCCCCATGAGCTGAGGTTTTAGCCCCAGGCGGCAGGGCCAGTAGCCAGCTGCAGAGACCCCAGAACACCAGCAGCTGTGGCGACTCCAGAATTATCAACATAGACATGCCTAGGACAAAGTAAGAAGTTAGTGCCCTATGGACTTCGGGACCAGTATTTGGGGAACGTGTCGGCTCACTACCCTGGGGGCTAGAAGCCACTGAGGAGACCCGCCATTTTGTAGTTTTCAGAGGCAGCTCCAGCTCCTGGCCTGCGAACTGTAGGGAGATCCAGCGATCAGTCTTGGGGGGTAATCACTCTTGCTTTAACCTCCCTAGATCTGGATTGTGATCTGGGGTGGAAGTCGTGGGTGGGTTTACAGCTTGCCAGAAATGGAAGCTGGCCCCCTCACATGTTTAGGGTGAAAGTTCCTGTCTGGCACCAGGCCATAGTGTGGCAACAAGCCCAAAAGTCAAGTAATTAAGTGGCAACATGCCAAAGACAAAGGAAACAGAAAAATGCAACCCTAGACTCCTATGTTGGGGGCATAGAGCAGGAAAAGGAATGTGAGGTCAAAATTCCTGCTCCAAAAGCCCCAGGGGAAAACATGAGTGGGTTGCAGGCCATAGAGGAGCTTAAGAAGGACTTTAAAAATCAAATAAGAGAAGTGGAGGAAAAATTGGAAAGAGAAATGAGAAGGATGCAGGAAAAGTATGAAATGAGGGTCAACAGCCTGACTGTGGAAAACAACACCTTAAAAAATAGACGAACTCAAATAGCAAAGGAGGCCCAAAAGGGCAATGAGGAGAAGAATGCCTTAAAAAGTCGATTTTGGAGGCGGTCAAGGCAGAGCGGAGGCGGAGGCGCTTCTTTGGCTCTCAGAAAAGGGAAGCGACATGTCGGCGGCATTTAAAAAGGCGGCCAAGTCCCAGCAGCGGGAGCACCGGGAACGAAGCCAGCCTGGCTTTCGAAAACATCTGGGCTTTCTGGAAAAGAAGAAAGATTATAAGCTTCATGCCAATGACTACCACAAGAAACAGAAATATCTCAGAGCACTTCGCAGGAAGGCCCTGGAAAAAAATCCTGATGAGTTTTACTTTAAGATGACTCAGGTTCTGCTCCAGGACGGGGTCCACGTGGTCAAGCAGCCCACAGATGAAGTGACCAATGAGCAGCTGAAGGTGATGAAGACTCAGGACATCAAATATGTGGAGATGAAGAGGGCGGTAGAAGCCAAGAAAATTGAACGTCTGAAATCGGACCTCCACCTGCTGGAAGTCTCAGGGAAGCAAAAGAACCAACATGTGTTCTTCTTTGACACCAAAAAAGAAGTTAAAGAGTTTGATGTGGCCACTCACCTGCAGACGGCCCCGGAGCTGGTGAAGAGAGTCTATAACCGGCCTAGGATAGAGACCCTGAAGAAGGAGACAGTGAAGGGCGTGACGAAGTGCAGCCAGATGGAGAAGCTAGCTAGAGAGAGGAAAAGGCAATACAGCCTCCTGAAGCAACGTATCGAGAGGGAGAAGGAATTGTTTGTTATTGCACAGAAAATCCAAACACGCAAAGATCTTCTGGATAAAACCCCCCGAGTGAAGGTGAAGAATGAAACAGTCAACGCCCCAGCTATTTACAAATTTAAAAGTCAAAGAAAACGTTAAATTCTTAAAAAAAAAAAAGTCGATTTTGCCAGATGGAAAAAGAATCTCAAAAGCTCACTGAGGAGATTCATTCCTTCAGAGTTAGACTGGAGCAAATGGAAGCTAATGACTTTATGAGAAATCAAGATGCTGTTAAACAGATCCAAACAAATGAAAGAATAGAAGGCAATGTGAAACATCTCATGGGAAAAACCACTGACCTGGAAAATAGATCCAGGAGAGATAATTTAAAAATTATTGGACTACCTGAAAGCCATGATCAAAGAAAGAACCTAGAAATCACCCTTCAAGAAATTCTCAAGGAAAACTGCCCTGATGTTCTAGATCCAGAGGGCAAAATAGAGGTTGAAACAATCCACTGATCACCTCCTGAAAAAGATCCCAAAAAGAAAACTCCCAGAAATATTATAGCCAGGTTCCAGAATCCCCAGATCAAGGAGAAAATACTCCAAGCAGCCAGGAAGAAACAATTTCAATATTGTGGAAACACAATCAGAATAGCACAGGACCTGGCAGCTTCTACATTGAGGGATAGAAGGGCATGGAACATGATATTCCAGAGGGCAAAAGAGCTGGGAATGAACCCAAGGGTCACCTACCCAGCAAAACTGAGTATTTTGTTTCAGGGGAAAATATGGTCATTCAGTGGAATAGAGGACTTTCAAGCATTCTTGAGGAAAAAACCAGAATTGAATAGAAAATTTGACATCTAGATGCAAGAAGCAAGAAATGCCTGAGAAGGTAATCAGGGAAAAGAAATCAAAAGGAACTTATCAAAGTTGAACTATTTACATTGCTATATAGAAAAACAATAACTGTGACTGATGATATCTTTCTCACTATGAAAATAATGGAAGAAAGGTGTGTGGTCATATGAATACATATGAGAATGTGTGTGTATATGGTTACAGTTATATATGGATAGATGGCATAGGTTGAATTTGTTGGGAAGGGAGAATACTCAAGGGATGAAATTATGAGGTGAGAGAGGAAAGTGGCAAGAGGAGATGGGGAGAGACAGGGTAGGGTAAACTATCTTATGTAGAAGAAGCAAGGGGAAGTGGTTGCAAAGGAGGGGGAGAATAGGAAGGCAAAAAGGCAAAACCACATTCTCATTGAATTTGGTTCAGGGAAAGAATGACATACATACTAAATGGGATATCTCAACCTGCAGCAAAATAGGGGGAAGGGAGATGAGAGGAAGGATGATGGATGGGAGGGCATCCTTGGGGGGAGGGGAGGTTGGAAGTACCCACTATAGAAGAGGGACAGGATCATGTAGGGAATGGACCAGGTGGGGGTGGGATGAGTGGGAGGGAATTATAAGCACCCTTGTACAATATATCTACTATGATAATGTTTTGCATAGCTAGACATGTACAACATATACTGAATTACTTATCTCCCAAGAAGGAATGGGTGACAAGGGAGGAAGGAAGTGGATCTGAAATTCGAGGTCTTAACATTAAATGTTTCAAATATATATATATATATATATATATATATATATATATATATATATATATATATATATATAAAGAAAATATGACCTAAGACATGTTTAGTGTTGATTGAAATGTAAATTGTCTATGCTATGTGCATACTTAGTAAGACTTTACTGAATAAGTGACTGATTGTACTTTGAGTACTTTGAGATATTGTTACTGATAAGAGACTGAGTTAATCAAGACTTTGTCCCATGAGTGGAAGACTTTGACCATGTACTTTGAGACTACTGATAAGTGACTAATTGAGTTAATCAAAATTTTGCCCCATGAGTGGAAGACTTGGACTATTGTACTTTGAGATTATATTGTGATTTTCTTATGTACCTAGGAAATGTGACCTAAGAGATGTTTAGTGCTAATTCAAATGTAAATTGTGTATGCTGTGGGCATGAAAGATCTTGGGGCTGAATGTAATGGAAATGCAGATTTAAAGATCTTCCCTGCCCCTAGGCCCTTTGATTGGTTTAAGAGACTCTAAGAACCTTCCTTAATTTGAAAATATACTCTGCCCCCTAATAGGCTGAATGTGGTCACATGGAGCCTATGGTAGGAGGCTTGGTTTTCAGGAATGACCAAACCTTGATGCTGTGTGATTGGGCAGTGGTTCAAGTGGGTGGTTACATTTTCTGAGCCAGGAGAAGACTATATAATCCCTGATTTGAGGCTTTGTTTTGGGGCTCACTTTGAGAAGTGTTGTGTGATTTGACCAGATGAGACTCTGGGAAGCCGTTGTTGAGAGCCCCCTGGCTTTGAAAACCCAGATGTTGATGCTTCCCTCTCTGGTAACTGTGATTTTGGTATTGATAATGGTTGGACAGTTTGGAAGCCTGTCTGTTTGATCTGTCTGTATACTCTGAAGTTCGGGGTGCTGACTTTTTCCCCCTGAACTAGGTAATATATATTTGATTGATCAAAGTGAGCTTGTTAACCAATATATATATATATATATATATATATATATATATATATATATTTTCACCTAATATAATGCAATTTCCTTGAGGGCATGGATAATTTCATTTTTGCTTTCTTATCCTCAGAACTTAGCATAGTGTGTAGAGGGTACTTCATAAATGCTCTCTGAATTAAAAAAAAATAGAACCTATTTAATTTGAAGAATGTGTTAAAGAAAACCATGGCTATCCAAGGTCTAGGGAACCAGCAAAAAGTTCAAGCCATGAACCAGGGCATCCACCAGAAGTGCTTCTCAAGTCAAGGTTCTTTGCAGCAATGAGACTCAAAGATCACTTGGAAACTATAGTGGACAGAGAACACTAAAATGAGTGGTAATGTTGGGGAAGTGCTCCTCTGTTATAATTCTAGAACACTGAAAGATTAGGGAAAGCACAAGCAGTCTCATTGAGTGTTAGTGATAAACTCTTACTTTCTTGATACAGATCAGCACTAACAGAGATATAGCCACAGTAGTTATTTGTTCAGTAATACAAAGACCTTTCATAAAGGAAGTATTTTATTCTGAAGGAGTTGCTTAGATCATCTTACAGAGGCTATGGTGCCTATGCTAATTACTTTACCTCTGTGGTAACCTTAATTAGGGAGAAGAGTGGAACAGTGATAAGAGCAAAGACTAAGATGGGAGTCCTGCCTCTCATGGTTACCACATGTGTGAACTTGGGTAAATCACTTAACTTCCACAGAGCTCAGTTTCTCATCCTTAATAGGAAAGGGGTTAGATTAGATGGACTTTGAGGTCCCCTCTGAGTCTAGATTTATAATTCTTTGAATCATAAACTATTAGCCATAGTAATAATAATTAATATATATTTAAACTTGAAATCTATAGGGTATAGTCATTGTAGCAACACTGTGAGATAGGCAATGTGTTATTGTTGTCTTTTACAGAGGAGGAAACTGAGGTTCTGAGAGTTTAATTGACTTGCCCATGGTCACATAGATAATGTTTCAAGACTGAGAGTCAAAGTCAGGTCTTATTCTGATTTTTTTTTCTTCTATAAGAGCTGGAATGGATTTCATCTCATGTAACATACTGATTTTAGAGTTGAATAAATTAAGATACAGAAATATGACTCTTCTAATAACATGATACTTAGTTAATGGCAGCTATATGGTACAGTGTAGTCTATTACAGCTGTTGGACCTAGAGTCAAGAAGACCTGAGTCCAAATCTAGCTTTAGATACTTACTGGCTGTGTAACCCTGGGCAAGCCATTTAACTTCTTTGGGTCTCAATTTCCTCATCCTGTAAAGTGGAGAAAATAACAGCATCTACTTCACAAGGTTATTGTGCAGTTCACCTGAGGAGCATATGTAAAGCACTTTGCAAACTCTGATTTGTGATATATATGCTGGGCATTATTACTTTCATCAGTATTTTATATATACATATATATATATTAGAGCAGAGCCTATAAGATTTTTTGCTCTATCAAATCAAATCCTTTTTTAATTCAATAAATAAGTATATTTACACTCTTCAAATTCAAACAATTGTGTGACTGTGAAGATATGTTATGCTATAGAAAAATATTTGTGAAAGTTTACCTGCTCTTTTCTCATGTTTTCATTAAGGATACCTTCAATATGTGAGTAGACCATTTTAATAGATTTCATTGAGATAGAAAGTAGATTTATAGTTCAATATTTATTAATGTCCTTTTCTGACAATTATAAGAAATGCAAAATGTCAAATTGTTTTGACATTTGACAATGTGTGAACTTTCTCTAATCATTTGGTACTTTCCCCACTTTCAGATAGTTTAAAAATCAATCCATAAATGCTTTCAAAATTGTGTTACCACCAGAAGAGATTTCTTCTGCATACACTTGATCAAGTTCTATTGTCCTTCTAGTTTAGTTCTCCTTTAATGTCATTTGTACTTTAACACAACAGTGAATGATGAGTTAAATTTCAAATGAAGTGATTCCATTATCATTAATAATGAAAAATATAGTAAGATGATAGGAATGCTGATTGATCTGTTCCATTATTTATCTATTTGCTGTCTTCTTTCCAATTTCATCTGCAAATGCTCTGGATTAGTTCAGTCTTACAGCATACTTTCTGCAGATTCACTCCCCCCTCCTTTGCTCTTCACTACATTATGAAGTGATGGTAACATTCTCCTGCCATCATCCTCCATAACACTTTACAGATGAGCTTATATTCTAAACTGAGGAGACCCTGGGCTATTGTCTCTCTTCATTTGACAAGGAGATTAGGTTTTTGCTGGCTGAAGCAGTTTCTAAGCTCCTTTGGTCTTGCAGTGATTGTTTTTCATCAATTAAACTCCTCTGGGTGATAATGGGAGTGTGATTTCTTGTCCTTTATCCATTTCCCATTTGTCAGTATCAACAGCTCATTTTACTGGGTCACATTTGAGCTGCTATAATTGCATAAAATAATTTCTCTTAATTCTTTCTTCTAGTTTCATTTTTTTGGAACACTGATCTGACTAGTCCTGATGCCTGATTCAAAAATGACTCCCATATCAATAACCAGATATTTCCTGTCCCTTAAGAAATAATTAACTTCACATTTTGTGATATTGTACAAGGTCTACATTATTCTGTACTTTCCAGTTCTCTTCCTAAAAAATCATTCATGATAAATAAGCATGAATTTTCCAAAAAGTCTGGAAAACTTTTTATCTCTTTCATTATTAATCCTCTAGCATATTTTGAAACTTTTTTTCACTATCCTCCCCTATACTTCTCTTACTATTGAACTTAACAGTTAGCAGTACACATGTTGACTTGGTTTGGAGGACTTTGTCAAGTCCCTAATAAAATTATTCTACCTCTTGATCTTCTGCAACAAAACTTGGTGCATAAACTGCAATTGTCTTTATGTTGTTCTTTGTCTCTATAAGTTCCCCATGACCACTGTGTGCTGAGATAACCAAGTTCCCCCATTAATTCATGTTTTGCATGTGGGTATGTAGTGAAACCACCTTCCCCAATATTTGTTATTTTCATTTTAAAGGAGAGTAAGTCAGTCATCCTTCCATTTAGTTCCCACTCCCTTATGTTCTCTTATATCATTTATGGATAGTTTATCAATACTGATATAGTTTCATTCTTCCAGTAGTATGCCAATAAGATCATTGTATGAAGATCACATTTTAAAAGTTTAAAGAGGTAACTGAAAATTTGTGAGATTCTTAGCACTCACTACTAACTTTTCTACCACTTTGCAAACAGAAACAAGAGGACTAAGGATCACTTTGATTTTTTAAAATTTGTTTCATGGTCTGCCATAACCAAATAATTCATTCCCTAATGAGCTAGCTACAGGTGCTGAGTGTCTCTAGGTTTAGCTAAGTTTATCATCTGAGAGTTAAAAAATCATTTGCCAAGACTATACATGAAGTCTTGCCAGTTTCATAGAAGTTTCAAGAATTTGGGCTTTGTTGTCCTGGCCTTGAGAACCCTTTAAGAAAATATTTAAATATAAATAACCAAAAAGATATCATACAAAGATACATTAATCAAAATCCATGTAGTAGGATAGTTTCCTTTTTTTCAACAATTGGTTGACATAAAAACATTGTGTTGGATGGCAAAGTAAAAGCAGGAACTTGTCTGAGCTCTCACTCCAACCACCTCCAATACTTGTAAAAAAAATGACATTTTAGAGCTACAGAACCCACAAAGTGATACAGAGAAACAAATCCCCTGCTAAAGGCATCATGTCAGGCTGACAAGAAGGGCTTATCGCACTGGGATGGGGCACAGAAAGGCCAGAGCAGACTTCAGGAGACTGAATCACCAGCAGCTGTGGTGGTTTCCAGACTTCTCAACCCATAAATGCCAAAAAGGAAAATAAAAGGTTAGTGGGGAACTGTGTTGGAATTGTGAGACAGAATAACATAGTCTGGCCCTTGCCCCTGGGGGGAGAAAGGTGGCAGAGGCACAGTGGCAACTGCTGTCACAAGGCTGCCTCCAGAGCTTCTGGCTTGTAGATTGTAAGGGGACCAAGTGATCATTCAGAGGGCAATCACTCTTGCTTTGATCTGCTTGGATCTGAGTCACTGTCTTGGGAGGTAGTCCTAGGTTATGTGACCAGTGTGCCAGAGCTTGTGGTGGCTGTAGAGAGGGCGCCCTCCTAATAGCTCTGGCAGCTGCAAAAACCCCAGAGATTTGAGACACAGCTCTCTGAAATCTGGAAGCAGAGTTCTACCATGACAAAGTGCTCAAAAGTCAAGTAACTAGCTGGCAAGATGAGCAAGCAGAGGAAGTGCAATCAGACAATACAATCCTTTTGGGGGAACAAAAATGATCAAAATATGGAACCAGAAGAAGGCAACAAAGTCAAAACTCCTGCATCAAAAGCTTCCAAGAAAAATATGAACTGGTTACAGGTCATGGAGGAGCACAAGAAGGATTTTGAAAATAAAATAAGAGGAGTGGTAGGAAAAATTGGGAAGAGAAATGAGAATGATGCAAAAAAAGCATGAAAAGCAAGTCAACAGCCTGCTAAAGAAGACCCCCAAAAATACTGAAAAAATAACACTTAAAAAATAGACTAACTCAAATGGCAAAAGACACCCAAAAAGCCAGTAGGGAGAAGAATGCCTTAAAAAGCTGAATTGCCCAGATGGAAAAAGAATTTCAAAAACTCACTGAAGAGAATAATCCCTTCAAAATTAGATTGAAGAATATGGAAGCTAATGACTTTATGAGGAATCAAGATACTATTAAACAGATCCAAACAAATAAAAAATAGAAGGCAATGTGAAATACCTCATTGGAAAAACCACTGACCTGGAAAGTAGATCCAGGAAAGATAATTTAAAATTTATTGGGCTACCTATCATCCTTCAAGAAATTCTCAAGGAAAATTTCCCTGATATTCTAGAACAAGATGGCAAAATAGAAATTGAAATAATTCACTGATCCCCTCTTAAAAAGGATCCCAAAAATAAAACTCCTAGGAATATTATAGCCAACTTCCAGAGTTCCCAGGTCAAGAAGAAAATATTACAAGCTGTCAAGAAGAAACAATTTGAGTATTGTGGAAACACAATCAGTATAACACAAGATCTAGCAGCTTCTACTTTAAGGGATCGAAGGGCTTGGAATATGATATTCTGGAGGTCAAAGGAGCTAGGATTAAAACCAAGAATCATCACCTATCAAGCAAAACTGAGTATAATATTTCAGGGGAAAATATTGTCATTCAATGAAATAGAGGACTTTCAAGAATTCTTGATGAAAAAAAACAGAGCTGAAAAGAAAATTCAACTTTCAAACACAAGAAGCAAGAAAAGCATGAGAAGGTAAACGAGAAAAAGAAAACATAAGGAACTTATTAAAGTTGAACTATTTACATGCCTACATGGAAAAATGATAATTGTAACTCATGAGACTTTTCTCAGTATGAAAATAGTTGAAGGGAATATATATGTGTATATATGTATATATACATATATATGTATGTATAGGAGGGTATATGCATGTACAAATATATGTGTGTGTGTGTGTGTGTGTGAGTATGTGTATATGTGTGTACATGTATACATAGAGTACACAGGATGAGTTAAATAGGAAGGAATGATATCTAAAAATAAAATTAAGAGGTGAAAGAGGAATATAACTGAAGGAGAAAGGGAGAGATAGAATAGGGTAAATTGTCTCATATAAAAGAGTCAAGAGAAAACTGTTACAATTGAGGGGAAGAGCAGGAAGGTGAAAGGGAATGGGTCAACCTTACTCTCATTGAATTTGGTTCAAGGAGGAAATAATATACATACTCAATTAGACATCTTACCCTACTGGAAAATGGGGGGAAGGGGATAAGAAAAGGGATGATAGAAGGGAGGGCAGATTGGGGAGAGGGTAGTTAGAAGCAAATATTTCTGAAAGGGGATGGGGTCAAAGTTAAAAATAGAATAAGTGGGGTGGTAGGATGGGATGGAGGGAAATATAGTTAGTCTTATACATAACTACTATGGAAATGTTTTGCATAACTACACATTTACAACCTATATTGAAATGCTTGTCTTCCCAGTGGGAATGGGTGAGGAGGGAAGAAGGAAAAGAATCTGGAAATCAAAGTTTTAAAAACAAATGTTTAAAAAAATTGTTTCTTTACATGCAAATAGGTGAAAGGATATACAGGCATTGGGGTACAGAAATACATCTTGCTCTATTAGAAAGTTAGAGGGGGATGATGGCCTATTATATAAGAGAGAACAGATTGGGAGAAGGGGTATTATCTCCATTTTATAGATGTAGAGTAAAATGGGACAAAGGGGTTTTTTTAAACTTTTTTTAAAACTTCATGCTTATTTATCATCAATAAAAAGTGATGTTAGCATAAATTATGAACTTACTATCTGCTAGGCACTGTGCTAAGTTCTAGAAACACAAATATTTTTAATATTATCCCATCATATTCAGCTCACATTCATGCACTCTGTCTATATATACTCCTTCTAATTATCCTAATAATGATAAAATTCTTAGGAGTTACAAGTATCATCTTCCATGAAGGAATATAAACAGGTTAGCCTTATCAAATCCTTTATGATTTCTCTTTTCTGATTACCTGTTTATGATTCTGTTGAGTCTTATATTAGAAAGTCAAATTTTCTATTTGGCTCTGGTCGTTTCATCAGGAATAATTGAAAGTACTCTGTTTCATTAATTATCCATTTTCCATTAAAAATTATACTCAGTTTTGCTGGTAGGTGAATCTTGGTTGTAATCCTAGCTTCTTTGGCCTCTAGAATATCATATTTCAAATCCTCTGATTCTTTAATGCAGAAGTTATTAAATCTTGCCTTATCCTGGCTATATCCTGACTCCACAATATGTGAATTGTTTCATTCTAGCTGTATTTTTTGAGGGGCAACTGGGGTTAAGTGACTTGCCCAAGGTCACAGGGTTACTAAGTGTTAAGTGTCTGAAGCCAGATTTGAACTCAGGTCCCCCTGACTCCAGGGCTGGGGCTCTATTCACTGTGTCACCTAGCCACCCCTCATTTTGACTGTTTACAATATTTTCTCTTTGCTTTGGGAGCTATGAAATTTAGCTATAATATTCCTTGGAGTTTTCATTTTTGGATCTCTTTCAGGAAGTCATTGGCGATTTCTTTCAATTTCTATTTTACCCTCTGATTCTACAATATCATGGCAGTTTTCCTTGATAATTTCTTGAAAGATGATGTTTAGGCTCTTTCTTTGAATATTGCTTTTAGGTAGTCCAAAAATTCTTAAATGACCTCTCCTGGGTCCATTTTCCATGCAGTTGTTTTTCGGAGGAGATATTTCACATTTTGTTCTATATTTTTCATTCTTTTAATTTTATTTTACTGTTTCTTGATGTCTCGTGGAATCATTAGCTTCCATTTCCCCAATTCTGATTTTTAAGGAATTATTTTCTTTAATGAACTTTTGTACCTCCTTTTCCATTTGACCAAATCTGTTTTTCCAGACATTCTTCTCATCAGTGATTTTTTTGTGTATATTTTTCCACTTGACCAATTCTGGCTTTTTAATGAGTTTTACTCTTCAGTGGATTTTTGTGCCTCTTTTACCATTTGATCTTTTCTGTTTTTTTAAGGTGCTATTTTCTTTATCATTTTTGTGGTGTTTTCTTTTTTTAACCAAGCTGGTGACTCTACATAATTTTGTTGTTATCACTTTGATTTATTTTCCTATTTTTTTATCTCACTCTTTTTTGATTTTTAAAATTCTTTTTGAGCTCTTCTAGGATTTCTTTTGGAGCCAAGACCAATTCAAATTTTTCTTTGAGGCTTAAGATATAGATATTTTGACTCCTCAGTCTTCTTCTGAGTTTGTGTTTTGATCTTATGATTGCTCATTTTCCTGTCTATTTCTTGACTTTTAACTTTATTTTAAAATTGGCTTCTGCTCCCAGGGCAGGGGGGGCCTTCTCCCAAGATTCAGACTTTTTGTGCAGCTGTTTTCTGAGCTGGCTCTTAGAATCTGTAAATTTTCATTTTTTACAAAATACTATGATATTTTTCTTCAGTATTTGGGGGGGGTATCCTTTAGCAAGCTGTTGACTTATTTTTCATGACTCTTATAATACTCTCATTTATCTTCCCAATTTTTCCTCTATTTCTCTTACTTGATTTTCAAAATTCTTTTTTGAGCTCTTCCATCTCCTGAGACCAATTCATATTTTTCTTGGAGGCTTTGAATATAGGCACTTTGACTTTGTTGTCTTTTTCTGGTTGTATGTTTTGTTCTTTCTTGTCACCAAAGTAAGTTTCTATAGTCTGAGTTTCTTTTTCTGTTTATTCATTTTCCCAGCCAATTACTTGACTTTTTAACTTTGTTAAGGTAAGGCTCTGCTTCCAGTGTGGAGAGCATACTGTCCCAAGCTTCTAAGGTTTTGTACAGCTGTTTTCATAGATACTTCTAGGAACCTGTCACTTTTCAGTTCTTCCATGGTGGTATGATCTGAGAAGAGATGTTTACAACTCTCCTGGCCTGTGCTCTGGTCTGTGAGTAACCACAAGCACTCTTTTCTGCCCTGGAATTATGAGGAGTTCCCTCTCCACTGCTGCCACAAGCTCTATCCCAGTGTTCCTCCTTGCCTCACAACTGTGACCCAGATCAAAGCACAGACAAACTAACAGAATCTTGCCTCAATGCTAGCAAAGAGATCCCATAATCTTCTTTGATCAGCTGTTCAATCCTCTTACAGTCTGTGGGCAGAGAGCTCTGGAAGCAGTCTCTGATGCTGCTGCTGCCACCACCACCCCAGGACTGCCCTGGGGCCAGAGATGGTCTGTGCTTCTCTCTCACCCAGGTCTGACAGACCTTTCCCATCAACTCTCAGGATTTTCTTGGGCTAGAAATGTTTCATTCTGTGTTTTTGTGGGTTCTATTGTTATAAAATTTGTTTAGAGTCATTTTACATGTATTTGGAATGGTTGCAGAGGAGATCTCAAGCAAGTCCCTCCTTTTACTTTGCCATCTTGCACCCCCTACCCCCACCCACCAACAGCTGTGGTGTGTTTACTACTTTTTTGGTCTGTGTTCTGGTTTGTGAGCAAGTACAACCACTGTTTTCTACCCTGGAACTATGATCAGGATCCCTACTCCTCTGTGGCAACAGCATTTTCTTTCTCACCACTAGATTGAAACTCAGGACTGTGATTTAGCCCTATGTATGGGCAATACAATAGAGTCTCACATTCAGGGCCAGCAAAGTGACCCCTGTAACTTCCTTCTGATCATTTGTCTGATCCCTTTGTCATTTGTGGACTGAGAGCTTCAGAAGCCAAAGTTGCCAATTTAGTTGCCCCCAAAACCTGCTGCAATCTTGCCAGGAAATTGACTGGGCTGGACTGCACTCCAAACTCACCCTGATACAACAGGCCCTTTCTGCCAACCTTTAAACTGTATTAGGCTGGAAATTTGTTTCACCCTATCCTTTTGTAAGTTCTGCCACTCTAGATTTCATTGCATTGTTTTAAAGTTGTTTTGAGAGGAATTTGGGAAAGCTAAATTGAGTCCTTGCCTTTTCAGTATCATCTGGGCTTCATTCCGATCATTATTTTTAATAGGTTTTATTCATTCTTTTTATACATATACATTGTATATCACAGTCCTTTCTAAATATACCACATCTACTCCATCATTATCAGAAGGTTCTTTTGTACCTAATAACCAAGGAAATGAATAAAGCAAAAACACCTGAAACACTGACCACTGTTGGAAGATGTCCACAATGCTCTTTCCCTATCATCCTCTGCTTCTTGCCAAGAGGATGAAGATATATTCATTTGTCTATTTTCTAGGAAAAATATTCAACTTTTTTAGTCTTATTTTAATTGTGTATGTTATGTGTATCATAATTATTATTGATGTTCTGGTTTTACTTCACTCTGCATCAAATCATGTAAATTCCATATTTCTCTGAATTCATCATATTTTTCCTCTTTAATTCAAAATAATATTGTAATTCTATTATGTTAACATTCCTAGTTGAATAAGCCATTCTCTAATTAATGGACACCCATTTTATTTACAACTCTTTTCTACCATGCCAAAAAAAAGGCTATGAGTATTTTGGCATTAATGAGATCTTTCTGTCTCTGACCTCCTCGGGATCAGAGTAAACAATTTAGTCACTTTTGTCACATAATCCCAGCTTGTTTTCTAGAATATCAAACCACCCCTATTTCCAAGGTGATAAGGCCAAGGTCCAAAGAAATAAAATAAATTGCCTAAGAATACAGTTAGTTATGGGGAAGAGAGAAACAACACCTAAGCCCCAAAAGTATCCATCAGTTCCCTGGACTAAAGCTTTTCAAAACACCTGGTTTGTTCTACCCTTGGCATTATTAGTGCCAGCACCACTCAAGAGAAACCAAATTGTCACTTCCTAGTGGAAGTGACGGGCAAACAGCTTTTTTCATTCTGGTTATATCCTGTTTGTCCAGGACTCAGATAACTACAGTGTAACTATAAGTACAGGTACTTAAAGCAGTAGTATCTTGCATGATTTAAAATACTACTTCTTAGGGGAAAAAAAAGGAAGTCAAAGACAGAGTTTCACATATACCAAAATACTCATACCATTATTTGTGATAGAAAAGAATTATAAACAAAACAGGTGTCCATTGACTAGAGAATGACTAATAAACTGTGCATTCACTGTTCTAATAAAAATAAATAAAAACAACTTAAAATGGCAGTACAGATGGCCCATAAAATTCAGTGGACAGATCAAAGACATTGGAGGTAAAAGAAAAGCAAAGACCTCTGAACATTTGTCATATCCCTTGAAGGGTATGGAAACTATACCTCCAGTCGTCAAGAAACCTGGAATTTTGAAGAAAACTCATTCAATATGTGAATAATTTCATACAAGACCTAAACTCAGCAAGAAGTCTGACTCCTCCCTGCCAATCATTAAGGGTAGCTCTGAGAAATAGCAATGGAGCATTTCATTGGTCAAGTGAGGAAAGAATTACAATGAAGCTTAAGGTCATGAGTCAGAGAATTAAACCTGAGACCAAGTCTAAAGAAATAACAAGGTCAGACATCATCTCAAGCCACTTCAAAGAGAATTTTAAAATTCCTTGTAACCGAGATTGGTTTAACTTTTTTGCTATTGTTGACCCTTCCCTCACATCAATGGCTGCTGTCTTTTACAGTCCAACCACACAGAATACAGTGGTGTTACTCATAAATCATTTAAAGTGTCCTATTGGCCATAGAGACCAAGGGGTCAAGTCAAGTGGCTTCAGGTACTTAGAACTAAATTGTAGACCTGTAATAGGACTGACAGGAAGGAGGAATGAAGGTCTTGCGCCACATGATAATATACCTCTAAAGAAAGACCCCTCACAATTAAATGTTTTGGAAATATATAGCTGAGAAGATCATGCCCCAAATGCTATTTAGGAATGGGGGGAAGGGAATTGGGGGAACAAGGGCATTCTGACAATGATTTAGCTTTCTGGTGTAGTTTTGCCTTTTCTTAAGGTTAATAACAGACAACTCTGGGGATAGATAGCATCAAGCTGTTTCCAGGATCTGCTGAGACCAAAAAGTATGCAGAGAGACATCTGCATACCAATAAGCCATTTGAGATCTAGTGCAGGACAATGGGACTCATTACAGCTGCAAACCTGCTGAACTCAGGTCATCTTTGCTCTTATTAAAAGAATGTCTCTTTTACTCGATATGGCAACTGGATTTCTCCTCAGCTGTTGATGAGAAGAAACTCCGTCTTTATTGAGTAGATATTTCCCACAAGTGTTGCTCTCCTTAATGGCAATTTTACCCTATTATGTGTATTTCCCAGGGAGCCAAAGAATGTTAATGAATGTCAAGCCCACATTTCTCTCAGTGGCTGGATTTCCAAATGTGGTTAGAGCAGTGGACTGCTACAAGCACACATGCTAATCAGGGCTCCATCTGCACAGGAGGCTGCTTACAGAAAGAGACAATTATTTTGCTCCGTGCAGTGCACCTTGGGGAGGGAGGGAGCAGATGTAGAGTAGTGAATTCCCAGGGCTTATGATGATTAGGGGCCCCCCAAAGCATACTTAAGTCTTTGAAATAAATACTAAAAAAAAAAGTTTCCAAAACCATGAAAAGGAATCTTCCTCTCAGGCTAACTTCACCATTTATTTCAAAGACTTTTCCATCAGAGAAAATATTTCTCTCCAACTGCTACAGTGACTCATGGCCAGACATGGGGTGCAATCCCATCATGCACCCAGCAGTAGGTGGGCTGCTTTCCCTTTCAACTAAATGGAGAAGTCATGGGACAGGAGGCCACAGACAACACTCTGCCATTGGCACTTTGTGGGGAAGGAATATTAAATATCCTGCCCATTGAGTAATCATGCCTTCACTGCAGCCTACATGAGAGGAGAAGTCATAAATGAATTACTGATAATAATAGGGAGGTTAGATTTACCATCGACCCACTGCACTCTTGGGTGGCCCCGATCACATGAATTGTGCAAGTTTATGATTCTTCAGACACTAAGAAAAGGCTCCCAGGAGTCATCTGACATCTTTATTTTGAGGTTTAAAAGATATCAGATGATTGTACTCGTAGCTATTTCTTCTCATATTTCACTGCCAGCTCTGCACATGTTTTCTACATTTTGTCAGCCAGCTAGCAGCCACAAAGTAGGGCCCACAAAGGCCTTTTGCCACCTGAGGTCTACTAACCACACTGACTTAAGAAATTGACCCTCAGAACCAACAACTGAGATCAGAGACCATGCTACTGCCAAGGTTTGAATGTAGGGGAACTGGGTCAGTTCTCCCTTCATGGAATTCTCACGTTATTTCACTTCCCAATGGACTTGGGAAATCTAATTTGCAATGTGGTTTTAAATATCCTGTTTTGTGTACCAAATGGAGGGGAAATGGTAGGCCAAGTAAATACAGTTATATAGTATAACTGCATAAGGAGGGGCAGTGTAGTAAAGTAGATGCAGAGTTGATATCAAAAGCTAAAAGACCTGAGATCAAATCTTGTGATCATGGAAAAGTCATTTAATCTCTTTGCTCCAGGTAACTCTTTCAGATACCAGGTTTAAGAGCAAGGAGAAGGAATTTTATGAGCCCAGTAAAATCACAGGTCTGGTTCAAAAAAAAAAAGGCATTATGTCATGATGGTTGGAAACGTCATTCCATCTCACTTGTCCATTGTTGTTGTTTAGACATTTTTTTCAGTCATTTCTGACTCTGTTACACTATTTGGGGTTTTCTTGGTAAAGCTAGTGCAGTTTTACCATTTCCTTCTCCTGCTCATTTTACAGATGAGGCTACTGAAGCAAATAGGGTTAAGTGACTTGCCTAGAGTCACACTACTAGTAAGTGTCTGAGGTCAGATTTGAACTCACAAAGGTTAGTCTTCCTGATTCCAGGGTCACCACTCTATCTACTGTGCCACCTAGCTGCCAGTCATTTGTCCATTAGGAGTTCCCTATAGCAATGAAATCTCAGGTCTAGTCACTATCTTTAGGCCTATGTCTTACATACAGAAAGGTGCTCTGTAAATGTGTGTCAAATGAACCTGTTTCACAGGGTTGATACATATAGGAACCTATGAGGTCATATAATTATGGTAAAATACTTTGGAACTATAGGTAGAAAAGCCTTTCAAATAAAAATTAATTTTCCATTCAAAGCTATCTCCCCATAGAAAACAAAGTGGCCAGACACAGAATAACATTTACTGTTCAAAGGGGGAGGGGAAAGGGGAAAAAATAATTTATCAAGGGTGAAGTCCATGAAGATGGGTTGGGATTAATTGTCTTTAATGAAGTAATGAAGTATTATAAAATGGACCCTTTAATCTGAAAGTCAAATTGTATTTAATAATTGCATTATACCTAAAATTCTACAGCCAGGGAAATGTATAGTTGTTCCTCTGCTTTTGGGAGATGAATAATAGCTTATCTTGATCTCAGACCAGAGAAGTTCCAGGCATCAGAGATCTGACCACACTTTGTACCTAGCCCTAGAGACCAGGCCTGATCCCCCTACACAAAGGATAACCTAGGGTGAAAAGTAAGTCCTTGGATAACTTAAAAGATGTTAGAAGGTGCTTGTTCTGCAGCAGGTCCAGACACCCAGGGGCAATCTAAGGCAGAAAAGAAACTCCTAATGTCTTCCAGAACAAGGTCTTGGAATAAAACTCCTACATAGAACTGCACCCTCATCCCAGCTTGCCCCAATCAAGACCTCACTCCCAAGTCTGACCCAGGGCTGAAATCATAATTAGCTGCCTGCTGGGGGCCAGGGAGGCAGAGTATCAAAGCATAAGCCCTTGGTGACACCAACCTTGGATCAAAATCCTGACGTCCAGATGGAGGGGGAAAAAAACTTGTAGTTTCAGGGAGGGTTATCCCTATGACAAAGGTTGTGATAAATGATCATCTGTGAGCCTGAAATAGCTGCAGAAAGTTTCCTTTGGACAAATTGAGCTTATATCTTTGTTGTAAAAGACAGACTTGGGGAAAGAAATCTACCAGTCAGCCCAGGAGGGGATGGGGAACAAATAGGGAAGAAAACATCTGCCTGCTTACCCACACAGGAGAGGAAGGAGATTAAGGCAAAGACATATTCATATATTATTCAAGAGAGATAAAATGGGAGTCTGACCTCCCCTAAATGTGAAATATGTGGATAGACTAGAGTTTGAACACAAATATAGATAATTGTGTTAGTGGAGAGAAATTCATTAGCTGTAATGTAAAGTCTGGGGGTAGGTGAACACATTCTCATGTATGCACATAGGTATGTTTGTAAGTCCTCAGGGCATACACCCCACACAGATAACAAGGGTGCAATAAACCCATAGCAAATTGAAACAAGGTTTACCTTATCTGAATGTCTGAGGCTCATTCCATTTAGGCAACCTCTGTAGAAGATACAAGAGGGTTCCAATATCAGTTAAACCCGAGTAGAAGTGTTTAGCCTACAGGCAAGGGAGCTCTTCCCATTGACACCAACACACATAGCTCTCCACAGCCTTAGGATCTGAGGCTTGATGCCTCCCTTTATGTTAAATTGCTTAGATCCTTTCTTTGCTTAGCAAATTTAGAAAGCCTCCCCCTTCCTCAATACATAACTCCCATTGGCTGCATAGGCACCTACACCCTGGTTTGGGCTGCAAATTACATTTGCCTATTTGGCCAAGATTATCCTCTGCATCCCAAGCCATTGCCAGTAGTCTTGACTTTTGTCTTGCCACTAGACTTCTATGACTTGGGAAGAGAGAATGAGTCTGAGGACTTTGTGCAACTCTACCTCAGTTAAATCCAATTTATGCACAAGTCAAGACATCACCGATGTCACTGGTCCTCTTCTAAGAAGCACAAACAACAAAACTTGATTATTGCATTTTACTTTGATTTGAACCTTTCAATACATTTCAGACACATTGCTTTACTTTCACAAAGGAGGGCATATCTTATTTCATTTGCCAGATGTGCAGTGACAGAACCCGTACAGTGTACTAATTAAAAATAATAACAAAGTTATTATGGCTAACATTTCTATAGTGCATTGTGATTTGCAAATTGAGTCAATAGGTTAGTCAGAAAGTAAATATTTATAATCACCTACAAGCAGGCATTGTTCTAAGCTTAGATGTTACAAAAATAGGCAAGAAATAGTTCTTGTCTTCAAGGAGTTCACAATCTATTAGAGGAAAGCAAGCAAATAAATATTTATCAATAAGCTATATACAGAATAAATAGAAAATAAATAAGAGAGGGGAAGAAGAAGGGATTCTTATAAAAGACATAATCTTAGTTGCATTAGGTAGAGAAGAGGGAAAAGAGCTTTCTAGGCACAGGGGGATAGCCAGAAAAAATGCCCAGAGGCAAAAAATAGAGTTTTTTTTGTTCATGGAACAGCCAGGAGACCAGCATCACTGGATCTAAGAGTACTGTGGCAGGGAATAAGGTATAAGAAGACTAGAAAGGTAAGAAGGGGTTAGGTTATGAGGGGCTTTGAACACCAAAGGATTTTGTATTCGATCCTAGAAGTGATGGGAAGCCACTGAAGTTTATTTCGGGGAGGGGGCTAAAAGTGGGGGGAGGGACATGATTGGACCTGCACTTTAGGAAAATCACTTTGTTGATTGAATAAAGAATGAATTAGAGACACACCCAACAGAAGACTATTGCAATAGTCCAAGTATGAGGTGATGAGGGCCTGCACCAAAGTGGTGATATTATGAGATGATAGAAGGAGATATATTTAAAAGATGTTGCAAAGCTAAAATTGACAAGCCTTGGCAACAGATGAGAGATGGTAGGATGAAGATAGTGAGTGGTCAAGGATGATGTCCTGTGCAGTGAGCCTGAAGAACTGACTCGAAGTACTTTACAAATACTAGATTATTTGATCATAACAACTTTTTGAAGTACATCCTGTTATTAACCTGATTTTATAGATGAGGAAATCGAGGCTGAGTTAAAATTATATGCCTAGAATTATATAGCTAGTAAGTTTCAGAGGCAAGATTTAGCTCCAGATTTCTCTGATCCCTAGTCCAATGTTCAAGCAAGTACTTTCTCTACCTACCTCTATAAGGGGGAAGCTGACTTAGCCCTTGGCATGGGCATGGAAGGGGCTGCAGTGCCTCCACCCTTAACAAACGCTTTTTAGTCTCTCCTCCCTCCCCACAGTGGATTACCAGCTGACCAAATTATGTTCTCAATCTACTGGTTCTCAGACTGGCATCCTCTCCAGAGTCCCAGAGCCTTTATGCCTCTCTCAAAGGACCCATCTTCATACCAAGGCAGACCACCTCCATTGTGCTACTTGACTGGGGAGCCCATTTCAGATAGTCTATTCAAGATCATTTGGGGTTCATCAGGGAGACCAGAAATGAAAGTGTCTCCCATGCCATCATAAATTCAGCCCTAGCTTTCCCTAGTTCTAATATTTCTTTGCCTTTCCTTTCTGCTATGAGCTCCACTTCTATATTGACCTGTGTGACCTGCCTCAAGAAGGGGGATATCTTTATTGTCATATATGTATATAAGGATGTGTTAGGGGGAAAAAGTACCATGGGTAAATACAGAAAATTAGAAAAAAAATTCAAACTAGGGAAGGATTCTTTGTAGGGGGAAATGTCTTGTCAAATCAAAGAAGATTTTAGGGAAAAAATATTACCAAGGAAATTTGCATCTCAAGAGTTTCCAGTAAAGAAAATGAATAATCAAGAAAAGACCTGAGAAAACTGAAAAGCATGAAGCTTCAAATTGTCCTGTACAAAGAACCATTTAATGAAAATGGCACCTTGATGTTTAATAAACTCTCCTTCATCTAGAGCTTTTCCTTCCCCATTCCTTCCATCTTCTGCTGTTCACTGAGCTTTCTCCTGAATATCACATTTTTCAGTATTCCCTCCAGTTCTAGCTGCTCCTGCTTTCACATCCCCTGACACCTGGGGCCAAGTGGAGGAGTTGACATACTCCTTGCTTCCCATTGCCATGATCAGACTTTCCTCTTTCACCATTACTCAAAAACCACCTCTATTATTTTAATGTGCTATAATAATTGGGCTCCCTGCCTCATGTCTCTCCCCATTCCAAGCCATTTTCTACACAGCTGCCAAAGTGATTTTCTAGAAGCAAAGATCTAACTCTGTCACTCCCCCATTTGAAAAATTCCAGTGGCTTCTTCTTATCCCCTCTAGGACAGAATGTAAACTCTAGTTTTGGGGTTTTTTTGTTTTGTTTTGTTTTGTTTTTTAAAGCAATTGGGGTTAAGTAACTTGCTCAAGGTCACATGGCCAGTCATTATGTGTGGGTGCTTATTTTCTGAGGCCGGATTCGATCCTGGGTCATCCCAACTCCGAGGCTGGCACTCTTACTCACTGCACCACCTAGCCACCTCCTCTGCTTAGTTTTTAAAGCCCTTCACAACCTACCTCCCACCAATCCTCCCAGTGTTTTTGGATGCTCCCACCCCCCCCACCCCTTCCCGCCTAATCCCAGCAGTCTGCAAGCTGGACAAACTGACCTCTCTGTTACTCACCCATGACACTACATGTCCCATTTCTGTTTTTGTACTTTAGGTCCCCTATTCCTGGATTCTCCCGTCACTCCCCTCTCTTCCTTAAATACATAGTTCAAGCACAGCCTTCTGTAAGAAGCCTTTCCTGATCTCCCAGCTGTAAGTGTTCCGCCTTCCAAACTATTTTGTACTAACTACTTTGCATTTATTTGTATTTGTTCTTTTTATTTTTATTCTGTGCATATACATTTGTTGAACTATAAACCTGAGTGCAGGGTTTATTTCATTCTTTGTCTTTGCATCCCTAGGACCCAGGACCCAGCACAGTGTCTAGTCTTTTTTTTTTTTCCATGAGGCAATCAAGGTTAAGTGACTTGCCCAGGGTCACATAGCTAATAAGTGTCAAATGTCTGAGGTCAGTTTTGAACTCAGGCCTTCCTGATTCCAGGGCCAATCTTCTATCTGCTGTACCACCCACCTACCCTTCCCTGCCCTAGCCTGTAAATTTTTATATGCTGAACAACTCTTAATACAAAATTCTAATATATCCCTGAGGCTTGAGTTCTAGTATTATAGAATCTCTTAATCACAGTAAACTTTGCTGAATAGGCACCAGACCTTATGAAAAACAGTATAATATAGTAGACAGAAAGCTATACCTGAAGTCAGGAAGCCTTGAGTTCAAATCCTGACTCAGACACTTTTTTATTTCTCATTCTTAAAATGAGAAATAAAATAAGAATTTCCATAACATAGTAAAAGAGGGGGGGAAGATGATCACATATGAAATTATAAATCTATTATATAAAACTTGCTATTCTTTTTAAATATATAAAAAGTTATCTGGTAACTTTTTTTTCCTTTTTTATTCTTCCCTCCCTCATCCTCAGAGATGGCTGCCATTAGACACTAATATGTATGTGTGTTTATATATATATATATATATATATATATATATATATACACACACATATACATACAATATATATACATATATAATATATATGAAATATATATTATATATGTATGTGTGTTTATATATGTGTGTGTATGTATTTGTAAAATCATTCTCTACATCTATTTTTTTAGTTCTTTCTTACTTTCTAGCTTTCGTAAACAAAAGAGGGGACAACATGCTTTGCAAGAAAAATTCCTTCACACCTGGACCAGTTTTAAATAAGTTCTAAATGGAAAAGTCCTACTAAGAGCTACATTGAGGTCATTGTGCCTGCTGAGAAGTCACCAGCTCCTTGCTTTTTATCCATCTGACTATTCATCTGAGACTGAAACAGAAATCTTTTCCTATAATAATACTTTAACATCTCTAACCCCTCTGCTCCTAAACGTGTAGTTTCTCACATCTTACATAGAAGAACAGTGATATTTACCCAGTTCCTAGTTTTGGGTGTTTGGATGTTGTTGTTTTTTCCTTAATAAATGGAAATTAGGCATGTCTTCATCAACTGGAACAAGTGTCCTTAAAGTCATATAAGATTGCAAAAGGATTTTGAAATGTGGTCCCAATGTATTCCCTTCATATGAACAGCTAGGTGACATAATGGATAGCACACTGGGTCTAGAATCAGGAAAACCTAAGTTTAAATCCAGCCTCAGATATTTACAATTTGTATGACCCTGAGCCAGACAATTAGCCTCTGTTTGCTTTAGTTTCATCGTCTGGAAAATGGGGTTAATAATAACATCTTCCCCCCAGAGTTACTGTGATGATCAAAGAGGTAATACTTGTAAAGCACTTAGTAAAGCCTGGTACATAGTAGGCTAGTGAGAGAGAAAAAGACAGACAGACAGACAGACAGAGAGACAGAGAGGGAGAGAAAGAGACAGAAATACATATTATGTGTGTGTGTGTGGACAAAGGCTCGTGTGTCCTATCATTATCATTATTATTAATAACATTATTTTCAAGCTTAACTCTTGCTGAGAATATGCAATGCCTGTGTATTATACCTGGCTCTATGCTACATTTATAATGAATTCTGCTATATTTAGTAGCAACTGGCATCTCAGCACTTCAGTTTCCCCACATCCTTAAACTAAATAAACTAAAAATAATTACCTCCTTATTACATTTAATATTTAATTTTTTTTGTTTTTTGCTTTTTGGAGGGCAGTTGAGGTTAAGTGACTTTCCCAAGGTCACATGGCTAGTTTTTGTGTCAAGTGTCTGAGGCTGGATTTGAACTCGGGTCTTCCTGATTCCAGGGCCAGTGCTCTATTCACTGTGCCACCTAGCTGCCCCAATTTAATACTTTATTAACAAGATGTCTATCCATTTAACTTCTTGATTAAAAGTATTAAATAAGATTCTAGAACAAAAGTCATTAGCCATTCAAAGGCAAAAGTGTCAAGTAAGCCACTTCCAGTCCTCCAATTTGCTGGAAAAATGGGTAAGAAATCATAGACAAATAGCATTCTCACTGAAATGCAGGGAATTAAAAAGAGACAGAGAATAAGCAGGGGATGGATTGTGGTGGCAGCAACCAACTGACCTACCACTGAAATTGACCTCCTTACATGTCTGACACAAGGCACAGAATCTGGCCTGGAAAATTAATATTAACTATTATGGAATAGAACTCCATTATAAACCACCCCTGTATTGGTGACCTGTTTGCCTTGCTCTATTCTCTTAGAAGGTTTTTGGAAACACTGGAGGTTTGGCATGGTGTAATGGAAATGCAGATTTGAAGATTTTCCCTGCCCCTAGGCCCTTTGATTGGCTTAAGTGACTCTGAGAACCTTCTTTAATTTGAAAATATACTCTGCCCCCTAATAGGTTGAATGTGGTCACATGGGGCCTGTGGTGGGAGGCTTGGTTTTCAGGAATGACCACACCTTGATGCTGTGTGATTGGGCAGTGGGTCAAGAGGGTGGTTACATTCTCTGAGCCAGGAGAAGGCTAT